>JALMLS010000155.1:0-222063 GCA_038496445.1 Trichosphaerium sp. ATCC 40318 | reverse complement strand
TAGTGATGGCCCTTGGATAAAATAATTATCAGTAATGTAACTTGTAAAAAAAAAAAAACTTATGTCAACTCAACCCTAGCCCTAACCCTAGCTCAAAGTAGTCAATTGTAAACTTGTAAGGAAAAAAATACACAATGTCAACACAACCCTAGCATAATTTTATGTGTGTATTTAATGCAACATAGTATAGGATGAAGCGCCATATTAATTCAAGCACAAAAATGTCTTTGGCATTTCTGCACCTACCCGTGATGGCCCGTACAGGACGATATTCGGCGAATAAAAATCACATAGTCCCTAACCCTAGCTCAATAGTAGTCAATTGTAAACTTGTAAGGAAAAAAATACCCAATGTCAACACAACCCTAGCATAATTTTATGTGTGTATTTAATACAACATAGTATAGGATGAAGCACCATATTAATTCAAGCACAAAAATGTCTTTGGCATTTCTGCACCTACCCGCGATGGCCCGTACAGGACGATATTCGGCGAATAAAAATCACATAGTCCCTAACCCTAATTGGATTTTAGGGTATAACCCTAATTGATATTATTGTGGATTAGGGTTAGGGCTTATTTGTGATGATTCTATTAGGGTTAGGGTTAGGTTTACAACCCTAAGTTGTATTAGGGTTAGGGCCTTACTTTAAATTGATTGATTTATGATAATATCACTTATTTTTTTATTAAGGTAAAGTTTAAAGATTTATTTAAATTATATTATTTTCAGCTAGTGCTAGGGTTACATTGAAAGGCTTTATGGAATTTTTGAGTGTGTAATGTTTTTGTCTTATATTTGTGGTTTTGTACACTTTTATAATTATTTGACTTTATCATGTATTATTTGTAATATTTGTTTTACTTTACTGTATATTTTAGTTAAAAATTGACAAAACTATTAGTTATTTAACTTATTTTAACATAACCAATCCTATTATTTTTTGTAATTTCTGTTATTATGAGTTGATAGATATTTGTTATAATTTACAATATTTATAGTACATTTGCCAATATTTGTCATTTAAACAATTGTTGTGTTAATTGCAACAATACACTACATAAAATTAATGGAAAATGTGCCAAATAATTATGTACTGTTGTTCTGATTTTTTATGGGCTTGGCCAAAAGCTTGCCAATTAAAGTTGAATTGAGGATAAATGTGCTTCAATAAAGCTGGGTAATATGGCAATAAACCACCAGCACGAAGCGCTACACTTTCTCCTGAGTTTTTTACCATCTTTTTGCCACCCTTCTTGCCTTCATTTTTTTATGTTTAGTTTGACTACGGCAAGCACATCGTTGTTTTGTTAAGTAGTTACGTACCTAACATCAAGGTCAAAAACAAAGGTGCCTTTGTTTAATTCATTATTCAGGATGCTCTGGATAGATTGAATGTAATGCCAATGCAATGGAACAGTTTACCTAAAAAAACAAATAAGCTTGCTATAATGCGAATACTAACCAGCCATTCAGGCTGCCAAACATACTTGAGTGCCAATACACTTCCAAGATCACGCACTTTACGGACACCATAATCATACCACATATCAAATGTGGTTAAACCTAACTCTGCTGCCTTGCTATCAAACGCTTTTCTCTGATTTGAGAGATTTTCCCAATGACCAGAAGGATATTTGAACTGCGGCCACTTGTATTCTGGATGCATGCTTACAACTGCTTTGTGTAAAGATCCGCCAAACCTATCAGACCGCATGAATACTACGCTTTATACACGAGTGCACGTGTGACACTGTGGTTTGGGGGGTTTTTTCAGCTTTTCTGTTACAAAAGGCCTTCCCAATTTAACTAATCACGTGACCTCCAACGTACTGCAATGCTATTAGGCCCATAATACCTGCTTCTTCCATCTGCTTGCCCGATACACCGAGCCAGTCAGTAGCAACCTTGACGCCCAGTTCTGCGGCTGCGCTGTCCCAGGCCGTCCGATGGTTTTTTGAGCTACCCCAGTGATTTTGAGGCACTCGCCTACTCGAATGATAAACACCTGTGAGCCTGTATGCCAGCAACACTACCAACAACATCGAAAAACGCCTGCGTACCTAAATTTTTGTGTGCGCCAATTGTAGTGCGGATATATATGTCTCAGTGCTCTCGGCAGCGTCTTGTAATGGCTAAAATATCTGTTAAACCGCACACGCGTGTACAAATAATTGAAGCCCTCTTAAACAAGCGTACTTGATTACGGTCCTCCCTTCAATTGAAAATCGTCGTTGTGACACAGAATACCAATCATCAAGCGTTAATACGCGTAATTTTTTGGCGAGACCGTGTGTAACAGTCTCGCCAACAATGGTCTCGCGCCACCACACCTTCATAGTGGAATGGCAACGCTAAAAGTGATAAAGTTCAGCAGTAGTCCGACTTAACGTTACGCTTTTCAATTTTTATCAATCCGTGGGCGAATTAGATGTAGCCTACGCACCCACGAAGAACCACGTTTGCATCACAAATGTTACATTTTTTTAATTAAATTTTTGGAATTTTTTGTTACAAGTGTTTGGGTTGTGATCACAGTCTCTACCTCTAATACCGATCCCTGCTACGCCTACGCGATTGTTTTGGTTTCCAACCTGGAGGCATTGTGGTTATCGCTTTTGGGGTGTACAATGTCTCGCGATTTTTAGTCATTCCCTTCCCAGCATTTACCACGCCAACCTACAACGAGCAAGTTAATTGATTGAATACCCTTTTACTCGTTAGCAGTTACCTTTCCTGCGCCTTCAGGTGTTGAAAATTGCGAGCTTCTCTTGACATTAGTCATAAAACCTGTTTTTCGCTTTTGTTTCTTTACAAAATTTTGCCAACTCTTTTTGCTTGCATTCCTCTCAGCCTCTTGAACCCTGAATAATGAATTCAATAATGCTTCTTTGTTTTTGACCTTGGTGGTAGGTACGTAACTACTTAACAAAACAACGATGTGCTTGCCGTAGTCAAAAAAATAATAATGATAAAAAAATGAAGGCAAGAAGGGTGGCAAAAAGATGGTAAAAAACTTGGAGGAGAAAGTGTACCTTCGTTTGTTGTTTTGTTTTATGGTTTTCTTCTCACGCTTTTTGCGTTTTCTTACCTGCTCTGAGTCATTTGGTTGTATCTTGAGCCTGTCAGGAATCGCCAACTGAATACCATCACCTTCAGAAGGTTCTACAACACGTTTACGTTTGCCTGTGGCAATAAGCTCGTGCTTTCTTATATTCTCCATCGTCACTTCTGTAGATTCCGCATAGTCTTGAAAGGTTATTTCAAACCCAGTGTCTAGCAACGAGAATTGGTAAGTCGGTTTTTGAAATCCAAGATATTCAGGCAAATTTATTTACACGCCCATGTCAAAGAGATTGTTTCAATTTTTATGCACAGGCCTTGGAAAAAAAAAAGCGCCCAAAAAAATACAACGCAACATGAACCGGTTGTTTTTTTCAGCAAATAAAAAAAAAACACATCTTCGCACCCGTAATATCATCTATGGTCGCCTTATACCATTTACCATCACTGTGTACAGTCAGTATTCACAAGAGAACGCTTTGGAAATTCACGTTGGAGCTAATCGCACCTATACCGCGCGTGGCATTCTGTACCAATGCCAAGGCCTCTCGCAAGCGCATATTTGAGCGTTTCAGCCTTTTCCGCTGGTTTTTTAGTATCCTTTTTATCCTCCTGTGGCTCTGTAGCCCGTAAAATGTCTTTTGTGAGATTAACAAACTCTAAAAGCGTATTTCGGGTTTCTTTTAGTTCCTTATTGTCTTTATCATCTTCTAAGGCTTCTTCCACGAGTCGCAGTTCTTCATCATACTCCTGTAACTGTGCGCGCAATTCTTCTGGCGTTTGTTCTGCTGTAGCTTCTGACATTACAACAAAAATAACGCTTTTTCAAAAGTAAATACTATTTACACAAAAAGTCAACGACTACTTTTCATTTTTGGTATATTCTCGTGGCGTTCTCAATAGCGTCACAAAACAGCAACATTAAACAGTGTTTACGAACCACTTTACAAATAAAGCAGTTGCACGTGATTGTATTACAAACATTTCACCAAAAAAAAAAAAAACACAAAGTTTTTATGTACAATTTAATATTTTACTTTACACTTTACAACAAGCACAGTGCCCTTTTCCCATACAATAACGAGTATTTTAGTTGCGGTTAAACGAGCGCACACCATTGTTATAACCGTGTCGCATGGTCTGTTGTTGATTGAGCACTTGTCTTCTCTGGCCATTTGGGCTCTGGTATGGTGCAACACCCCCTTGTAATGGCTGTTGTTTCATGTTTGGTGTATAGCTCGTTTGAGGCGCAGGCGGATGAACACCGTTTGATTGCACGAATTGAGCTGGTTCGGGGCTCTTTGTGTAATTATTCGGCCGTGGTCGTTTTCTCGAGAATTCTACACAACACTGTTAGTTATAACTAAACTTGAAGCGCAATTTAAACGCACGGCCATTTGGTTGTCTGACATTGTTGCCAGTGTATGGACCGAATTGCCGCAATGCCCTTGTAGAAGTAAGTTTAAGGAGAGCAGACTTTTGGGGGTTTTTTACCTCTTTAGGCCATCTGATGCTGCTGTCTTGTGGTTATGACGCGTTAGTGTTAATCAACAATAATAACAAAAACTTACTTTTTTTGCCTTCTCTACAGCCTCTGCATACGAGCTGCTCTTGACTGCATTACCGTAGCCTAACAGTGAGTAAGCTAACATGTACATGCTGGATATTTCTTGAATTTTTGTCAAAATCAAATAATTCTTTGTACCAACATCCTCGCGAAAAGAGCCATCTTTTAGCGTTATTCTAACAACTGAAGAGTAACCACAACTCCAACGCCCTTCAGCATCTTGGTAGTGCTGCAATAAAAATAAATGATTTGATTGACAGGTGACTTGTTTGGTTTTTTTTTGTTCACACAACTGGCGCTAAAAAACGGCGGTATGGATTATGCAGCGAATTGTTGGTAGCGACCTCGTACATAATCTTGTGTAAACGACTTCATTTCGCTCGACCAACCTGAAATCCCAAACGCTTTGTTTGCATTTTTGAGCGCTGTATCAATGGTGATGTACGACACATTCTCTTTACAGGAATAAATTTTCAAAATTACAGCAAAATAAAAGCAAATCTACTTTACGTACTCCCAGCGGGACCAGGGCGCGTCGAAACGTCGTCCTCAGGTAGTTGTATGTCTAACATTGCCTGTATTTCATATCTTTCGGCATCAGTGTACCCTGCTGTACCAAAAGTGGTATTAGAGAGCTCTGATACCTCCTCTTCCATCATCTAAACCGTTTGTGCAGTTGTTGGTAAGGTGCTATTCGAATAAAAACTTGAACCGACGCTGACCACTTTTGAAAGATGTTTTTTTTTTTTTGGTGTTGTTTTTTAACTCAATTACCTAACAAAGCCGTTCTCAAAGATATGGGTGGCGTTATTGGGCGCCTATTCGGAACTCCTAGGCCAATAGAAGGCACAGTTACACCTCAACGTACAGTATCATCGCAAGATCAAGCTATACTTGATTTAAAAGTACAATATGACAAATTACAGAAGTACAAAAAAAAGGTACGTGTTTTATTCTCTTATATTTGGGTTTATGGCATGCTTTCACAACCTCAACTACACCCCAGGTGACCATCGTCATGGAAAGGGAGACAGAAGCGGCTAAAACGTTACTTCAACAAGGTGATTTTTTTTTTTGGTTTTAATTATGCATAACACATTGCCTAAAACTAGGTAAGCGCGACAAGGCGTTACTGTGCTTGCGCAAAAAGAAGTATCAAGAATCAATGCTCATCAAAACCGAACAAACAGCACAAAACTTGCAGGACATGGTGCCTAGATTTTTTGAACAAAGTTTTTTTGACATGTGACACCAAGCATTTAATTTATCGGTGATCGTTAGGTGGATACAATCGAATTCGCTAAAATTGAACAAAAAGTACTCGCTGGCATTAAAGAGGGAACGCGGGTTCTGAAACAAATCAATGACGAAATGGATATCGACAAAGTAGAAGATCTTATGGCAGATACACAAGAAGCGTTGGAATATCAAGAGGTACTGATACCTTATCCTATTTAGCGCTAAAAAGTCTTTGTAGGAAGTTGCAAACATGTTAGGTAATGCTCTTGAAAGTGGTGACGAGGAAGAAATCGAAGATGAGCTTAGAGCTCTGATAGCAGAGAAAGAAATGGATGTGAGTCTTTTTTGTTAATTAAATTGACAACTTATTTCCCTTTGCAGGAAGCCAATATTGTATTGCCTGACGTGCCAAATACAGAGCCCATTGGAGGTATGGAAATTTTAGGTTTTTGCTATCAAACACATTTACTAAAACGCCTAGAAACGCAAGTAGAAGAAAACCCGCAACCAGAACCAGCACAGGTGCTTGCATCATAAGTGTGAAATGTGTCGTATTTCTCCTGTAAATCAATTGCAATACAGTGTACATAATAGTAATTACCACAAAAGATGTTGAATGGGTCAGTTACTCGTCGCAACGAATTCGTATTTGAGAAAGTTCTGGAAGTTTCAAAAAAAAAAAAAGGAACTGAAACTGCCTAAAAAAGTCAACGAAAATTTTTCATTTGTAAAACAATCACTCGTAACTCACATGGCTTCTGACACATATCCTGCATACCCCCGACTCACAGGCAAAGTTGTACTCATGTACGTTATTTTACAACATGCAAACGCTGTTATCTAAGCGATTTACAGTACAGGCGCTTCAGCAGGTATTGGTGAAGCAGCTGCGTGGCTCTTCGCGAAATCAGGCAGTAACCTGGTAAGAACGCTAGCTTTAAACGTTACAAATCATTATTAATATCTCGTAGATTATCACTGCCAGGAGACAAGAGCGTTTGGAAGCTCTTAAAAAAGCTATTGAAGCAAAGCACAGTGTAAAAGGTAAGGCGCATCGCACGCTTAATTTTGCTTCGCAAGGAACGGTGGTTTTATTTAGTGTACTAAACAATTAAACTCAAGTGTTCGTCTTTGCTTTCAATATTCAAGAGTCCAGCGGCGTAGAAAAACTCAAAGCCGCTCTCCCAGAAGAGTTCAAACAAATTGACGTGCTGGTACGAAAAAAAAGTTCACTCGTTGGACAACAAAAAAAAAACTAGTTTTAATATTATTGTTAGGTTAATAATGCAGGTATGTCGGTGAAGGGTGAACGAAAAGTCGTGTGTTAGTTAAACCGTCACTAGGGCTAGCCCTTGGCACCAATCACACAGCCGATAATACCTTAGAAGCCATCAACAACGTAGTTGACACCAACGTTAAGGTAGCTAACAGATACCGTTTTTTTTTGTACACACCCTTTAACATGTTGGCCTGGCAATAGGGAGTGCTGTTCATGCTCCGCACATTTTTACCTGATATGAAGAAGCGCAATAGTGGCCATATTATCAATGTCGGAAGGTATTGAAGTAGATAAACAAACCACGTTTTTTTTTTTTTTGACACTTTGTAGTGTAGCTGGTCGCGAGGCCTACAGAGGAGGTTCAATCTACTGTGGTTCTAAACACTTTGTTGACGCCATTAACTCGGCAATGCGCCAAGAGCTGGCTAACACAGGACTACGTGTTACACAAATCGCTCCAGGGCTTGTTGAGACAGAGTTCAGGTGAGGAATTGGTTCTTTTTTTTGTTGTTTATTTTTAATTAGCATTGTTCGTCTTGGAGATAAGGAAAAAGCAAAGGCGCCTTACAAAGGTATGAAGCCTCTCGTAGCTGAGGACATTGCAGATAACATTGTATACGCTGCATCAAGACCTGAGCACGTACAAGTTGCAGACATTCTTGTATTCCCAAGCAACCAAGCCAACTGTTTCGTTGTACACCGTGACGAATAAGTGAAATGCGTCAAAAAATAAAGACCACGAATCGGTCTCTTTTTTTACAACACAAAAATCATTACTTACGTAATTGACGAGATTGTGGAATAGTTAAAAAAAAAACTACTACACTCTTGAGGAAACAATTCTTTTGTGACAAACATGTCTGCCAGCAGTTAGCTGAAACAAAGTGTTCAGAATTTTGGTTTATCTGGTTTACAAAACTGCATATCGAGTGCTCTGGTGCCATTTGACTGTGATATTTATAAAAATTTACAATGTGCAAAATGGCATCCTGTTTGTTGTATAATTTTTTGTATGTTTTGGCATTTCCTTTTGTAGTCGTGTTTGTATAAGTTGCACCTACAATCCACGTTGTTCTTGTCTCTCCCGTTTGGCTCGTTCAACAGCACGCCGTGCGTTTTCTGCGACAACGAAACGTTCTTGTGCCTCCTCGAGCGCCCAGCGAAGTCCAGTGGCGTCAACTTTGAAAACAGTTATAAACAAAATAACAATTCCCCAAACAGCATACTAGAGAACAACGTGAGCGAAAAAGTGCGAAAATAATTTTTGTAAATGAATGTCGTACAAAAAAGTATTGTGGTTTTTCCCAATCAGCAGCTGGTCGCGTTTGTCCTGGTCCTAGCTACATCATTTTTTGTTAGCCTTTTTGTAAAGGGCAAAATACTTTTTTTTTTTTTTTTGATTGTAAAATATGTTTGTTTGTAGCTACTTACAGGGTCTTCGCCACAAAAGAACGGTGAATTTTTTTGCCTTTTTGCTTTTTCGTGTCTATCTTCCTTTAAAATGCGTGAACCAAACAGCCATCCCTCCATATCTCTTCGCAAATATGCCTGTAACAATATAGTGAGCAAGAGGGCCTCAGATACGGGTCTTTTGGGTTTGAACAAATAATTTTTGTTGGTAAATACCTCTGCATTCTCTTTTATTTTACTGTCTGCGCCTGGGGGAACAGGTCTAGTAGTATATTCACCTTCTGGATCATATTTTTCGCCTAGAGCTTCTGCGACAAGCTCGTCTTGAGGCGTTTTATCCCAGTTAATTGGTTGGTTGGGCTTTGTGTTAATACAGCGCACGCGAACGCTGGTGTTCTTTCTGCGTGTACTCGCTAGTCTCTGTGCTCTAACTATGGATCTGTACGAAGATGCGAACATGCTGGAGTGACCGGTTAACTCTGAACTTAACACAAAGCCAAAATAAAATGCCTTAAAGCAAAACATTTGATGCTGCACTTTTATTAAAGATTGTAAAAAGCTAAATCACTGTGCAAACTTTAGCGTTACACAAAGGCCCCAATGATCTGAGATTGACTTGAATTGTACTGCATTCTGTACCGTTCCCTTAGCTACTACCTTCATACGCATTGGTCTCGCTATATCGGACCTAAGCAAGATTATTAAAACAAATTATGTGAGGTAGTCCACGTGCCGTAGATACATTCTATCAATACGTTTGTTGTGCCTTGTGAACCCTTCTCTAAATGAAAAACAATGTCACCCAATCAGTTGTTTTAGTTGTGTGTACGTATTGTTTATGATTGGCCAACAATCCTCATAATCATAGCGTAAATGTACATCAGAGGTGTCATCATTTGAATGACAGTAATTAAAGTCGCCTACCAACATGGCATTCTCGTAACTTTTCATCTAAGTAAAACCCCATTATAAACATGTTTGTTGTGACCCAACTCACCTTGTCGTATAGAAACTCTATTTGATTCTCGCGCCGCGAAGGGTTATTACCAGATGTCAGGTGCGTGCTACCAAAAGCAAAAGTCTGGTCGTTTATAACAAGTGATCCTACAAGGGCTTGTCTGCCTTGAGGGAGGTTTTTAACGTGTTAAACAATAGATTTACAATAACAACGTACTCAACACGTTGTACAGTGTCAACGATGATAGTGGAAAGCGGGACAATAGGCTCACCTTATCCCATATTAGTTCCATATGTAAACTCAACAACACAACAAGTACCTTGAACCCGTACTGTTGTCCTGTGAATTCAGACACGTAGTAACGCTCTCGTATATACGGAGCCTCCATTAGCAGTGCTATTGCCCGTTAGTTAACAAGCTTGCTAAGGTATGATACCATTGTGCGTTTTCTTATTCTCTTGGAGAGCAACAATGTCCGGTTCGCATTTTTTTAGCTCATTTACCAGTGCATCCATTCGGGGAACAAGATCCACCTAACATTGTTTGTAGGTGTCAACAAATAACTATTTTGGATTACAGGTCAGCTATTTTTACAGTTTTGAGTCTTTCATTTAATGAGTACGCACAATTCGTAAATTAGTGCAGCTCTTGGCCTCGCAGGCGCGCATTCGCTATGTACCTGCTCTTTCATTATGTTAAGGGTAAACACCGTTAGCTTTTTAATTTGTATACTGTCAGGCGACTCTGGCTCATGAGGAACCCATTCATTAGTTTTATTGCTCCACTTTAGCTGTGGGACTTGTAAAGTGTCTGCGACGTCTACCTTGCGTAATCCTTTGAACCCTTCAAGCATTGCTAGCGTCGGAAGGATAGAGAGTGGTGCTTATTTAAAAATAAGTTTTACTAAATCTTGACTGTCACAGATATATTTTCCCACACAAGCATAATGGAGGATGAGAGGCCAGGAATTATATATAGTGTAATATCTAGAGGTACAACAGTACTGGTTGATCATGCAGAAGCACAGGGAAACTTCCCACAAATTACAATGGTTGTTATTCGCAAAATAGCCGCCATGGGCACAACGGGCACTAAAAACATATCTTTTACGTACACACCACAATTCAACTACTCTTGTCGCCTTGATGGAGAAACAGCGTATGTCTGCCTTACAGACGCTACATTATCTCAAACGCGCACGTTTGGGTACCTCCGGCAAATAAGTCAACAATTCACGAGTGTGTACGGTAATGTAATTAAAACGGCTTCCGCTTTTCAAATGGACGACGATTTCTCCAGGATCATGCAACAACAAATGGTACACTGACAAACATTGCAAGTCACTAGTTTTTCTATTTTCGGAAATCCCCAAAATTGCTCATCCAACTTGCACATTTATTGTAGGGTATTACCAAATGCTAATGTTTTTTTTAAAGCGATATTTTTCGTATGACAGTCGAGCTGAAAGAATCACTACAATACAAACTCAATCTAGTGACAGTGAACTTATAGTCACCCAAAACATTTTTGACATAATGTCACAGACAGAAGTATGTAATATTGTAGTGGATAGATCTAAGGCATGTGAATTGGATCCTTTTTTTTACCATCTAATAAATCTGTAGGGACAAGAATTTTTTAATCGTAAGGATCCTATTCCACCTGACTACAACGTTCCTAACGGCCATGGACAACCCATGTGCTCTGCATCATGTACAATAGCTTGAGTATCAGAAATAATAACAATGTAAACATTTACCACTTTAAAAAAATAAGGTGTTTTTATTTGTTTCATTTTATACTTCTCATTCAGTCTTCTTTTCGCCAGAGAAGATAACAATCGGTTTACCAGGGACAGAGAATTTTGTACGATTAATAGGATCTGGATTACCTTCAGCATCATGCGTGTAAATGTTTACTTCGTCAACTTGAAGTTCAGCTTTAATGTAAGCGATCATATCTGTCAAAGTGTCAATCTCAGAGAAAGGCCATTGGAGGGTAAACGCGCTTTCTCCACCAGACTTGAACGATGCCTACCAATATTGTTAATTTACACTCTTTCAAAACAACAAAAAAACGCTAAGGGTGTCGTACTTCAACAGCAGAGATAACTTTCATGGCATCCTTAACGAATTTCTTGGCAGAGTTGACTTTACGAAGCTCAACAATAATATCCTTCCTACTTGGGAAGCAACGAGCTTCCGCTGGTAGATCAGCAGTCTACAAGAATGTTACAACGTCATTTTAATTCGAAATTGTTGTAATTTTTTCTTAACCGAAATTAGACTATTGCGTACCTTATCGTAAACTGCCTTGATCGTGTTAATAACCTGTGCTTGGACTTCTGGGTACTTTAGAGCAACATATATGTTAAAACAATTTGGTGCTGGCTTCTTAGGTCCCTGAAACAAATATAGTAAGATTGTGTTCTTAAATCAGTCAAGGTCACTTACCTTTCGCGGTTTGATGTATGTTTCTCGCTTTGTTCTCCATGTGTGAAGGTTCTTCTCTACGTAGCTCTTCTTAAAGAGGAACTCAGCGAAATCACCTATTGGTTCAGGCCATTTGGCATTTGCAATAAAGCCATCCTAGATATTTGTTAACAATCTTTTACAATGGCAATAGAAAAGGCATTGAACGTACGTTTTTGAGGAGGTCAGACCAAATGTACTCACACATGTGAGGTGTAATTGGAGATATGAGAATGGCTTGTACAGTTATAAATTTGAGCAAGAGTTCTCTATTTGGCTTGTCTGTACGCAAAAATGAGTAACAAAGTAATAAAATGCAAAATTAATAAACTTACCACCAGCAGCTGAACACAATTTATCATAGTATTCCTTGAGCTTCTTGAGTTGATAGAAGGAGTTACGTGTAACATCACGGTATAGAGCCCTTTTGTAATTATTAGAACGTCGAACTAAAGGTGAAGACTGCTCAAAAAATATGAAAAGGTTTTGTCGAATTTACCTCCAACTACTATCTCAAAAGTGCGTCTAAAACACGTTGAAAAGCGAAAACCGCTTCTCTCCATGTACACACTCGAGAACTCTCGCGGAGGATAATCAAAAAAAGTAGTTAAATTATTAAATGTTACACGCACTGTTCATAGCACTCTTTGGTCGTTCTTATTGCTTCAGAAATATCAGCTGCAAATACCTTATCCGCAAATGTGGATGGTGGTCCTTCTCTGTAGTTTGGAAGCTCAGCAAGAGTCTCCTATAGAACATGTTTGTTAACAATTGACAAAAAAAAGACAGGTAGATAGGTACGCACTTTTACCCAATCAATGTATGTGTAAAGTTTGAGAATAGCTCCTGTGGCATTCTCGTGAGTAAAATTAGCATCATCGATGGTGTCTCCAGAATCTGCAAGAGCAAGACGCATGGCATCAGCACCATAAGTTTTAATACCATCTGATTAAAGAGTGTTGGTCAGCTACAATTGCAGATAATAAGGCTAGTACGCACCAGCTAGAGTCAAGAAGTTGCCTGTTGACTTTGACATCTTAGCTTGATTCAACATGATGTGTCCATTTGCTCGTACAGCCTTAGGCCATTTATCCACTCCCCATAGCGCAGTATGGGTGTAAATGTAAAATGTAAGATGGTTTGTTACCAAATCTTTACCGGATACTCTACACAGTAGTATGAGTATTTACTATATTCTTCTTGGCTATGTACCTGAGATCTACAGGGTACCAGTATCTGAACTCTGCACGAAGTTTGTCAAGGGCATCAGTAGGGATAGCAGTATCTGGAGCATCAGAATCCAAAAAGATGTAATCAAACACCTACGCGGGTAAATTTCTTCATCTTATGACTTTTAAATTTAAAGTACCTCAGGTGTAAGCTGCTCAGCCTTAATACCTAGAGGACCAACACCTGCACCAGCAATATTGTCTTTTCCTACACAGATACAGTAAGCTTGTGCCAAGTATTTGGTTGACAAATAACTTCTACGAAAACGTACCAAGTAGCAAGTGAGCAATAGTGTAAAATGCCATGTAAATGGTAGAATCTGATAGACTCTCAATCAAGTATTTCTCATCCTACCTCATTGTGATAAGCGCTCAAATAGTTGTGGTCATCAAAATTGCTGGTATTTTTTGTAACTACTGCACGCACCCAAGGGACCTTAGTTCCTAGACCATAAGAACGTGAACAAGCCCACTGGTTCATCCAATCAAAAGTTTTGGCGAACATATTTCTTGTTTCGTTTCTATTGAAGGCATAAATAAACAAGCACCAAGCGCATTCTTATTTCTCATTCGCGTACCCGTAAGTGTTCATGGCCTCGAGGCACTTGAGTGCTGATTCCTTCCATTTTTGTTCACCGTATGTAACATACCACTGATCACACAAACAGACAACACAAACATCACCAGATCGAGATACAACTCTTCCGTTAGGCTCGCTGTAAGGCAAGGCTTGTCCAGCATCGATAAGATCTTGTTTGATCTTTGATATGCACTCTTTGACAACTCTTTTTACAGTTAAAGCAAATACATAGAATGCTACAAAAATATTCAAAAAAAACTATCTGAGGATACTGTCCTTTGTAGTCGCCAACCAACATGACACCGTGGTTGAAACCATCAAGGTACACCAACTTTTTGAGCTCTTCAAGAGCAGTTTTATCTTTGTGGGAAGAGATCTTTTTCTTCTCACATAGAGAAGCAGCAGAGTCTTCGCCGTATCCAGGCACATTAATGATTTTAACAACTTCAAATGGCTGTTAAAAAAGAGGTTAGAATTTAATGGTGCTTGTACAAAATCGTAGCAGTCCAAACGTACGTCAACCATTTCAGGTTTGAGGCCTGATGTGGTGAAATATTTTGTTCTCATTTTCTCGTTAGTTTTGAGATCTTTGAGGCACATGTAATCGTCAGGTGCATCACTAGGAACAGATGTCACTACACCTGTACCCTATTTTAAGCCGTGAGATTTTGAACAAAGTATACGTCAAAAGATTTGTTGGTTTTATAAGTTTTAAAACCAAAGAATACCTTTGTAGTTGAAATAGTCTCCATAGGTAGGACGTATATTTTGTCGTATGTAGCAAGCGGAGCCTTCAAGGCAGCGCCAATAATATCCAAGCCTTTAAATTTTGCAAGGCATTTGACAACACCAAACTCTGGGGAGAGTCCTTGGAATGACATGTCTGTTTTATGTTAAGGAAAATGCAGAAAATTGAAAACAGCAAATATAAATTGCAAGTGGATACTGCGTGCAGCACGTTCTGTGCAAACGAAAATATCGGTGTCATTGATTTCGAAGGCACCATATTCGCCCTCTGGGAGAATAAAGCAATTTGTTTGACCATACCTAAAACCCAAGTAAATTGAAACGTATTGTGGAGGTGGTACACGCACATTGTGTTTGGTCTTAGAGTGGCAGGAACCAAGTACACTTTTTTGCCTGTATCTTTGAGAGATGCAAGCTTTTCTGGGTACGGTTCGAGAAGTTCTTGCTTGATCAAAGTGTAGTCCTGAGGGAGCACACCTTCGCCTTCTGCGCGATCGTGGTCCATGCAAGGTTGTCCATCTTTTGGAGAGTATATCGTATACCTGAAAGTTTTAAATGTAAGCGAAAAAATAGACTGCAGTAATCAGCGAAGGTGTACCTTTTACCAAATTGAACTTTTCCAAGTTTTTTGAGTGTTATAAACTGCCAACGTACAAAAGCATCATAAAACGGATTTACTTCAGTAGTGATAAATGATCTACGCCAATCTACTTTGACACCGAGATCTTTAAGATCGCTCTAGAAAACAGGTGTTAACCAAAAAATAAATGCATAAATAAAAAAAATACTCTTCTCGTACCTTAGCAAGTGGTGGGAAGTATTGAAGCCAATAAGCTGCATCTTGGAACTTTGGGATTTCTTCGTCAGGGATACCAGACATTTGAAGAATTTCCCATTGTTTGGCGCTCTTTTTACCAGATTTTGCGGCGGATTTAGCCTTCTTGGATTTGAACTTTGTGTGATCAACCACAACGTCTTGCTTTGGTTTCTTTTCAGGCTCGTCCTCTTCAATAGGGAACTGTGGAGGGTTACCGTACTTGGAAATTTCAACGGCAAGCTTATCTGCGGATGTCTACGCGTATTTCTGTAAGTTTGGCACAAGACGAAAAAGAAAAATGCCCACAGTTACACAAAGGTAACACTGTAAAATTCTTATTGCCATCGCACCTTGATTGGCATGCCGGTACAGTGAAATGAGAATGGAAACAAGGTGTTTTTGCCTTGAAGTCTCTGGTAGCCAACGGAGAACTCTGCCTTTGCTAGGGTGAAAGTGTGGCCAAGGTGAAGTCTTCCGTTCATGTATGGGTACTTTTACAAGTGTAAGAAAGTATTTTGAATTTGGGGGTCACTGGTGTTTAAAGATACGTACAGGAAACGTAGCCATGTACTTTGGTTTGCTGTTTGGATCTGCAGGTGCGTCATCTTCAAACACTTTGTGTTCTTCCCATTTCTTTTGTACTTGTATCTCTATTTCGCGAAGAGCATCGCGTTTTTTCGTAGACTAAAGTATAGTTAGGCACTGATCGCTGTAAAGTGGCTAAAATTTATCGCATAGAGCTTCCACGGTGTTTGGACGTTGTAACGTAGCAAACAGGGAATGATACGCAAAACTAGGAGCTATGAGTTTCTCTTAAGCCTTTATTACCTTTGGTGTATCACCACTAGGCGTGTTTTGTTCCGCCATGTTGTTTACAATAATGATTTGAAGCTACAAGAATAAAATACTGGTTTTCATTGACTCTTTTGTGTTCTGCCTTTTTTCCGTGATTTTTTTCAACGCTTTTTATGAAAATCTTCAATTGACGTTTGGTATTTGAGTGCTAGGGCCTATAGCAATAGTGATCCAGGATTTAGAATGGCTCACGCATCTTTCAACTTTTAACTAAATAAAAACAGCAAATCCTAAGCAAAAAAGAAAACAAAAATTGTAAGTTCCTGTTCAAGAAAATGTGTCAATGTCGTACAGCGTCAGAATTGTCATAGACACGGCGTAAACATGATTCAATTCTAGTTGGTTTGTAAATGGTCAATCATCTAGGTGCACTGTCCGAAAATTAAAAGGAAGTCTGTTTGTAACTGATTGCGCTGTCATGGCGCAACCGGAGAATGTTGGAGACGTAAAAACAAACTTACAACAACTCCTTTACACTTTCGTGCCAATAAAGAGCTGTATTTATTGGACTGTTTTGAACAAGTGGGTTTATCGTAAAACTTGCGTTCCTAGGCTTTCAAATAACTTGCAAGGTTACTGCGAAAAACAGATCCTTAAGTGAATTGGGAACAAGTTTCATGCGATTCCAAGTGAACTTAAAAGACAACTCATATTTACCTACAATAAGAGCAATGAGTGCCGGTAGCATAACAAACAAAGATAAGGCCACATACGACATTAAGGTGAAATGTGGCGCTGGAACATCATCTAGGTCCATTACTCCGAGCCAAACGCTCATGAATTTCATTAAAAAAGACAACAGTGTTGTTAGTGTAAACGGGAAATCACTAAAAGTACCGTACAAGGGCGATTCAGTAGTAATCAAGGGAGGGAAGCTTGTGTTGGTACCAGGGAAGCGCCCTAAGGAGTCAAAAACCAAAACGTCAGCTTCTCGCTCAAGCCAACAGAGTAGTGGTCGTAGCACAAAAAGAAGAATCGTTGCAAGGAGACCTGTTGAATACCCACTGGAAAACTTCGTAGACGAGGAAAAAGCGGAGTCACTCAAAAGACAAGAATGCTGGCATTCAGCCAATATGATTATATTTTGCACAGATCTTACTGAAGACAGCATAGATTTGTACAGAAAGCAGGAGGGTAAAGATTGGACCGATAAAAAAATGCTCCTTCGCTGGCAACCTACTGGCTTCTCGTATAAAAGATTTCCTTTTATTCTGTACATCGATGGCGTCCCTGGATTGAGAAGGAAACTGTTTCGATTCACTGACAAGGACGAGTGTAAAATGATACGCATTTCAGGTGGCAAACTCTACCTTGCAAAAAGAAGCGTGTATCCAGAATACGATGCCCCGGTGGTACTAAACGGAGACCTTTGGAGAGGAGGATCCCATACGTGGACAGTAAAAGATGAGTATCAGGGGTGGGTAGGTGATTTCTTTACGTACAATGTTTGGGATGAAATTCGTCCTTTGCAGGCCAAGGTGAAATCTAAGGTTGAGAGTGGTGAACTAAGCGACGTTCCTAAGATCACCGAGAAAATTCCAACAGACGGTAGAGAAGCCAATTCTGTAAAAAGAGCATACAAGATGAAAGTAGCACGTGACAAGGTCGAGAAAGAAAGAGGTCGGAGCTTTAAAGATCTAGAGAAACAACGATTGGAAAGAAGAAAAGCCTACGATAAAAGAGTAGCTGAGAGAGAAGCCGAAAAAAGTGAAGAAAGTGACAGCGAAGAATCTTCATCCGACGAGGAATCTAAACGAATGCAAGCAGAAATCGATCGAAAGAAAAAAGAGATAGCCGATAGGCGAGCTGCCAGACAGGGAGGCTCTAGACCTACACTAGAACCAAGAAGACAACGAGGAGAGCGTAGGTCACGTCGTTCAGCACGCAATGGCGAAGATTAGGTTGGTCCTGTTAATAAAGTTGCTTAGTTCCTTTCTGTAATACAGTTTTTTTTTCAACGCAACAATACTGACGCTTCACTTTCGACCAAATCAAGTAAAAAAGCTCGTAGATGTGTAGCTAAGACAGCGACAGAAGCTAAAACCGTGATACAATGTTGGTTGCACAAACAGTCCACGCACGTGTGACGACTCGCAAACAACTCTTACTAGGTATTCAAAATACGGAGTACAAGGTTTAACAATACTGGAGCGTAAATGTGAATACGTACGAGACTAAGGCTTAAGTATGTTCTATGGAACGAAAATAAATTAGACAACGAGTAAGTCCAGGTTTAGTGAATAGATTGACTATAAGTTTGGAAAAGTCAAGTCAGCAAAAAAACCAGCCACTCTTATTCACAAAGCTGCCACGTTGAACACCACCAAGATGAAGCTCGTTGGTTGCTTGCTACTTTTGCACCTCACTGGCGCATTTTGCTGGTACATACACATGACTGAAGGACAAAGAAAGTGTTTTGTTCAGGAGGTTAGCTACGCGTCAAAAAAGAGAGCAGACGTAACCTTTCAATAGATACCAAGGGACTTCCTCGTAGGCGCTCAATGGCGCGTTGAGTCAATGCAAGCCGGATCACAGGATATTAATAACGCGCAGTTCGAAATTATGGTACTAATAGATAAAACAGTTGTTATTATTCACAAACTTTCTGTTTAGGTCACAGTTAATGGCCCAACGGGCGCAGAAACACATCGTAGAAACTACCCAAAGAAAGGTAGCTTCACTATCACTAGTCATGACGCGGGAGAGCACAGTATTTGTTTTCAAACGACCAGTGCCAGTTGGAGAGGCCTCAGTAAATTTGTATCCGCCAATCAACGTTTTATTTAATATGCTAAACGCATTCTTTTCAACTGTCATTCTTCTTGACTCTCACAGAAATTTTACATGGACTTCCACTTGGGTGGTATGGGAGACGAAGAATGGGGAATGAACGACCAAGAAAATGCAGCTGAAAAGAAGCATATTGATCGTACGTGTCAAAACGTCATTTCCTGATGAACAAAAAAAAATGCAAAAAAACCTTTTGTAACCGGCATCACTAATGGTGTGTACAGAAATTCATAGCCGCCTTCTAAACCTTCAGACAAAAATAGACAATATTAGGGCTGACCAAAGATACTCAAAGGTACGCAGTAGATGATAGTATAAAAGCGAACTATTGTTTGGGTTTTTTTTTTCAAAATGACATGTCACTTTTAACACTTCTCTTCAGAGAAGAGAGATGCGCTTCAGATCCACAACAGAGAGTACAAGCGGACGTGTATTCTGGTTTTCATTGGCGCAAGTTATCCTAGTTGTAACTGCGGGTTACTTGCAATTACGCTACCTAAAAATGTACTTCAAAAAGAAAAAGCTCATTTAAATGAGAAATACTTGTATCAACTTTAAAAATTACACGAACACCCTTTTTGCTTAGTGCTGTCGCATATTAAATACCTTTGTGGATCAAGATTTTTTGAGAGACTACTTGCCAACTAAATTCGCGTTTAACTTAATTCGTACAAACTCTGTAGTGATGGCAGTCGTTTTAGCCTCTCTAGCGGGTGGTGTAGCCACACAACTTGTAAAGAGCGGTTGGGAATACGCCACAGAAACAAAGATAAAAAAGTTTGGTACAGGGGACCCGCAAAAAGAGCGAGGGAGTGGAAACATTACTGTTTTCGTTACAGTAAAACCATTCACGGCAAAAACCTTTAATTTAGTACAACAGAGGAACAGAGCATCTTTATCTGCTAATACTACCGTCAAAGAGGCATTGTCTGCGTATAATTTGCGAAACCTCTCTGTATTGGATGAAGAGGGCTTTAAACTCTCAAAAGAAGATCTAAGCAAACCTTTGTACACTTTCTCTAACAAGTCATGTGTCAATTTCATATTACAACGAAGATGGATTGCAAGATTATAGATTAACGCCAATCGCTTGCCTAGACTCACATTTAAACTGAGCTTGCTGATTTCCAGCCAACTACAACTTAAACAACTGCTAAAAGGTTTTTTCTTGTGCTACATCGCGGCCATGCGTGCCGTACTGGGCGTACGTTGGGCCAATAAACGTTGCATTGCAAAAGTTCCTTACCTGTCTCGTACAAAGCGTCACTACGCGTCTAATCAATCTAGTAATACTCATGACGGCGTGGCACAATTGCTGGCGCAAAATGAACGCTTCAACAAGATTTTGCCGAGTTTGCTTGGTAAAAACGTGTCAAACAACGTACAAGATAATGTCATCCACAATCCAGACCCGAATTCGAAAATAACACACCTCGAAGTTACAACAGACTGTATTCGCTTAGAATTTAACGCAATCACGCCGGAATATACTCTGTACGCGCAATTGGCGATGGCAACCAAAGAAGAACTCAAAAATTTTGTTGTACCCGAATGGGCCATTCCTGTCAAGGTACATGACCGCAAAATGAAAACGTACCAACAAATCTAGTAGGTAGAGAACAAAGTGTTTTGCGGAGCTGGTGCCACTGTTTATCTTAACAAGAAGAAAGTAGCAGAATACTTTAAGAAAACAAAACTGTTGACATCCCGAGAGCAAGACGAAGAATAGCCTAGAAACTAATATAGTGGCAGCTCACTTTATACGACAAAGCGATTAAAAAAAGGTGAGCACAACTTGTAAATTAATTAAAGACAAAAACAAACAAAAAAAAGATGTTTATTTCTATGATGCTTGTGCAAATTCGTTTGGTTGATTTAGACCTCCGAACACAATCCAAGCAAGAAGAGTTTTTGCAACAAGTGATAGCACTTGGTAGGCAATCTCGCCGAATACATAGTCGCGCCATTTCCAAAATTTTGCGTATTGCAATACCATGTTGAATGCGAATAGAGAAAAGAAAATAATCTCAACGAACAAAATTACAACTACAAAACTTGGAGCTTGTCTACCACCCGAAGAGAAGAAGCTTATAAAGATAGCCACAAAGGGGAATATCTCAATGAAGCAACCAACAAGGAAAGGTGTCCAATTGACGTGTTTAGTATACCGATTTAGTTGTTCCATTAAAAGACCACATAGCATGCACGTAGCGTTTGCTGCTACGATGAGGACCAAAGTGCCAATATCATAGATGCCGAAAAAGAGCGCAATTAGGAAAATCATAACTGATGAGGATAGCGAGTATTCAATCCACCGAAAGTAGTTATAACCGCCTCTGATACCGTTTTTGTACAATTTGTTAAAGTAAGGAAGAATCACCAAAACGTGGAATATAGCCGAGAGCAAAGAAAATATGCCTGTGAGGGGAGCTACACGAATGTTACCAACATCAGTTAGCTGTGAGTCGATAAATTCTCCTGTCTCGTTCCCAACGCCGCCTGGCTGGCGTACGACAAGTTCTAGGCGTCGAATAGGTAGCTTAAAGTCTCTGAAAGTCGAATTTACTCCAGCAAGCACAAATATCGCTACAGCCTGAATAAAGTGAAAAATAGCCATCGCTAGGTTCCAGTAGAACAGTGTCCTAAATGTTTTATCTGATACTTCTTTCTTTTTACTGTCCATTAGGATTGTTGTTTCTCTCGGTGAGGCGTTGTTGATGTCGGGACTGGACATGAAGGAATGCAGTTTTTTAAATATGGAGAAACTAGACTGTCTGAGAAACTCCGCAAACGGAACAAAAAAGTTACTTTTTTCAGGAACATATTAATGCAACGACAAACGTCTGTCATCTAAATTCAGCGTATTATACTGTGTACATAACACCATCCTTACATAGTGTGCCCTAAGCTTACGTAAGTATCGAATTTTTGTCGTTAGCTGGATTAAGAAGCTACGGGATAAAAATACCCGACGCCGGGATTAATTTGGGTAAAGTGTCATCGACAAATAACGACAACGAACTACGTCGCAACTTAGTTCTATGCCGTCCTAAATTATGTAGGTAGTATACTATAGCACAGTATTCCGTATCAAAAAGGAAATATACATGACAAGTCAATGTAATTAATACCATACATCACTACTTCGTAGTTGCCTACCTACAACCACCCGTATTAAGGTTATACTATGACATGATTTACATACAACTGAGTCTTATAAGCACCCATGGAGCATACTAGCTTCGAATCTGCGTCTACAAAGAAATACAAACAATTGAACAACTTTGCACCTCATTGTAAATTGCTTTGCAAAGAGACAAAGAAGATATAGCTCACAAGTCATGGGGCACAAGAAAAAGCTATAGATAGATAAGACAACTATGAGCGTAAGCTCGAAACACCTTTGCACGTGATAAATGTGCGAATAAAACAAGAATAGGCCTTAAAACGTATCACTTTTATTCAATTCACCAAACGCTTTTAAACCCGCTGCTGTTGGTACTACAACTAAAGGGCCATCAACTCCGTTCAGTACGATTACATTTGATACAACAGTATTTTCTTTTCCAACACCGACTTTTACGCTCCATGCTAATGAAATGCTATTCATATCTATTGCAACAACAACACTAGTATCAGCTTCACAAATGAATACAGGAACTATACAATATTTGCTATTCCCTTGTCCTACGAGCAAAGCAGGCGCTGTAATCAATACCTATGAGTTTGTTAGGTATGGCAGTGTTAAAATATTGTAACGCTACGTCGTTTGTCACGTTTAATAATCTCTTCATGTCCACACTTCTGAGTATAAACCCAGTAATCAGATCCACGAAATGTAAAATTGAGGTATTCGCCACACTAGCAACAACCATTTCGTTACCGTCAGATGCCAAGAATGCACTACAATAAAATAAGATCTCCAAAATGTATCTAACAGTAAAGAACTGTACGTTGTATTATAGGTATTTAACGATGTTTGCCAATGATAAGCATATGAATCGCCTTTATCAAGAATGCAAACAATTTGCAACACATCATCGGTGTCGAGGTAAGGTATAAGCAAAGAATTACTGCCACTTTTTGGATCATTTACCGACATCGCCCTACAACAAATTAGACTCATCTATCACCCTTCTTAATGCATTAACAAACATACTGACTATTTGTAACATTGCCATCCATACTATATACCCACGATATATTTAAACGACCGGAAAGGGCGACATGAAGGTCAATTGCATACGCAGAAAACATATTTTTTTGTTCTTTCCTTATCTTTTAATAAGTCTGATAAACCAAGGAAACAAACTTACCCCTCGTCCGCATGAAATTGAGTGAGAACGTAGTTTCTGTTACCAATCACAGGAGGTGTACCTTCAACGTTAGAATGAAGCAACTGACACTACAAAAAAAACCTTTGTAACTCACTAACAATCCCGAATGTCCCACCAGGTACAGTAAAATCAAGAGAGGCATAGGACAATCCATTTGGATCGATAGCCACCACTCCACCGTTTCTCTTGTCACCAAGGATCTAATGCTCTGTAAATACACTTGCTTACTGTGCTAAACATATTGTCACGTGCGAAAAACAAATTCTTGTTCAAAGCTGGAGAAAATAGTGTTGGTGTAGAAGATAGTGCCCAACCTGGAGATCCATTTGCCACTAATAGTGCAATACTAATGAATCACAAGTAAGAGTGAGGACATGTACAAAAGATACTACCTTTCAGCATCGTGAGAAATAACTGCGGTGCCACCAAATCCCAGAACAAGAGGTATCGCTTCACTAGTTAACGTTACAAAATAGCACGTGAACTTTAACTTTTTACGCGTCGCTCAATATGGGAGATTGCCACAATACTGATCCATTTGGTGCGACAGCCAATAAACCTAATAGGTGTTTAATAACGAAAACAAGTAACAACACATGTAATCATACCATTGAGGTTCTGCACAGTACAATACGCGTTACTACCTGCAGTAGAGCAACCACCACCGGTTTTGATACGAAGACTGGTACCATTGAGGCTATTCAACTGCCACTTTAATTCTAAAGGTGCAGATGGTACAATTGCAAGCGACAAATAAGAAACGGTTGGGTCACAGCCTTTCATAGGACAAAATGGTAAAGCTTGTACACCCACAATACCTACAAGCAATACTAACAACGAAAACCAAGCTTGCATCTTGTGAGGTAGCAAGATTATTAGGCGTTGACTAAATTTTCACACGCAACCTTTTCAGGAGCCAAAATAATTGTTCAAACGTAAATTATAATTCTACGAGTAACCAGCGTACAAAAGCATTAATGGCACGATAATATTAAGTGTACAAGATACAAGCATCAACAGAGGAAGTTGATATTTGTTTGATTGGCCTAAGCGACACGCTAAAACAACAAAGTTTCTGACTAGTAGTGGAATTGCGTGTAGCTACAAAAAACGTAAGTACAGACACAATTGATTGAAAACTTTCAAAAAAAAAAACGTACTATTCCATAGCATCAATGAGCTTTTCTAAGTCCTCTTCAAGGGTATCATCTCTGAATACTTGATTGAGGAAGTCATTGTGCGCAAGGTGTCCGAAAGTAGAGGAGATACGGAACATGTTCTTTGGAGTCAAGTGAGGCGCGAGTAAGTTTGTAATGACGGTCTCTGCATTTTTGAGCATCTCTTCTACACGCACGAAAGCGCCTTGGAGGACCTTTGGGTCAACACGGCCTCGTCCGTTGAAACATTTGATAAGCAATTCGAAGGCTTCGCGAAGCGGTTTATCTGCAACAAGGAATTCGTCGCCTTGAAGCTTTTTGCGGTCGATCAATAGGTACGATTTGACAGCTAGCTTGATTATATTTTTTTCGATCTCGTCAGCTTTCTTTGGACCAGAAGTTTTTTTGATTATTCTGCGAATAGATACAAGAAGAGCAGCAGTCTCGTCGTTGATTACCTTCTTAATAACACCTTTGCCGACCTTACTAGTTGACAATTTGGTTGCTACTGCCTTTTTGGCAGCCGTGGATTTAGACTAAAAGAACATCAGAACCTCGGGTCTATTTTCAAGTGTTGTGTAGTAGTTGCAGTCAATTTTTACAGAAAATACAGCAAACTTTTTTTTTCAGTCAATTCGGATAGAAAAAATTTGCGCACCTGCTTTTTACCAGCGCGCATTGGTGGTTCCGCCGGAGGAAGTGAACTATTCTCCTTCAACATTTTTAGCCATGTTTCAAGGTCTCCCGGAGCACTGCAAGCACCTTCAAAGGCTCCCTCGCCTAGTACAACACGTTATTTGTCATTCTAAAGCATCAAAAAATAATAATAAATTACATCAAAACGAAATATTTGCCCTCAAAAAAGCGTGTGGTGTTTTGTTTTAATTTTCGCTTTGGAAAAACAATAAAAAAAACGCACTTGTAGATAACGTTAGCGTGAAAGGGTGTTTGTCATCACTCTTGGAATCAATTTTTGCGGCTGCTAGCTCCACTTTACCTGCCGGCGTTTGATCCTGAAGCACGAGGTTAGGAACGATGTCTGGAATTTCGAGTTGGGTTGAAAGGCGCGTGCGTGCAAATAACGATGCACTCGACGAGATCTGTTTAGGATCGCTGAGTTGTTTCAAAAACTGTTTGCAAAACTGTTTTTTGTACGCCGCGTACGCCACACCATTGCCATTGTACGCGTTTTTTCTCGTCACAAAGGCTTGTACGAACAAAAAAGCTAAAAAAACAACATTCGCCCAAACGCACCAGATTGTTCTTAAACCAATAAAAGGTTCCTCCAATAAGCACACAGTAGTGTGCTTTGAACTTTCCCTTTGCTTTAACCTGGATGTACCCAACATGAGCGAGTTTCACTTCTCCTTCGCCCTCCGACTCGGAATTAGATATCTCGTCAGGCAACTCCTTATGTGGGTCTTGGTCCTTTGCTTTTTTGCTCTTCTTTGTCGCTTTTCCACCGGACTTGTGTTTGTCGCCCTTTGTTTTGTCAGACATGTTGTTGAGATGTCACAGTACGGGTTCGCTCGTAATTTTAGGACACAATTTTCTGTTAAGCCAAACTTCTTTTTATTTTTTATCCTTTCCAGTACAAAACTGCAAAGCAATCTAAGTGTACCAAACACTACTAACGCAAACGATGTGGCACTTTCACAACTCGTAAACGGGCCTTGTAGGAGGGTTTCCTTATTCGCTTTTGCGGCAACTGCTTACTTTTTTTTTTTTTTTTTTGTTTGTGTTTATTTACAGCATTTGCTCCAATGAGGCTTCTAACTTTACAACGAGCCCTCTGTGGCGCGTAACTCAATAACGTATCATGCCTGAAACGAACAAGCGCACTAGGCCAGATCTTACTGTTGGACATAATACATAGGTTGAGCCATTTGACCGGTGGCTTGATATGGTGCCATTGCTGGCTGCATTTGAGCCATAGGTTGCATTTGTGTAGCGTTTGGATACATTGCCATCTGAGGCATTTGTTGCATAGGCATTTGCGGTAAATAATAAGGGTAGGCTGGTGTCGCTTGCGGCTGTTGGTATGTCGGTTGATCTAATGACAAATTAGTTTTCGTTACATAAAACTTAATTGTTTTGACGAACTAGCATTGACAAATTTTAATTAAAAACCGTCAGTACCTCCTGATGGTTTAGAAGTTTTGGAGGAGGAGCTCTTCTTTTTTCGTTTTGGCTTAGAAGTTTCTTCCTTTGGTTCCTTTTCAGTTGTTGTTGAGTCATAGTCAATTGGCCCGTCGCGTTTAGGGCCAAATACTTTTGACCAGAAACCCTTTCCTTCGCCCCTGCCTTCTTCTTTTGCTTCAGTATCTACCGCTTCACTGTCGAACTGAGCCTAAAACAGAAGTGTAAGAATTTTTTTTTCTTTTATTGATTTATTCAATACACTTACTTGTAGTTGTTTTGCAAACTCCAAATCTGAAGCATGAGAAGTAGGCTCAGAAGGTGTGGATGTCACCTTAGGATAATGGCTGCGTCGCTTCTTGCGTGAGGTAGAGGCATCAGCACCTTCATTGTCAAATTGCGCTTGTAAGCGCCTGGCGAGTTCTAGGTCATCTTCGACGTATTGGGTATGTGCTGGTGGAGGAGGTGCATGCTGTGTACGAGCATCCAGTCGCCTTGACACTTTTTCAAGTTCGTGTTGTGTTTGTAGTTGTACTATAAAAGAACCGTTGGTAAGAAATTTGTTTTGGAAAAAAAACCGTGTTTGGTTTGAAGAAAACTTTCTCGGATCCTGTTGGGTACGCACCAGAAGACATGATAGCTGTAAGTGACCTGGATTGTTGTTGTTGTGTGCCTTTAATAATTTCTAACTCTGATTCAACGACATCTTCAAAGGCTTTCCTGAACACAAGTTATTCTTTTGATACAAATGAAGTTGATTGCGCAGGTACCTTTTAGCCTCAGACGTGGATTGAGTGCGCAGTATACTCTGTGAGGTGGTTTCAAGTTTCTTCAAACGCTCGTCAACACTTACCATGTAGTTTGATATTTTTTCGAGGTGGGCTTGTAACTAAAGCGTAGGATGGTAAGCACAAAGGGGTATAAGAGACTTTGTTATAATTTAACACAATTAACGCTTTGGCTTTTTTTAAATAGCTCCTTGTAACATAAAACCGGTTTAAAATCGAGTATATTTAACGTACCTTGGTTAATACAATTAAACTGTCAGATGGAGCAGTTGGTGCTTTTTGTGCTGGAGCTGGTGAAGATTGCGCTTGAGTTACGGGCACGCTATTTGCTGCGTGCTGAGAGTGCTGTGAATTGTACTGTTGACTAATACTTTGCTGTAGGTTCGGTTGCGCTGCGGGTGTTGGAACGCTACTTGAAGGCGTTGGGTGTAAAGGATCAAATATATTGGCAGGTGGCAGGTCTTTGGCCGTTTCAGGGAGGGAGTACGGTTGCCCATAGCCAAGCAGCGACGTGGGCTCTTGTTTTTGCCCGTTCGAAGATGGTTGGTGTTGTGTAGGCTGCTTCTGAGCTACGGGAGTAGGCTGGGTATTATCAAGGGACATCATACCTCCGAGGCTTGCAGAGAAACCCAAGCTGGCTTTATTGGCTGTTGCGGGTTCATTCTCTGCTACTTGCTGAAATAAGTTGAGTGACGGCGTACTGTAGAGCGTCTGTGACATCTGGGTGGAATTACAATTTGTACGTTTCAACTAAAACTCCCTTAAGGATGGGTGGTTCTCGAATAAACGGGAAGCGGTTGAAATACGAATGATGCCAATGCGGCGCTACGATACCGTTTTCAACTTTTGAGTACGACGTTGCAAAAAAAAAAAACCGCAAAACAATTTCATAAGCCTTGTAAGCCTTGTAGAGTGCAATTGATTACAATTTTAATCCTTTCGTGACGATGTAGAAGCAGCTCTTTTATTATTTTACAATCTGCTGTTTACATGTTGACGTATGGCAGTTGTAGGCAAATAGTGGGGCCAATCAGTTATGGTACAGGGTTAGTGAACCAAGTCAAGCAAGGTATTTTCAAAAACCTACTAATAATTCCAAAATGGCCGACCTCAAGGCACGCTTTCTTTCAACTTTGGTGCTATATTAACGCCCTTTAGACTAGATTCGAAACTGCCGCTTCTGACGTTAAAACAAAGCTCCAAGAAGTTGGAAAGAAACCAACCAACGAAGAATTGCTTCAATTGTACGGTTTGTACAAGCAAGCCACTGTTGGCGATAATTCTGCAGGTATTCGTACTACGGGAAATGTTGCTGCGCCAACTAATACTTATAGCTTCACCATGGAGCATTCAATTAGAAGCCAAGGCTAAATGGGATGCTTGGGAGAGCCGTAAAGGTATAATTTTTTTTTTTTTTTTGTACCAGTTGCTTATTTCTATGGAAGGTATGTCCAAGGACGATGCCATGGAGAAGTATGTTGGTGTAGTCGCTGACATCTTGAAAAAGTACCTTTCTTGAGCGTTGAATCAACTAATAAACCTTTTTCGCTGGAACACGTAACTACTACCTATTTACTCGTTGACTGCTGTTTTTTTTTGTTTTTGTTTTACGCTCGAGTGATGACCACAACACCCGAGTTTACTCAAAACGTAAGGGCGTCATTTAACGACGACTCTTCTTGGACGAGTGAGGAAAGGCAAACTGTACTATCCATATTCCCTGGGCTGGCGCCACGTACTGTAAACTTGATTGTGCGTTACGTCATTGATATTAGGATTGATTGGCAATTCTGGTGGTGGCCAAACCGCGCTACAGCCAACAACTGCTTTAACCTCAAACCAAGGCTTTAGTACATTTCCTTCAGCGTCAGCACTTCCAAAGGAATACCAACCAAAACACTTATTGGTACATGATTTACTCGCCACTTACTCACTCATTCCTTTGTGAGACGACGTATTAACGCGGTCTAGAGGGCGGATGAGGCAGAGTCAGCGCGACTCGAACGAGACGAATTGGAAAAACGAGTTAATCAGTACTCAGCTCAGATTGCTGCCATAGTGTGCGTAATTCCACAAGTGTTTTATGTGTAACGGTATTACAGTAAGGAACGGGATGCAGCTCTTGCTACTATACACTCGCTCGAATCTAACGCAGGTCTCTCTATCGTGGACAACAATTTACAGGAGGTAGCACGGTCACAAGACATGTTGATTGAGCCACGTGTCAATAGCATAAACATAAACTCATCCAATCACATGAGTACATCTTTGGAGCAACAAATAGCTACCCTACAGTCTGCTATGGCCAACAAACCCAATGGTAGAGAAGCGCGCAGAGAGCGCAGAGAGATGGCCAAAGAGTTGATGTACATGAAAAGCAAGCTTAGCACAAATTGAACGAACAAGTCCACAACAGAATTGTTGTAAGTGCATGCGACTGAATAACAACTGAATCGTAACCAATACCTCATTACAACATCGACAACAACCCATAGAGTCCACCAAACAAAAATTGATACTTGACTTAATAAAAAAACAAAAGCGATCGCTTTAAGTTTGGATCACCTCGTATTGCTTCTTCTTTGCCACTTCTAAGCTACAAGTTTCTGTTCACTCGACGCCCAACATGGTACGTGCTTTTTACGCAAAGTTTTTAGCAAAATCGACGCGTTTTTTCGCTACAACCGTTTCAGTGTATATAACGGCACTACGCGAATAGCGTTTGATCACAATTGCGCTGTTTTACTTTTATTGGGGTGGTATTGTCGCTGATCTTGCTAGTCGATGACAAAGAGCAGCAAGATGCAGCAATTGCTGAATTATCGCATGCGCATCACAATACAAGATGGTCGTTGGATGGTTGGTCAGCTAATGGCCTTTGATAAACACATGAATCTTATCTTATCTGACTCGGAAGAGCACCGTCTTGTTGGTGTCAAAGGAAAAGGAAAAGAACAAAGGGAAATTAAGCGCCAGTTGGGTTTATTAATAATTCGCGGTGAAACTATCGTATCTTTGAGTGTCGAAGGGCCACCACCGCCAGAGGTACATTTTTTTTTTTCAAACAATTTAAAAACAAAATTCGTTTGAGAGTTTCCTACAAGTGTCATTCTCGCCTGGTACACTGCACGTTAATAACACTACATTTAGGAGCAACGCAGAGGCATTGGTAGCCTACCTGTCGGTCCAGGTATGGGACGTGCTGCTGGACGTGGTATGTCACTTCCTCCAGGCATGCAAGGTCCACCAGGCCTTGCTGGCCCACCAAAAGGTCTTGGTGGCCCTGCACCAGGCATGATGCAACCTCAAGGTACGTTGTACAAGTGAAATAGGCGTTAACAATTTAACATTTCGTGTACATTTTCTTTCAAAAATCATTACTAACATCTCGTAGTGCAAGCTGGCCCTATTAAATATGGTATGCCAAAAAGGCCACCACCAGGTTACAAAGGCCCTCCTCCACCAGGATTCAAAGGACCACCTCCTCGTGGATTTGGTGGACCACCACCAGGTTACAAAGGACCTCCACCAGGTTATGGTGGACCACCGCCAGGCTACAAAGGACCGCCACCAGGTTACGGTGGACCGCCACCAGGCTATAAAGGACCACCACCAGGTTACGGTGGACCACCAGGAGGTCCAGGATTTAAAGGACCGCCACCACCAGGCTACAACGGCCCACCACCAGGTTACCCACCAAAAGGACCGCCACACATGTAATTGCTTATTGGTCCCTGAATTGGAGCATGGTACCGGCTCTTGCTGTCACATAACAGCCTTTTTGCACTATTTGTACATCGCGCGTGTAATAACGTAGCGACAAACGTATTGACAAATGATGTTTGACGCTCATAAAAACTTATCCCAAAAAAAGAAAATTATTATTTGTTTTTTTGATTACACTCGCATGTTTTACCTTGTAAGGAATTGCACCAGTATTGCTCCGCTTTGGAAATCTGAGAAAAGTGCAATTACCTTGTTTTGGGGTTGAGTAAAGCTTGCTAGAATTCTGTCAGCTGAAATTTCCATTCATTGACAATTTTGGATGACTTTATTAGACTTCCTCAATTTATATTGCTCATACGTAAGGCTAACGCACATTGAATGTGGATCATACACTTAACAAGCAAAGATGGAAGTACGAAAATGAATTATCCGCGCAAAACTAACCAAGATAAGCGCAAACAAAGTTCTACTTCACAAAAGTGGGCAGTTACAGTATTGGCAGGAAGGGTGCGTGACTTTCGTTGTATTTAGTGCCTATCTACCGTTAAGAGCTTGTTGCCATATTCTTGGCATTTTAATTGTAGCTGCGTATTTAAAGGGCAATTTCACGTTTAAACGAAGACCTTATACTGTTTTATTATCTAAAAGTTACTGTTTTTGCATGCCACTCGCTCCCTAACACCTTTACAGAAACGGATATATTGATACAAGGTGATAAAGCCATATCGCGACACCATGCGGATCTTGTTGTTGAAATGAAAAATGGCAAACCACAGCTGTCTCTAAAGGACGAAAGTAAAACTGGTACTCTTCACAACAACCAACGCTACACTGGACAATCTGTCGTTATCCAACCAGGTGACATTATTGAGGTAAGCCGTAAACGCCAAATCCGCTTTCTACGTATCGAAACGCACAGTTTTAGAACACAAGCCATTTATTTGGTGAAAAAAAAACAAACTAACGTTATTAAAATATTCAAATTGGAGATTGTTAACTCTAAGCTAGCTTGGCGCTTCCAATACACGCTTGGAAGTACAGAAAGAGCCTTTTAAATTTTGTTGCTCTGGTATACGCCGCGCTGAGCGACAAAATATAAAGGAACATGTATCAGATATACGTGCGCATTTTACACGAGTTTGTTTTTGTTTTTTTACAAACCTAATTATCTCATTCTTACGAATTTCAGTCTGCGAAATGGTAACAGATGTCACCGAAGCAACACATTTAGTAATGACCAAGTTGGATGTTACAGTAAAGGTAAAAGTTTTTTGAGGCACCAAATAATTAACTATTTTTCGCTTTAAGGTAATGCAGAGCTTGTTGCTTGGCATTCCTGTAGTGTCTGTCGATTACATCAAGGCAATAAAGGACAGAGATTCACAATGGGAAAACCCTCTACCAGACCATGTTGAGTATGTTTCTTGGCGTCATTTTTTGTTTGCATTAATTTATTTGCGCTTTTTTTTCAATTATTTGTTAATTGTTTATGCTAGCTTCTTGCCACCTCTTGGTGATCCAAGTATTAAAGCAGAATTTTTTGCGTCACAAGACAGCGAGGGGCGTCAAAAACTATTTTCAGGTATGCCAGCACGTGCGCAATTTGTTTTTTTGTTAAATAGTGTTATGTATAGGCACCACTTTCGTATTTTGTGACGAGAAACAGGTACTAAATTATATTGTGCTTCTATAGAACGTAATCTAAACCAAGTATTTGTAGCACAAAAATGCTAGTATTGTGATAAGCGGTGCTAGTGGCGATTCAACATACGTTAAAGACATTACAGCATCTTTTATTGAAGAAAACCCTGACGCCATATTCGTTTCACCTCTTGTTCCTGGTGCTGTAAGTATTAGCTTTATTTGCCTTAGTGTAAGCGATATGTTGACACGAATAGGATTGGACCGCAAACAAGGACTTATTGGAGGAGCATAATATGAAAATTGTACAACAAAATGATATTGGATTCGCAATCTTAAATGTAAAAAAGATTGTAAGTTGAGCTGCCTACGCGGTAATAGTGGGCTTTCCATTTATTTGTATAAAGTACTTTCATCATTATGCGCGTATAAAAGCAATTAGTATTTGGGTTTTTTGTGGTGTCAAAGAATAGCGGTGACAATTTTCGTACTGACGTGCGGGATTTTGGTTTGTTAGGCAAGGCTCTTCCTGTTGCATGTCAACTGGAGTGTTGTATCGGAATTTAGGTACAGTAAATGTAATGGGTGATGTAACTGTTTGTAGAATGCGTGATACATCATTATTTGTATGTTCGCGGACTGTATCCACCGTTTGGGGATTAACATAATCTTATTTTAACTTAACATGTAAGATACCCGCCTACAACGTTCAATAGGAGTGTAATTGGCGTTGCATCATACTTTAGGAGTACATCTGACCAACTTTGCGATTACATTCGTGCAACGCTCGAAGAAATCAGTTTATCTTCATCAAGCGACTCAATAGACTCTATCAGGCTTCAAGTTTACGACATCAACACCTCAGATACTTTAGGTACTAAAACTAGCAAACAACTATCTTATTACGTACAGAGGAACTAATACTTGAAATCTCTAATTGTTATGAAATGTCAAAATCTTATGCTCCAAATCTGTCTCCATTTTTGCGAAATCTCGACACAAAACCACCTGCTTTGCAACAGTTCTCCCTTGATGGTATTGCTTATGTCAGACAACACAAATACTAACTTGCTTTAAGATGTTCGATGGAGAATTGTGTGTCACACCAAGTCTCCAAATACACTTTCTGAAACGTGGACATCGGTTGAAACGGTTGAAAGTGTTGATGTAGATAAAATGGACTTTACAATGGAGGACAGCCAGGAAGATGAGTCTGTAGGCGATGATGATGCTGTCATTATCCCTATAGCTTCTAGATCACTCAATTATCCGTTTAGACTACAACTGCTACTTCGTACAACATCAATCAGTGAAACAAGCTAAAAGTTGTTATGATAGCTTAACTGACAACTGTCATTTTTTAGTAGTTTTATTTACAAGCTTGCATGTTACTGCAATTATGTATACAATATGACAAAATATAACTAAAATTGCCAATTAAGACATTCCGTTGCAAGAGATGTTAAGTCTATTTGGTGAACTTGAGAACTGCGATTGTTTGAATCGCAAGTGGCAACGATTAAAGTACTTGGGGCTACAAAATGTATAGCACGTGCAAATGTTATCCGTTGAGTTGTACGTAACTTTATAACCCTTTTTGATTTTGTTGTAAGAAACAACTTATAGATTCCATCATGAGCACCAAAAAACAAGTCACCTTTATCATCAAAGGCTAGACTGTAGATAGATTCTTTGTGTGTCAATATTGTTGACACAGTCTTGTTCTTTATGAGGCGTATTGATCTAAAGTCTGCTACGTATACACCAGGTTGTCTTGGTGCTACAGTGACATCCCATGGTTGAAGAAATCTCGCTTTGAGTGCAGGTCCATCATCTTGGCGCTTTTGGACGTCCAAGGCGTTGTATGGGCTAACAGCGCCTGCAAGGGTTGTGCATTCACGTGTTTTTAGGGAGAACTTTCGGATGCACCTATTTAAAAAGTCGCAAACTGAGGACGAGTTAGCCAGAGCTTGGTCTTGTAAGTACGTACCTAGGATGTTTCTGTGCCTGTCTTTGCAGATAGCAAATGGCGTATGGAAAACTGCTTTACTGCCTACACCATCTTTGTATCCCTTCTGGAGAGGGTTGCCCACCAGAGTTTCTACCTTTCCGGTGTTCAAGTTATGCGAGCGAATGGAGTGTCTCATCGTATCACTGAAAATGAGCGAGTTGGTAAGATCATCTATCAACAAAGTCAAATTTAGCTTTAGACAAACGACTTTGTATTGAATACGTACCATAGCAGATACCTGAAGGATATGCGAGTGATAAACGTGTGTCCCTTCTTCTGGAGCTTCGTGGTGTTGAGCTGCCTCCGAGGGTAGAGTGTATTGTACCTGTGGTGTGATCGTATTCGGTTATTTGTAGAGTGTTTATCGACAAGTAACACCTACGATGTATCAGAAGAAGTTGAGAAAAAAAAAAGACGAACATGTCCTGAAGGAGTTGAAGTAATGCCTGTGATCCATCGGAGAGGAATTGATGAACACTTTGGTTCAGCTTTAACAGAGCGGAGGAGCAAACTAGCCTATTGTACTTATTTAGCTTTGTTTTGCGCAAAAATGGTCCGAGAGCCAGTTTTAATTATTTGGATGCTATGTGGCAGCGTCGAACGGAAAGAAACCTTGTTGTGTAATTGTAAAATGTAAAAAAATGTACTTACAGAAAAAACTCTAGAAGTGCTAACTAGCCTCCTGAATAACTTATTTACGCATATAACGTTGTGTAAATGCTTTATCTCCTGTATTTCAGCAAAAATTGCGCATAGTACTTCCCGCGGCACTTTGAGTAGCAAAACGGGCTCTAACGCGCTGTTAATCGATATTGCAATGTAAGAATGAGAATTGTCCTACGTACCACAGTTTTTATGTAATTCTCGTTTACATTCTCTCTTTGTTTTGGTTGTCATTTGAATAGCCTGACAAGTTGGTGGAAAAGGTGTAAAGGGTTTGGCAAATTCCAATTGTAAGTTTCGTGTTTATTGTATAAATATGTGGATAATATTGGCGTGATTATGTGTACTGAGCAAGCGTTGTAATGCTCAAAGTGTTTTCTGTGATTTGTTTTGTTGGAAAATAAGTGAACATCTCGCCTTTTTTAAAGAATAACACAAATCAATCCCTAAACAAATTTCCCACAAACTTATTTTGAGCTTTCATTGATGGAGTTTCCATTGTTTACCACCTAATATGCAACAAAAACTAAAAGGCAAACAAGGTACTCGTTTCAAAAAAGGACCAAGACTACTTTAGTCAAACTGCCTCAGGTAGCGGCTAACAAAGGTGCAATTTGTGGCGGTTTCTCAAGAAAAATGCCAAATATTCCTAATTTGTTCTTTAACTAGTTTTACATTTATAGTTTTCATCTGAACTAGTTTAGACCAATAATTTCACGCGCTTGTTGTGGAGTTGCAACTGGTCTATCAATAGCTTTGCATAGGCTAGCCATATGCCTAACCAAATCCGCGTTTGATTTTGCAAATACACCTCTACGAATCATGAGGGAATCTTCAAACCCTGTGCGTAAATGACCTAAAAAAAAAAAAGGCATGACTACAATATTGCAGAAACAATGCAAGGTTGTGCTTTAATCCAGTGATACAGTTGTATACACATACCTCCTAGATCAAGAGTCCATTTAGCAATAGAATCATGATTCCAACCGACTCCCACTGTTTGCCATGTAAAGTTTTCTTTACCCAATAAATCAGTACTTTCCTTAACAAGAAAATCTAATAATGGTCTCCTTGCTTCGAGTCCCATATGTCCTCCCATAACGAACATAAGTCTTACAGGCGTTTTAAGTTTACCCTGTCGTATGAGGTCATTGGTATGATACAACATACTAGTAGGAGGTCAGCGGTGTCAAAGTATTAATTGTGACGTTTGAGATTCACTGAACTTATAAAATGACAAATGTTGACACGTCAAGCTGCCTCAAAAGAAAACTCGAACCTGACATCGAATATTGCAACATCTGGTTTAATATTATTATCCATCATTGTCTTTGCTAGATAATCAATCTCTTCGTGGGTGTTTAGGAACTGTCTGTACATTATACTCTTTAGCAATTTCATAAATCTTATGTTGTATGTCGTACTTGAAGATATCTTTACCTGGTCTCGTTGCCTTGAAGTTCACTGAGCCGGGGCATAACGATGCCATATCAGGTTTGTGTTGTAGACACAAAGCGCGATCTTGAACGGTTGGAGCATAGTTACCTATCTTGAAAATTTATGTTTTGTTGCAACATAAAAAAAACAAGTCTGACCTGTTGAGAACTCTAGAATCATTTCTGGAGCTTTTTCTCTGACACCATCCATTACTTTTTTATATAAATCTGGATTGAACGTGCATTTGGCATTCTAAAAACAGAGTGTCAATAATCGCCCTGTTCGGTTTTATTTTTGACCAAAGAAAGTGTCAAAAAGGACCACGTACCTCATCGCGTACGTGCAAGTGCACAACAGAGGCGCCAGCCTCATGTGCTTCAAGAATAGAGGCTACCTACACTAAAGTTAATTTCCGTTCGTGAACGAAACACAATAACGAATAGTGTCGTATGTAGCGCATACCTGCTGTTCTGGAGTTACTGGGACTGGTATACGGTCTGTTGAAGGCACATCTCCTGTAATAGCGCAAGTGATTACTACAGGGCTCTTTGGATCTCCAAAGGGTGGTATTGGCGAAGTTGAATAGTTTTTAACTGCTTTAACTTTATGTTGCTGTCGCCTCTGTGATAGCACTCTTCCGCGTGTGTGCGACTGTTGAGTAAACCTAATGTTATTTTTAAGGCTATTTTATTCTATTGCCTACAAAAATGTACCGTTGAACCCTTGATAGCATATTAGAGTGCTACTGGTGTATACGTAGCAAATAAAGAATCACTTGTGTTAAGTTTAGCTGCTCTGAGTTTGTTGAATCCATGTGGCCGCACCAATACGTATTTTGATGAATAACAGTAAGAACCTTGAAGAGACACTTACAGTTGCGAGTGTTCTTTATCAATCATTTATCAGATTAGATCGTGCTGTGACAACATGCTAAGTTATTAATTATAAATTGAAAAGCGCATCTGTGAGAGATTTACAGTATTGTACTTAAGCTGCTACAAGCGCAACGTATATCATTGACAACGTAGGGAAGAACAATACTGAGTTACATTATTGGTGCAAGTCAGTACATCACATGTTCAAGTCAACTATACATTTCTTTGTAGCTACTTTATTGTAACATGGTGTTGTTTAGTGTACAACAATAAACTATTTTGGATTGTGTTTTCTATTGAATGGCGCATTGCCGCTGATTCAATGTCCTCCCTGGCATGTTCATAAGTGCAGAACATAGCCAAGCCATGCCTTCGCGGACACCATTTCCGTTTTTCGGATCAACCTACAAGTGTTAACAAAATCGCTTTATCACGTTGCTCATTTAAGGTTTCACTTACTGTTGTCACATGTATTAAATTATCAAGGGTATCGCCTTGTACATTGTTGTCTGTAAGCCTTAGTTTTTGTATACACTCTGAAGCCGTGAAGTGTTCTTCTTTAGCCATGTATTTAGATTTGCAGGCCATCAATAACACTGGCTTATCTGGCCCAGTACGCCTCAATACTCCTTCAATCAGGTCCTGAGTCTCTGGTTTGTTATCTAATTTCAATACTTAGAAAAGCCATAATTTTGTATCAAAACTACCTGAGCACCAACAATCAGTGTACCGTATAGCATGGTCATCAACAACTATAACAACTGCACAACTACACTTGATAGCATCTTCATAAATCATATAAAAGTGCCTCTCAGATCCACCGTATGTGGAATAGACAGCAAGAGGCTTAGGCATCTTTAAAAGGGAGTTAAAATAAAATTACATAAAACCCAAATACTCACGTTTAGTGACCAGTCCCAACTCGCTGCAGGAGTAACACGTGTTTCACCAAAATGAGATTTATTCGGTGGGAGGAAACCTGTCATAGGGAACATATGAGCCACAACAATATATACATTTTGTTGACGTACCAAAGGTGGCATACCATGGTGTTGTTTTATCCTTGTCCACCTTTAAAGATTTAGTAAAAAAAAATGAACAACTTTTTGTTTGAAGCTTAATGTCTAGATTACCTCTCCAATCTTTAACCATTCCACAACTTCAGCGAGGTTTTCAGTTTTCACTCCTAAGAAAGCGACGTATTGATCTTCCTTGGGCCTTGATTGTTGTATCATTTTATCTATCGACATTGATAAAAAACGTGAATGCATTGTCTTCCATTTACTCGGTACTGCTATAAAGCTCACGTGATTTATTAGAAACCTATGCCAATCTGTAACATTTGGTATATCGTCGAATCTATCAACGCCACTTTTTCTCCACAAAGCGAGGTGAAGTGCAATAGATCGATAAAAAGTTTGGTCAATGGATGAATTTGCATCGTTCACTGATTTTGGGAATACAATATTACACGTCCTACAAACACTGTATAAATATTTCTACTGTTCGTTTCTAGCTTGTGGTTCTAGCGAGAACGATATTTTACGCACGTTGAGCATGTTAGAGCTACATTTATCAAGGATTGTATGTGGAGCCTTGCTATGTCCTTTAAGATAATATAGAGTAGTTCTGCTGGTAGATTTATAAGACTCTGCTCCATTTTAACCGCTTGCAAACTTGTTGCTACAAAAACAGTTTTAGCAGGAACACCAGGGTCAACAGGTTCAAAGTAAGTGGTTATCCGCGGCTTAGCCAAGCAACGTCATTATTTAGGTGACTTAACACGATCGAGTAGTGTAACAAGTTTTTATTGAGGTACAACGAGCCGTGTGCAACGTTAAGGCCAAAAATAGTGTAAAAAAAAAGTGTCAAGCGTTTCAGCGACTAATTTTTGGTCTTTCGTTTTCGTCTCTTTATCATCTCTTGTTCCCCAACGTGATACCTTCTTTATATTTAAAAGCATTCAAATCGAAATGACCATCCCATTTTTTCTCAACAACCATGTCACCTTTCCAGAAGCTTTCCCAGCCAGATAACAATGCTGTAGATCTTACAACAAACTCACTATCTGTGGTACCACTAGCAACTCGAACGGCTGTCTTAACAAGTAACTAAGACAACATTGTTAATAAACAATCGGACAAGAAAAAAGACATAAGATTCCTGCAAAGTTATCGTACCCTTAAAATAGACATAAAGTTGTCCCTGTAGTGTGACTTCTCGTCGTATAAATAAGCAGCAACACGCGGATTTTTAGAGATCTCAGAGAATAGGACTGTGAGGACAAGTTCAGGCACTTCAAGAGCACTAGCTCGATACTAGAAAAAAGAAAGTTAGTACTTTTTTGAAAGAATTTCTTGAAAAATTGTAAAAGCCAAGTAAGTTTGAAGCTAACGTACGGAATTTGAGTAATCCTTAGATACAAAAGCTAACATTCCATCAGTCCAATTAAGAACCAAGTATGTTCGCCAACAAGAAAGTGAGTCATCAATCTACAACAAACAAAAAAAGTTAGAATTTTAACTGTTTTGAAGATGCCTTTTCTTGTTACCTTCAATAATCCACTAATGCAATGAAACTGATTTTGCATAATAGCTTTATCTCTGTACTTATAAAAATTGGTCATGAGAATTCCTAAAATCCAGTATGTGCTGAAGAATCAAGTAAGAAAACTGATCAATGATTTATAATTATTAACAAACACTTACTAGTCTTGGTCTTCCCAACTCAAATGTGTAATGATTCTTATGTTAACATTCACATTAAACCCTTGCTTTGTAAGTGAGGTGAACATATGCTATCAAAGGAGTAAGTAACACGGCACAAACATATAGAAATAATTTTGTTGTTGATCTCTGCATCTCACCTTCTCTTTTAGCAAGTAACGTTCCATTGGTTCCAAAGGCGCCAATACCTCTTCATATGCATCGTTTGGTTTTGATTCAAGCATCATAGAACCACGCTGAATCTTACCACCTTGAAGTAACATATCCACGGTAGCACTAAGTGAACAGAATGAGATATCCACTATTGAAGTTATACAAAACATACCCAGTATGACAACCACGTATCACAATGCCTATTGTATCAAACAAATATGTAAGGTCTGGTTGTGTATTTTCGTCGCGAATGCCACAACGTGTAGACAACTTATTGTTCTTAACAGAATAAGTATAAACATAAGTGTTTTGTGGTTCTTTACCTCATGGTATGGAGAGTATCGACCCATATAGTAGTCGATAAGAAGTTCTATAATCCTCTGAGAAAGCATATATGCACGCTACATCCAAATTATGAGTTGTGATAGGCCAAAACATTTAAACAAACCTGAACATGTCCAATTGATGAAAATTCCTTAATAACTCTGAAGTAAGAATGGAACTGCTTCCAATGTTTCCTTGTGTACTCCATCTATAAAAAAAAACAAAAAAAGTGAGTACGCTTCAACAGCATGAACACAAGAGACCGTACAATATCAAGCATATAACGCATAAAAATAACCGAAACACATTGATGCTGAAGCTCATCAAAGTTAAGAGCCTGTTGGGTTATACGTTGAGCCATCTTTTTATGCCTTTCTTTTTCTATAGCTTGTAAAAGCTCTGGTCCTTTCGCTTTCATCTCTTCCATTTCAACCTCACTGAAATAAAATGGTGATTCGCCTAAAACAATATAAGGGTATAATACACTGGCTAGCCGTCGTGTGTACCATTCAGGAGGTTTTTCCTGTCCGCCATTTTAGCCAAAAATACACATTCGTCAGCAGGAGGTGGGAAAATATTTGCTTCTTCAGGTGACAGTGTTGTCAACATTTGAATCAACAAAGATGCAAAATGATCTCTTATAGCAGTTTTTGGACACTCCACTAGGAGATATTTAACCCTGAGACAGTCTCGTTAGTAAATACAATACTGAGCGCATAGAATAAATGAGTGGGATGTACCAGTGGTCATGTGTTGTACTAATCTTGTACAGAAACCATTTACAAGCCTAAAATATTTTTCAGAAAAGAACCAAAAAAAAATTACAATGAAATAACTTACTGGAACGTGTTGTGCGTATAGACCATGCAGGAACTCAATGTATTGTAATATAGAAATATCATTTTTACCACATATAACTGAAAAGATTATTAATAAGGACAACAGCAACAGGAACTACAAAAAAACACCATACCAACATCACTGAAGAATTTTGTTGCCATCTTAATCATTGTGAAGCGTTCATCATCTTCTGAACATTCTAGTTCTCTGTTAACAACCTCATATTATCTTACGTTAAATAATATATTACTTACTCTTGACAAGCACTTTACACATTGAGAGTAAAGGTTCGTGCTGCATAGAGCCAGCAAACAAGTCAACCAAGAAATCAAAGTAAATTGGTTCATTAAGCAGTTGCCCTTGGAGTAAATCTGCATTACTCTTACGAATGCGCTCAAGTAAATCACTATGAACGAGAGTTAACACCATTAAAAAAAAAGAACATATCGTGATTCTTACGCAGGTACAGAGGCGTGTAATTGGTCCAAGAGAGGTTTGATGGATCGCTTGTTTGTGTCTCTACGCTCATAGAATAACATGTACACGTTTTTCTTCTTATGAGAAGTTACTCCTCTGACCAGGGCCTCTTCGCCACCAAAACACTCATCTCCAAGGTTCTAGGACAGTATATTTAGCAAAAAACGACGAACACATATTCCATACAGTTATGTCGAAAGGAGTTACTCGAGAATCATCAAATTTAAACCACTTGGCTTTTTCGGCAACTTCAGTACGTTCTTTGATGAATGAGTAGTAGTGACCTCCTTCAGCTGTTCCTGAATGAACAACAACGCCAGTGAGATCATATTGACATTGAGAAGGATCAACAGTATTGATCAATGATGAACCCTGTAAAAAATCCAGTAAATAACAGCAACGCACAAAATATGATGAGAGTCCGCATAGATTACCTCCTTTGTATGAACAGCATCCACAGTATATGAGTGTACATTCAGTTCAAAAGGAAATGAAAGATAATCGTATATTTTCTCTTTCTTCCCAGCTCCACCTTTTTGAAAAAGAAATAAGTCGCGTATACATTTTCTAGATTGTAACAATAACGTACTGTGCCATTCCCATTTAAACCGTTTCAAGTGAATAATGAGAGTATTAGGTAGGTTCTTAATAGAAGGTCTTCTCAACACCTCTGTAAGCAAACCTTCATCAGTTTTATAATCTTTGATCTAGGTAAAAGCCAAGTTAGTTAGGCTGTAAGCCAAGTTAACAAAACACTTACAGTCTCGCCTGCAAAATAGTTTTGCATTGCTTGGTGAAGCGTTGTATCATTTTTTTGTATATCCAAAGAAAGTGTCATGAAAGGAGACACTTGAGTAGACCGACGTTCTTGCCCTCCAACTGTGTATATCAATTCTTGTAGTTGTGTACCGCCGAACATTTTATTCAATAAATGCTCCTGAAAAAGAGCTTAGAAATACTTACGAGCGAGTATAATGTACCTGCTCAGAGCCCTTAAATATCCTTTCCAACCTATCGGTGAATAAGTTGAAGAACTCGTCAGCATCGTGTTGTCGTCCAACTTCAACAGCACGACCCTAAAAATGCCATTAATAAGACGAAGCTAGTAAGACAAACGCACATCGACTATATAATTGGAACACACTTTTGTTGGATCATAGAACATTCTTGTACTCTCTTGTAAGAAGCTAAACATTTCCTGCAATTCGAACAACAGCGTATTGTCACTTTAACATTACATCAGAAGTGAAGACAAACATCAAAAAAATACTGAAAAATAAATCCGTACTGTTTGTCGACGTTCTCATTCTTTGGAGCATTCATTATTCCTAGCCTTAGTTCGGGTATCATATAGAACTGTTGTAATAGCGAATTCATATAGCAAATGCAGCCAAGGTTTTGGATACCTACAAGCAGCAAATGTCAGCAAAAGACTTCAACATAATTAAAAATAATTGAAAAAAAACATACCAACGTATCCGGTTACACTCTTATCAAAATCTACCTTTAGCAACTCCCATTCTTTACCCATTGGCTTTTTAACTAGAAAATAATTGTGAGTTCAATTAATATAATGACAAGGCTAGTGACATTTGTTTAATTACATACCAGACATAACAAATCCTTCCATAGCTTTTATTACTCTAAAGTAATTTTCTTTAGAATCTCTTGCTAATTCAGCCAAAAGATTAAACGCCGTCCATCTTGCGCGATGTGTCTTGCACTTGGTTCCAGTGCCTTTCATACCGAACCTAGTCTTCTCTCTAAAAAACAGGCACTCGTATAACAGCTCATCAACCAAATCATACTTGCAATCTCTAAAGCAAAATCAACAAAAATAGCTGCAAACAATAACATACCCACTGTTACCCAAGTGATCTTTACGCTCCTTCTGATGTTTTATGATTATAGTCAAAACAGACATTGCACCAATAAATACGTTTTGCCCTTGGCAAGCAGAGACATCACCTTCACATCTTATGATTTTTTCTACCAACTTTGTAACAAACTCATTTGTTACAAGTTTTGCTTTGTCTTCCTTTGAAATAGCTATGTCTCCCAGTACGTCCTACAATACGAGTTAGATCAAAGTACTCAATAAAGGCCCTTACTGATAGTAGTTTACACAGTAACTCAAGGTAGTGTTCCAAATCCTCGTCGCCTTTAGTACTGAATGGGAAGTTATCGATCATGATTTTCAAAAAATGGATTCGAGGTGGCTCTAAGGGAAATATTAGTGTATGGGTGTCAGGGAATAGAAGGTATGACTACCTAGTTGGTTAAACTTAGGATTAAGACTCTTGCACATCTCATACAACCCATTATTAGCAACATAAGATATTTTACGATCTTTGCACCCAGTCAACAATAAAAGCATAAATTCCTTCAAATTTATTGTTTTATCAGCCTGTAAAAAACCCTTAGTCAAAAAGTGCCGAAGTTCACGAACATACCGTTTTAATAGCTAAAGAATAAAACTCTATCAAGAGTGATTCTGGTTGAGACACAATAGAAGATACAACCAAATACATTGCATACTCCACAATTATGATGTTGTCCTTAATATGTTTGCTAACATAAAAGTCAAAAAAATAAATCAGCCAAAATGGCAAGGTCTTACGCGCTCTCAACTGTAGTCCAAATTAAATTAAGTAAAATCTTCAAAAGAAGAACAAAGTCTATGGATGACCATAGTATATTCCCAGAGCTCGAGCTTAGCTTCAATTTAGGCTGCGCCTTGCTAGCTGTAGGCGTTGCCAGTGAAGATAAAGACACCAACTTATCTAATAAGGTAAAAAAGTAAGAATAAAACTGTTTAGGTGTATAATTAGTTACCTTCCATAAAGTAGTGTAGTATGCGCAACATGGTACCAACAACACGTTTTTTTGGAACAGCGCCCTTAGTGTTACCATCGCCACCAGATAGATACATTTTAATAAACTCATCATCTAAATTCAAACCATCAACTTGAAAAAAATAGAACAGTCAACAAACAAGTTACAAAACGTACGTGTGAACGCCTTTAGCATATATCCAAAGCCATGAGTTTTTACGAACTGTACACATAGTTCTTTTTTCCGTATCTGAACTTCCTAAAACACGTGTTAACATTCACAGAATTTGAAACGAAATACCTCGGTATCACCCTCGTTTTGAAGCAAGCATGACTCCAGAATTTGTAGGGAATACAGAAGCCTGTAAACACTTGACGTCTTAAGAATTTCAGACCAAGTAGGAGATTCCATGTTCTCAATTATTGATAACAATTTCGGATCACGTGGAAGTTTGTTAACAACATCCCACACAACTTTCTTGTTGACATTATCTATAGATAGTAGACCAAACAAGCTGTTGAAGTAATCACCAGCACTTAATATACTCACAATATCTGTGTTGGCCACTTTGACAGGCTTGTTAATATCTTCAAACTTGGCTGCTTCTTTGTCTATCTTCGGTCGTTGTGTTTCGTCAAACAAGTACCCAGCTGCTCTTGGCTACAGCAATAATTAGTAAACAATAATAGCAAGCAAGCAACTAAACGTACAACAACGCCTTTCGCCTTTCTGAGTGCTAATAGTAATACAAGAGGTGAAGTATCTGGTACAAAACCCTTCAAGAGTTCAATGGATTCTTTATCTTTAGCTGTAGGTACTGGTTTGCCTGACTAATGAAAGTAAGCTACGCTAATAGTATAAATATGTCGTACGTTCTTACTGAGCTTTGCTGGATCAGGCACGTGCTTTGCTTCTTCCAAAAATTGCTAGTATTTATGTTAGAATGTGCTAAATATCAGCAATAATTAAGGAAAAATAACATTGTTCATTACAAGGACGAGTATTATCGTCTTAGATAACTTTGATTGTAAACAACAAAAAATATCTCAGTGTCGAGTTTTTCATCATAACGCAAATAATGTGAACAAAACGAAGTGATTCTATAAATACGCACGCGTAGAAGAATAATAGACTGATTGACGATAGCAACAGAACCTGCGTTGGTATCTGGCTTGTCGTTACAGTCACCTCCTTCGCCACCATTGACCTTGTTATCAGTTGAACTATTTTGGTTGATAGTAGCCGCAGCACTGGTCAAATGAACCATGCACTGATCTACAAAACCCTTGAATAATATGTCACGCTTTAAATATAAACGCCTGGATAACTAACATAACATATTAGAAATACAAATCACAACTCTTACGCACTCTTGTATGCAACTTTATCAGAAAAGCAGCGGCCATTTTAAACACATCAGGAGAAGGGTTTTGAAGTGTAATTGCCCACAAATTACTGAGACCTTTAAGCTCTTCGAGATGAACAACCATAAATCCCTTCCCTCCTAACTCGATATTCTTCTTGAATTTGTTGGATACTGTAAAGTAGTTTCTACCACAAAGTAAGTCTAAAATAGAGTTGAATCACAAGAGGCGTACATAAAGGTGGCGAAGCCATTTTTAGTAAATTTCGTTGGTTGTAAGGTGAGAAACAAATTCTCATAAATATCCAGCACATTATCATCCGAAAGTAACTCTAGGCGTTGAGTGAGTACAACTATGTTTCGGCAATCAACGCACCATCAGTGCCATCTATGACTGGTTGTGCAAGAGATCTAAACCAATTGAAACATAGATCAATTTCGTCAGGTGTAAGTGGCTGCTGGGTTAAACTCTGCCATACAAGACGAATCTAAGAGGCTGTAAGCATATTTTTACAAAATACTAGATCCAGAGGCACTCACTTGTGGCTTTGTGAGGACACAATTTTCTCCGGAGTTCTCTAGCAAGTAGGAAATGAAGTCAAGTCGTTGAGTAATATTCTCTTTGTGCGAATGAGCACCAAATAAAATATCATCTGAGGTAACGGCCTTCACACCACCAACTTCATCAATCCTATAAATAAATTACAACAACCAACCTAAAAGAAACCATTCAACATACCTTTGTTTGGCCTTTGCTTTATATGACAACAAGTCGCCAGTTAAAACATCAAAAAATTTCTTTGAATCATGTAAATGAGTCAACATGCCTAACGAGTTGTCAGACACAATTGATAAAATGGAATGAAGAAGTACCTGTTTGTGATTCATGTGGTGCAGATTTACGCTTTAAGACCTTAGGATAAAAAATATTTGCTGCCTCGCGTATCAGTTTAATACAATCCAGAGGCTTTATTCCTTTTGCAAGTGCGTCAACGCATTGCAAGACATAGTCCAATGCCGCCTAGTACGTTTGTTTAAACGAAGAACAAAGTGAGGTTTGTACCTTTGGTTGTAGACGTTGCTTCAAAATACTGACATAATGTGTTATGCATAAACTTCTCAAAGGGAGAGATACAAGGTCATCTTGCTCAATTAATATTGTCCACATGTAAGATAAAAGGCCCTACCAGTAACAACTAAGTACTGCATTTTTGTTATTACAAGAGACGCACCTCAACATCAGTGACAGGGTTTTTTGACAAAAAATTAAGAATGTCAAGGTATTCTTTCTTGTAGTCAGACACTTTTGTCTCCAAAATCTTATCATAAACAAACCCACTCATCGTCTTATCCCCAAGTTCGCTGATTTTATCAAGGGCGGTATACGCAGCTTTAGCCATGTATTGGTCCTACAAAAAGGTGTTAGACACCAAATGGTCGGTGATAATAATCTTACACTGGTCATTTTCCAAATCATGTCAAGGTGTTCCACCGAAATACCATGATTAGAAGCTAGAAAAGCAAGCAAATCGCCTGACTTCTCGATAAGAGACTCATGAGTTCCTTCTCCAAATAGAGTCGCAACAATTTTTTGCTCCTTGAACCAACTCAACAAGAACCTGACACGATGAGAAATTCATACAAACAAAAAAATCCTTACTTCATATCCATCCACTTTGACGTCTTAATAAACTCACCCATTGATATGCCATTATAATCCTTGAAACTCTCCCTAAAAAAAATATGAATAAAAAATAAAGTCCAGTCAGTACGAAGTACTTACTTTGATTTTGTCATTGTTATGGCTTCTTCAAAATATACTAATCCCTGCATTCTCTTCTCCAATAGAGAGGAATTGAAACATTTCAAAGCAAAGTCCAAACAAAACTTCTCAGACATTTCGAAAGCCTTCTCATTAGACACATCCCTTCAGCTACTGTCAATATAATTTTTGTTTTAATGTCACGTACTTTAGTAGGTCTTCAACTGAAGACACAATTTGTTGAATGTCAGCTTTTTTAATTTGCTTCAAAGCGTCTCCACTAAGCTCTCTAAGAGCTGAAAAAACAGCTTCAGTGATCTCTAGGAAAATTAATAAGTAAAACTGTTCAAAGAAACAACAGGAGCAAACTTGAGGTAATATTACAATATAGAGCGTCGCTAATGTTTAGGAAAGTCATTAACAAATACGTACGAGGGAAAAATGTTTTCTTAAACGAATAAACAAGCCATTCACGCAGCTAAATAATGTGATCAACAGACGTTAATGTTTTTGTGGAGTACCTCGTAAAATAATTTTAACAATAACTTTATCATTTCTAAATCTGGCGAAGCGCTGGCTTTCTTGACGCGCTCCACAATAGCGTCGAAGCCTCCAGCTTTCCCAAACTCATTCAGATTCGAAACATAAAACACAGATACTGTGTTTCGCGGTGTATAAGCGTAATTACCTCTGACCTCCTAAAACATAATTAAGGAAACGTGTCAACTCCCAAAAAACACAAGTTGTGTTTTAATAAATGCTCACCTTCATTTCAGCGTAATCTCCGTGTTTTAGCGAATTGTCGTGCTGCTCTTCTTCAAGCTCATCCTCTTTGATGTAGTCTGTATTGTAAAAGCGTCCTTGGCGTAAAATCGACACCTGAAAATGGAGCGTTAACCTTTTGATTGAGTGTAGCTATTTATTTACAACAAGCAATATACACGTACCAACGTGCTTATATGCGCTTCATTACTTTGTGGTGGGATGCAAACCTTTGCCAAGAGGCGCAAAACGTTTTGAATAAACGTATTAACACGCACGTATAGCTTCCTGCTGTCTTTGCGGTACCTATGTGAGTTTTAGCAAAAACAGTTATTAAATTTGAGAACCATTTATTCAACAGTGCATTAGTTGCGTCAGGGAGAACTTGCTCAAGCAACGCTTCTTTTTGGTCAGCGCTTAGGCTGTTGGGATCATTTATTAAGCTTTGAATATCCCCCTCAATTTCACTAAGAGAAAGTGATAAAGTTGAGGCACCTAGATTCGGTTAATAGCTAATTTTGGTCCTGGTTTGACAGATGCGCAAATAGAAGGCGTCAATACCTTCTTTAACATCTGAAAGGAACGACAGATACTTAAACTTGTACTTTGGTTCCGTCTCGTCAGCTACAATAGTGTAAGCACGTTAAAGAGAAGCGTTGTTACCCATTGTGCGACCAGAACCGTTTTCAGTGTATTATTACAGTTCCTTGTCTTGGCTTTTTAGTAAAACAAAGAGCGAAAAGTGCAGTGTTTCACAAACCGTTTTTTTTTCGGCGGTTGAGAAATTAACTAGTCAAGGTCAACGTGTGTTGATAGCAGTATATCTGGACCACTACAGCCTTCGCAATGTCTAATACACAGCGCCTGTTGAATGCTGCAAACCTCGAATATGGTTATGATGGAAACTTTGTACCAGACCCAGAGGATGAGGACGAAGAGTTCGATTCAAACGATGAGGAGGATGACTACGAACGAGACTCCAAGCGAAGGAAAACAGCAGCTGATTTTTTTGACGACGCTGCTGTGGAAGCAGATGACTTCGAGGAGGCCAAACCAGGTGCGTATGATTGAAATGCAGTTTTTTTGCAAAAAACCGGTCAAACGCGAAAAGTTCGGTCTTATTCGCTATTTTGAACGTCAGAAAAGCAAGTGCGCAGAGTTAACGAATTAATTTAGGCCAATATGAAAAAGAAGTAGCAGATGACAATTATCTACAGGCAATCGCTGAGCAAGGTAATTGGCGTCATATCTGCGCTATTACATCGTTAAATGCATTTTTTAGATAAGAGAAGAAACAGAGTGCGCCGCGAAACGTATTTCGATGGTGAGATAGACGAAGAGCGTATTGCCAATCGTTATAGCATCTATGATAAAGAAGAGGAATATGATATGCCTGAGGGTGAAATACCAAACGTCGCTCAAGAGTCCCTATTACCAACGCTACGTGATCCAAAATTATGGCATCTCAAAATGAAGGTAAAGATAAACCAAACAATTATACTCAAGTTTGATTGCTATTTATTTATTATCTTTGTTCGCATATTTTTTACTCTCTTGACCTTTTGGAGATACTCAATTAATTATTAAGGTTGGTGAAGAGCGCGCTTTAGTTGTTGGTATTATGCAAAAGTACCTGAACAAGAAACAATTAGGCATAACCTTGCCTATTATTTCAGCTTTTTGCTTGGATCACATTAAAGGATATATTTATATTGAAGCCCACAGGGAGAGTCACGTATCAGCTGTACGGTTTTTAGTAATTTGTTTCTATTGCTCACCTTGTGTAGGCACTTGAAGGATTGACAATGGCTCCAACTTGGAGTAAACCTAAGCTAGTTGGCCTAGACCAAATGCCCGAAGTGCTAAAGATTCCACAGAGTATACCAAAGCTAAAACACGTATGCTGTTTGATTTTTTAATTTAATTTGTACATTTGTATTTCTGGTGTTGAACGAAAAAATAGGGACAATGGGTAAGGCTAAAGAGAGGTTTGTACAAAGGCGATCTTGGACAAGTCGAGCAATTCCAAGATACAACTGCCAAAGCTATGATTCGTATAATTCCAAGGATTGATTACAATCGATCAACTAGGAAGCAACACAACGAGGACATGGCGGTAAGTGTCAGCGCCACAAGAAAAAACTTTAACAAGGCTTTGTTCCTAACTTATGATTTTTAAGGACGACGAGCAGTATGAAGAGGCACAACAAGACATTGTTGATGGTGCAATTAAAACAGCTCGCGTAGTCCGTAAGCGCAAGCGAAAGACAAAAGCTAGACGGCCTGCTGCGAAATTCTTTAGCAAGAACGACCTTAGTGTATGTGATTAGTTGCTGTTGAAAACTACCTTGTATTTTCTGTGTTTTTTTTGTTTGCTAACACTTTCGAATTCAGGATAATGGTATGGGAGACACTGGTAGATATATATCGCAAAAGGAAACTGGCAAACGGTTTTATCAATGGAACGATGAATTATACAGTAATGGATTTCTTTACAAAGAGTTCCCAATTAAGAGTATCATGTGGCAAGATGTGACACCTACACTCAAAGAACTTGAGAAATTTCAAAGCCAAAAGGTAGATGATGATGTAAACGAAATAAGTGCAGATATTGAAGCACTAAGGAATACATCAACACGAAAACACAACTTCCAGAAGGACGATAAAGTTAGAGTTATTGAAGGTGAATTAAAGAATTTGGTTGGTAAGGTCATGTCAGTTGATAAGACTGCTGGTCTTGTTGTTATTATGCCACAACACAAGGAGCTCACGGTAAATAACGACCTTTGTCATTACCTTCTCTTTCTTTCTCAACTTCTAAACGGTTTTACCAGGACCCATTGGAATTGCCTATTGCTCAATTGGCTAAACATTTTGATCGCGGAAACCATGTTAAAGTGTTAGACGGACCTAATAAGGATAGTACAGGACATATTGTAGCACTTGAGGGCGAGGTGGCTACAGTTCTTACTGATATAACGAAAAAGACATTTAAGGCGTTAGTCGGTGATCTGAGAAGATCTGAGGAAGTATCTGCTGGTAGAATTAAGCTAGGAGAGTATGAACTTCATGATATGATCACATTCTCTGGGTACGGATTTTGCAGTGAACATGTGATGTCGAATCACTTAATTTACTCTTTGTACTTAGACAAAACGTCGGTGTCATTGTTCGCGTTGATAGAGATGGTTTCCAAGTGCTTGATACAGGTGGACAGCTTAAAGACGTTAAATTAAAGCAAGTCGTTAAAAAGAATTGGAACTGGCGTTCAACTACGCTTGACAGCGGAAATAACTCTATCAACAAAGGGGATCGCGTATCAGTCCAACGAGGGCAATTTGGAGGCGTACGTTGGCACATATGGATAATTATTTTATTCCGCTTTTATCTATACTTTAGCATTGAAAATTAACCAATCAACTATAGATCCTTGCTACGATAAAACATATATTCCGACAACACGTTTTCCTGTTTTCCCGAGAAGTAAATAAAAATTCTGGAATTTTTGCTGCAAAGTCTAGGGACCTTGCTCTGCTAGGAGGTACACCAAGTGCTAGTTTAGGTAATTAATGTACTGACAACTTCTCAAAAAGGCAAAAGAAAGAATCGATTTTCTGCCCTTGATAATAATAATAACTCACGTGGTGGCGGTGGAGGTCCAAGAGGTATTCCAAAGGGCGCCAGGACGCTTAGAGATCATCCACTTCGTCATCAAACTGTAAAGATAAAGTACGCATAACGAACTAAAATGTGGGAACGTTTTGTCACTAATACGTGTACAGTAAGGGTCGTTGGCGCGGATACATAGGTATTGTAAAGAACTGTAATGATACCACAGCCAGAGTCGAATTACACGCGAATTGCAAAACTGTTCCCGTCAAAATTGGGTTTGTTACAGAAATTAACGGTTCTGGAAGCGCTAGCAAAAGTAGTTCTAGCGGAAGAGATAATAGAGATGTGTCACCAGTCCGACGTAACGTTCCTGCTACTCCAATGCGACCTTCTACGCCTATGGTTCATCACACGCCATCTACGCCAAGTAGGGATGTGTGGAATCCTACCGCGACGCCTTTGCGCTCAGAGACGCCTACACCTAACCCAATGTCTGACAGAGTACGACAATTTTCTTCCTTCAGCAATAATTCGGCTTTTTCGAGAAGCACCCTTCCTATTTTACTAACGACACTCCAAGTCTTGGAATGATGATCGGTCACCAGAAACACCTGGATCAAACGCATACGGAAGCAATCAATATCCACTGTCTAGAGGTGATAATGATGTGCGTACACCTCACTTTCTTGAGTTTTTTTTTTTCTCTGAGCAGTGCACATATGAGTGATTTAACTCCTACTGCAAAACGCCCAAGCTACATTTCTTTTTTGCTTTTCGTTCGTATTGTTTGATTTTACGAATTCAACATGCCAAGCAAACTTTTTTTCTTTTGTTTTGTCTAACTGTACACAAAGCAACCCCCTGCTACGCCTGGAGATCCTTATTTGTATCCTCCTACGACACCAGGTACGCAAATTTATTATCTTAGTCGGTATTTTTGTTATTCCCCCCCGCAGTAGTAGTGAGTTTGGTAACAACACGCGTGAACCAAAACTTTGTGTTTTCTGTTAGTGGCCAAGTCTCAATTTCACCAATTTTTTTTTTTTGTGGTTAGTTTTTTTTTTTGTAAAAACGTTACGAAGTGTAAGAAAAAGAAGCCCTAAGTGGTCAGTTGAGCGTAACTCGGAGAAATTTACAAGTGTGAACTTACAACAAGTATTTTAAGTCAGAAGTGATAACGCTTTCAAAAAAGGTACTTGTTAGCAAAAGTTGGCCTACCTTGTAACGACAACAACATGTCCTCACGTAAACGAAAAAGGAACGTTTTTGGAGTGAGTTATACGCGTAAATGCAAAAATCCATACAAACTGTCAATCGCGAGCTGGTACGACGTTGGTACAACGTTCGAGCAGATTTCCACGTGGCGCGAGGACCTACGCTTGTTTCTAAGCAGAGATTTGGAGGGTGAAGAATTTCACCACTCGCGAAAAAAATTAAAGTTTTTGATGAAAGAAATGGCTGAAATTGAACAAAATGGCAAAAAGTGGTTGAAAAAGACTGGTTAGTACAATTTGGTGAATCAAAAAAAAACCGCGGGCCAAACAAAATACGGGTCCAGTTCTCTTTTTCTCTCTAAATCATTTAAAATCTCTGTGGCACTCATTACACGCGCGCTTACACAATGGAAAGGAACCTGCGGGGGTTCAAAATCAGTTTGAACAGGAGACTTGAATACTTGTTCTTTTTTTTTTGCTTTCTTAGTTTTTCGAAAATTTTTTCTCAACTTTGATTAATGTAACATGTAGGTACTATACGCGAACCGGCTACGCCTGGTGTTGGTGTAGATATGTCATACAATCCAACCACACCTGTTGGTATCCCTTCTACGCCAGGTATACCTCAAACACCTGGTACACCCGGCATGGTTTCTCTACCACCGCGAACACCTGGTACTCCTGGTATGATGCCTCCAAGCACGCCTGGCGCACCTCCAACTCCTTTCGGAGCGCCACAAACTCCTGGAATGCCAAGTACACCCGGCATGCACAGTATGGTCCCAACAACACCTATGGGCATACCTAGCACACCTGGCACGCCTGGTATGATGATGCCACAGACACCTGGCACACCAGGTACGAATTAAGGACGTTATTGGAAATTAATAATTTATTTCTTAAGGTGTTCCTGCCACACCCGGCACTCCTGGCATGATGCCACCAAGCACTCCAGGCGCATACACAATAGAACCTGCTGCACCAAGTACGTTTTTACGCCTTTTCTCGAGTAGATCGAAAAAGCTATTTCTCCGTCGTGAGTTTATGCTTGCGTATTTACAAGCGCCAGTAGCGTAGCTACGTGCTAAATTTGCAACAAGTTTCACGGGAGGAACTTTCCCTCCGATTTTTTTTTTTCCCTTCTGTTTCCTGTTTCTTCTAACGCATTTTCTAGGCAATGCTTCGTGGGTTTTACCGAATATAGAAGTCAAGATAACGGATAACGACTTTGCAGGTGGAAAGTTCGCAAATTCAACCGGCGTGATCTCACAAGTAGACGGTGATACTTGTTTGGTTAATTTTGACGTATGTACATGTACCCGTTTTTCCCTGCCATTTGGTCTGCGACCTATTTTCTGTTTTTTTTGACTTCTATTTTTGTACTAAAGTGAACCAACTTGAACATCTTTTTTTTCCCTCTTTTTCTCGGTCGTTCATAGCGCTTACTTGTCTTTGTTAAAGGGTGAGGAAGTACAAGTACCTACAACAATACTCGATAAGACTGTACCTAAAAACAAGAGTTTTGTTGTCGTTGTATCAGGTAACGACAGAGGAGCTATTGGAAGGTATGTGTTTTTTTTTTGGCTTTAACCGAACTACTCTTTCTTTTTTTCATTGGATTCGCCTTTTCTAAACAAATTCTCCTTTAGACTTATGGGTATTGACCAAACGGAAGCTATTGTTCGTTTAGACGGTACATATGACCTTCTCATTGTACCGTTTAATACGCTAGCACGCTTTGTAAAGTCGGAAGAATCGTAGAGAACGGAGAAAGCCACGGACGCAAAAACGACCTTTTTTCAGAACTACGAGCTTTTTGACTCGAATCGCTGCCAAAATGCAGCGCTTGTAAAACTCCCCTTGTACATAGACAACCTAATACACTCCACAAAAAAAAAAATAACGACCGTAAAAAAGTGCACTACGTATCGCTTGTATGCAACGTAAATAAAGAAAACAGAAAATCTGAGTGGTATATGAACCACACATAGACATTGTTAACAATTAATTGTGGCCTCATTTTTACTTGGACTTTTTGTTTACGAATTCAGAAAACGAACTCACCTCAAAAAAAATGTAATGAGTTTTCAGTAGGGTAAACCAAGAGTTGTTTATATAGTATGTATATTGTTTAATCTCAAAAAAATGGGTTGGTTAACAACATAATAACAGATTTGAATCCAAATATGGATACAAACGATAGCAATGTCGTTTCGCCTGACTATGGCGCAATCAGCGTTCTAAAAACAATTATGTGCGACTGCGCTAGTTCTTGTGAGAAGTTGCAATAAATAGAAGTCTGTCTCCAGGAACAGCCACTGGTCCGAAAATGTTATATATTCTTACGTGTATATTATTCCTATGGGCGTATCTTTCGAATACAACCGTTTTAAGCGGAAAAGTGCAAAAATGGAGCGAAATTTCATAAAAAAATAATTCAACCGCTTTTGAAACCATTAATCACAACTCACAACCACAAAGCAACATGTCACTCTGCCTAGCTGATAACAGACCACTATACGCCGTATGGAGATTCCGCCCAGGTGCATCTAAGGAGGAAGAAGAAGCCTCCCTTGCACTTGAAAACATACTTGGCACTGAAGGAATGGGCGGAGACTTTATTCGCAATACATGGCTTAGCATACCCACAACATCTAGTTGTGTTACATCACACATGATGAACTACAGACAAACGAGTACGTAACGGAGAAAATGTTTTTTTTTATTCGTTGGAAAAAAACCGAGCTAGAAGCTAATCATTTCACTTAGAAACTGTTAGTCGAGATTCACGAATGCGTGTAGACTATGTTATGAATTGAATTACTTCGATTTGCGAAACCTAAGAAGAGAACAAAAAAAAGAAAAGCTTCCACTTCCACCGTTCATTTTTTTTTTCTTCATGTTCCTCACCTGTAACAAAAAAAACGAGAGGAAAGAGAAGAAGAACAAGAAACACCCACAGCTTGTACTATAAATGTAATAAAAGAAAATCACTTTAAAAACTCTATTTGTTCAAAGACCTTACGGTTACATATAACACAGTGTGACGGCGCTTATGGCCTCCTTCTTTTAATATGGTTTTGGCTACCCTTTGAAACGACATTTCAAAACATCAAATACAGTTCTATTCCAAAAATAGAAAGCAGGGAAGTCTATAGCTGGTTTGTAAGGTAAACGGAGAAAAACATCAAAAAAAAGAGTGTACAGACGTATGCCATTAAAGATTCTTTTTTCTCTTCAATCCTTTACCGAAAAGGAATAAACATTGTTTACACGCGTCTAGATGCGTACGCAGGTGTAACTTGTGAAGTTTTTCTGCATACTACGCAGGTTGGTAAAACTTCCTTTTACAGAAAATAATGACGAAGTACGTGTTTCAAAACTCTATTTGAAGCTTCTGTAATCATCTAGAGACAATATAACATACAGACTTTTTTCTGTCATACACGTCTACTTATTTCGACCAAACTGCTTTTTTCGCCCTGTTATCGTTCTCAAATACCACCTTTATTGTACGAACGCAAAGGTTCTGTATGTCATTGATGTGCCTAAGATTAGAGGAAAAGACTTCGAACACAACCTCAACTACACAGACTGTTAAACAAATTGTTTTACGTTGAGAAACGTTCATGCAGTTATTGGGTACACTTTTTCGGTACAAATGGCATTATTTCATCGGTCCAAAAGCTAAATAGCATTATGATCCTTTAGATTCATATAGCGTGCAATAAGGCATTCATGCAATGAAGTTTTTTGTATTGAGCATGTCACTGATTTTAGTCTGCCGGGAATAGATTTGCCCCAAACGTTGCGTAACATAATATTTACATGTTCTATTTCACTATTACACGTGTAAATGCAGCGTGACTTGTTTCACGGAGGAAAAGAAACGTATTATCTGACACGTAGATGAAAAGCTATGAAGACCAAATTAAGCTCTCTCAGCAAGATTGTTGTTTTTTGACGGTAGTCGCCTTCAGTGACGAAAAGGGATATGCATGGAACAACTACAGAAAATCACGCTACTCCGAAGGTATCAACGAAAAATTGTAAAGAAAAAGGTATGTTAAAAATGCGAGTAGTTAAAGGTTCATGTAAAGCAAGGCGCACTTGCTCTACGCGAATAGCCATGTTCCGCCTGTTCCCTTTAAAATTATTTTTCTTTTTTTATTCCACGTGGTTCCCTCATCCGTTCACACACGCGGAGGAATTCAATTTGAATACCCACAAAACCCCCCAACGCTCTTAGTATCTATACACCATTTTAAATTGATCTCATTTTATTTTCAAGGTATCCTCCGCAACAGTTGCAGATTTCTTTCCTATTTTTCCACTACCTCATGGAATGTAGTGGAACGTACACTCTACGTGTATCCTAAGACGTCTGCAATTTATAGGTAAAGAATGGACTAATAACCGACACTTTTGCTCCTAATTATGGACTTGTGTTTAAAGGAGACTAAAAAGGAAATGCGTTTTACAATTCATAGCTCTCTTGCTAATCATTCTAGATGGTTTTTAATGTACATTATTGTTTAAACTGTTTTATACAGTGAACGATAGTCCAACATCCTGAAGAACCGCCGACAATACTTGCTTCCTCACAACTGCGAATACTAGCTTCACATTATCAGCATCTATCGCACATGTCGCATGCTCGTAAATGTTCTTCTTCCTGGCAGCGGAACGGATCCTCTCCGCGTATTTAGCTTTTATATATGAAAGCACATCATCGTATGTTTGTTGTCCTAGATAGTCACACGTAAGTTACTAGGAGCGAGGATGGCTACAACGAATAATATTGGAGAAATTAATAAAAAAAATTCAAAAATACTTTGCGGCCTTTTAAAATTTTCCTGTGAGATTGAACTTGCAAAGGGTAGTAGTTTGGTTGTGCGCGACATATTGACTCTTTTTTCTGAACAAAAAAATTGCACGTGTAATGTTCGCATTGCACAAAAGGGAACTGGGTAGTAATTTTTTAATGGAGTTTTATGAGAAAAGAAAAATGACACCGAGGCTATATGACGGCGAAGTAAATCAAGTTCCGAAATAGGCGTAGCGTCGGTTTTTTTTTGAGAAGAAAAGGAGGAATGCAAAATTAGTAGCGGATGTAATCATCTAAAAGTGTACGCATACGCTGTAAATAATATAATGGCGTTATTATATGCATTGGGAGTATCAGAAAAGAGTTTTGAGCGAAACAAAACGCAAAAAACGAAAAAAAACTTTTTGAAAATCGAACAGGCGTAGAGCGACAATGCGACTTGTCAACTTTGCACCAAAAAAGGAACTTTTTTCTCGTCGTAAAGCCGCAATTTATCGGGGAGAAAAAAGCAGTACAAAACGACAACACTCGGTTTAGAGTATCAGAAAATCAAAAAATCAGAAAAACTAGTTTCGCGTCTACGCGTATTTGGTGCGTAGCGGTCGAGTTTTTTTGACAGTTGTTTTTTTTTAAGGAACAACCTCCCATCTATCAAATTGGGAAGCTATGTATGTTTGCACACATAAAAACACAATGTTTTACGAACCTTTGTAATCCGAAAAGCAGACAGTCAGTGGGACTTTTTGAACTTTTTTCCTTAATATATCATCTTTGTTATAAAACACTATTAAAGGCTTATCTATTAGCAGTTTATCGTTTACTACATCTCCGAATACTTTAAGCGAATCATGTATGGCATTGACAGAAGCTATTTCTTCGCACATTAAATCATCTTTAGTGTGTCAAGGATAGATGTTAAAATAGAATGCTCAGCCAAGCAAAAAAAAAAAGGTTGGCCAAATGTAAACATTAAATGTTTTTTTTTACGCATTTGGGCGGATACAGTCGCTCGTTCCTACACAGAATATACAGCACGTGATATCAGTAAAGCAATGTAACCATTTTCTATCGTAATAACGTTAAAAATAGCGAACATGGGCTTTTCGGAAGTGCTTTAACTTTCTTCCTATTATGAAATAAACTATTTACCTTCTTTCACTTTTTTGCCCTCCAACATCAACTATATTAAACAACAGGTCGTCCAAACAAAAACTAGTTTCTCTTACACCGGTTGTTCGATGTCTAACAACGTCAGATTACGACAGAAGCAAAAAATCTGGATTGGTAGTTCAAAAAAGCACACTTATTCAATAAACAAAAACTGAACGGTACCTAGCTCGTAATATATCTTCTTTTGTTACTTTGTAATCCTTGCATGCATATGTCTTCAATTGAGGTCTCAAGCTTAGTAAAAGGTTAAAATACAATTAAATATAATCACGTGATATTTATGGTGATATTTGGAAAAATGAAAAATCTTCAATGGTTTTTTCGAATAAACTTAATAACGTACTATTCCCACGCCTCCCTGTGACCCACAAAAGAAGATTTTGCGTAAAATACTTCTTGAACTTGTAATGTATTCCATAAGCGATCTATTGCGTCAGCAACTTCTGCTGTTAAAGGGCTACGCAGAGATAATTCGCTTATAAGTTTTTGGTCGTCCTGTAGCAACATATTATTATTTTTGTATTTTTGTTCATTTTCAATCCGTCCAAAAGGAGTATTGACGCTTTAAATAAACACCTGAATACCCACAGCGCGAAAATATGAATTGTGAGTTGGGTGTGGTTTGTGACAGGTGAATGATTCGAACAAAAATAGATACCGTGCGAACGCCGGAGGTTGATGTGTTGACAGAGGAATAATATGTTTAAGGTACGTACTGTTAGGTTATGTGGTAAATTTACATTATCACGCTCTAGTTCTTTCACAAGCATTCTCATAAGGTATATAATGTTGTGATGTATAATCCTCAAGAAATCATTTTGCTCATCTTTTGAAAAGTCCCCAGCGAAGATTAAATGCAGTTGTTTTGCAACAGTACTCTTACCAGAACCACCAGTACCTATTATGAAAGGAAGGTTGTTACTATAACACAAAAAAAGGGGTAATCACGTTTTTTTTTTAAAATGTACCGAGAAGTAGTAAGGTCACCACATCTTGCATCTGTCTACGTTGTCTTGCTAGTTTTCTGTCTATTTTTCTACTCTCTAGCCTGGAATCGCTATCCATAGATGAGGAGCAAATCCCCATTGCGTTAGAGGCGCTAAAATAGGCCTTCAATGATGAGGTTGTTGTTTTGAAAATATAACCAAGTTAGGCGTCACCACTGTATATGAATGGATAAAAGTATTATCACCGAGCCAGTGGTGCCTATGTAACAACTCCGATATTGTTGTTTTTGTAATTTACTTATGGCGTCACTTTTAAGGCTTTTTTTTATTTTTTTTTTTTTGGTTTTTTGACACAACAATTTTACGGTGATCATCACGTGGTGGATTCGTCTCTTTAGTCGTACGCTAGTATTTTCAAAGACCAAGAACATTCTTTTTTAGTAGACCAGTGTTCACCTGGAAACATAACGTTAAGATAAAGGATGTGCTTTTCTTTGTGTTTACCTTATTCCTGAGGTAACTCCGCGGGTTTGGATGAATAGGAGCTAATGCGGCTTCAATATCTCCATGGAACTCTCCCTTGCTAAGTCTAAACTCTTCCAATACAATATCAAGTGGGAAACCAATGATCAAAAGGATGACAGCAACTATTATGCCGGTGCGATCTCTTTCACAAACAATCAGTAAGAAATAACTTTTTTTTCAACTTGGGTTTTTTAGGACAGCGACTATAAGCTTTCGATGTGGTCACGTGATTACTTACTTTCCGGCTGCACAATGGAACATTATAGGGTAACGATCTTGTGGTACTTCTATTACTTTTTGTAGAGTTCTTGTTATCCATTCTCTGACATCTTTGTCTTTTGTCTGAGATTGGTAAGCTTGATTTGTTTTTTTCGCTGAATAATACGAGCTAATTCGCTTCAGGACGTACATTGTACTTGTCTATACTATTTGCTATTGCTTCTTGGATCCCTGTAGCCTTGTGTTTAGCGAATATTTCGGCGTTTGGATCATCAGGTCCAAGTTTTAGATTAAAAACAGTATTAGGTAGTCCTATATCCTTTGCACCGCATAGATCTAGGTACGTAACGTATTAAGCTGTTGTATTTTTAAAAACGAGCATAAAATCGCCTAACAAGTCATACCTATCTTTCCACCGCGTACTATACGCCCGTGAGGGAGTTTTAAGCCTTTACACCGAGCATCTTGACCAAGGCTATCAAGCGCCTTACCAGTATCTCTAAAATTTTCACAGGCCAAGAATTGAATGTCAGACATGGTACTGTGTTTATGGACAAGGTCGTTCTTTGAATACGTGTCTGTCATGCGTGGTATTGTCCCTAACTTTACTTCGCACATTTGCTGCTTGAATATTAATGTAAGTGTCTGATATGTCACTACGACTGTGCATCTTGCTATGTTTGCTAGGTGTCATTTCTTGCGTTAATGGCCAACAGGTGAAAAGGGCGATGGATTGTTCCAATATTGTTGCTAGTGACCAATCGACGTATAATCTGGCGTCTCTAACATGTAATACATCCGTTAGTAATTATTATTAAAAAAAAAATGTAGCGCAAACACTAGAAGTAAAACAAGTGCCAATAGGACAAGGCAATTACGATTTCAAGCTCACAATATGTGCGGTACGCTAATTTGTACAAACACAGCGCTATATTGTACATTAATACATCTGCAAGGATATTGATCAAGTACACTGCGGCTCAGAAGACTTCAGTACGTATTTGTTTTCGATTAAAAAGAGTTTTGCTTTTCTTTTGAGATTTGAAATAGCAACTGGAATTTTCCAAACAACCCACCATACGCAAACTTACATTCCTCAGGTAGTAGCTGTCAATCTTGGGTACAGTTTTTAGTACATTATTTTTTATCGTCTTATAACTCCTATTGAAAGGGTGCCTTTGGTAGTCGTGACAGTGAGGTATACGAGCTATACCTTGTGAATAATTCTTGACGTTTATTAGGCTTCCCTTGGTTTTGCAGACTCACCTGATTCGAAAGTCATTGTGCGTTTGCAAAAAAAGTGCTAATTACACCGATCATAATAAACACACTAGGGCCTGGACAATGGAGAAGGAGTACACCTTCAATACAGTGCGTATCTTTTTGTGCAAAACAATTACTATTCGCAAAATTAAAAGACGTCATTTAGGAGGTGGACAACCTATCCCAGACGCTGGTGTGCGTATGACAGAGGTATGGATAATGTGCGATCAAGGAGGTAAGTAGTCAACGTCTCAAACACTACTAAGCTCCGTTTAATCTAAAAAAATAGCGCCTACCAGTGACGTTACAGTGAATTTCACTCAAGCCAATGGAGACGACATTTTTCATATGTACTTATCATCTGGTGTTGCTTGTCCAGGAGGGAGCGTACCTTCTGAGGCGCCTTCTGATGCACCTTCTGAAGCACCTTCCGATGCGCCTTCTGAAGAACCTTCTGAAGCACCTTCTGAAGCGCCTGCTGATGCACCAGTAGACTCACCAACCGTGCAACCAACAACAGCTGCACCTACAACTATTGCACCAACCAATCCGCCAACCACAGTACGAAGTTTTTCTTTCACAATTTACAAAGAAGAAATTAATGCTTATTTTTTAGGCGGCACCTACTCCACCTGTAGCACCTACAGTACGTTCCTCAATAAAATCAAACTCATGTGTATTAGTTTGCGCCAACAAATGACCCACAAGGGTTTAAAGGGCCAATGCATGGCAGAGAACTGTAAGGCTCTATTGCTTCTTTTTCTTGTTGCAATTTTCTTTTTTTTTGGCACTCATGTGCAATTAATCTTACCTCGTTGGTATTAGTGGAATTATCTTTGGCTTTGTGATCGCCATTATATTCCTTTGTGTGGTTATTGCAACTCTGGTGTTCCATGCACGAGGCAGAGAAAAATGGTTAACATACACACGCATTAAAGAGAAAGCAGAAGCGGCTGTAGGTCCAACTGAAGGAATTGTGACTGAAGACGAGCCGGGAATAAATGACAATGGATTCAATACTGATCCAGTACTTACCTGGCTAAAGTCCTTCGGTTACGAACGTAAGGGTTTACTTGAATTTTTGTCAACATTCTCAACTTCGCTGTTTTGCTAACGTTTATAAAAGATTACTATGATAAGTTTGAAGAACATGGTTACGACATGAAGACTCTCAAGTACTGCAAAGATGATGATTTGATGGTACAATAATTTTAACCTAAAAGTCTTTGGTTTTTTATCTTTTGGTTGTTGAGCTAATGAGAGTCTTTAGACGATTGGTATTGGAAAACCAGGACACAGGAAAGCTATGCTAGCTGAAATAGCTAAATTGCGTAAGCCTAAGAAAGAGCCTGAAGTCCCTCTAGACCCCTAACTGACTCTGACTGAACTTCGAGTGTCAAATAAATTCATCTCACTGTAAACAACTGATAGTCGTGTGGTGCCCTTGTGAGTGCCTTAGCATGGCAGCGTAAGTGTCTATGTTGAGCAAGTGGTTTAGTAGCCAACTGACTTAATTCGATAGCAGAAAAGTCGTATATTTACACGTTGTTTCGCCTATAGACAGGCGTCTGTAGTTTGCTTGCCAGGCGTTAATTACTACTAAACATTTGCTATTGACGTTAATACCATACTTTATCGCGTAAGAAAGCGGCTATATACCCTGTAAACTCACATAACGCTGTAGGAGCATAATGGCAGAGCCACAGTTTGCTGGAGCATCTAATCCGACAGCAGAGCCAGTACAATACCCATCTACCATCGAAGTGACGATCAGAGACATTAATAAGCACTTTTACGATCCAGGTACAAGAATTCCTTATACTATTCCAATATTGATTAAAATGCACGTTTGCGAGCTCAAAACAGCTATTTTGATGGTAAAACAAAGAGCTGTTTTCCTTTTTATAAACTGTAACAAGAATACCAATTACAACGTCACTATTTTAAACTATCGCTAAACGGCTTTTGTTTCAGGCAAAAATTTTTATTCACCAGAGTTCATTGCTAGCCACCCTCCACCAGATCAACTGGTGCTTTCGATGAGACCACATGACACACTAGGTGACGTTATGCAAAATGTAAAGGCATCAGAGCTATTTAAAACATGTATCGCCTATTTTTTCGAATTTCACGGCACAGAAGTATCGTTTTACCTCTGTCTCGCAAGACCATATCTCGTTCAGCACTCAGCATGGGCTGAGCGTATTTCTATGGAAAAAACACAACTAGCTGTACCGTTTTCTATGACGGTTGGAGAGGCACGTGTTATTTTTTTTAAAAGCATTCCTGATTAATTTTTTCGAAACATTGTAGCTACGAGCACTCATTTTTCGCTACGTAATTTTCTCGCTAGTAATTTTTTTGCTTCCAATACACGTGTTTTACGTAGTCACCGTCTAAACACACCATTATTACTGAGATATATGCGTTGTGAGGTTAACTTAGTACTGTTTTAGGCTTGGACTTGTGATAATAATGTTGAGTTTAACTTGTCTTCTCTCCTTGATACACCGCTTAGAGATGACCCTGATTTCGTTATTCGATGGCCTGAACAAAGACCAGGTGGACCACCACCTAGAGCACAACCAGGTCTTATATTTACAGAAGGCATTCAAGTCCAATTCACTGGGATTTTACAAAAGCAATCAGACTGGCTCAAAAAATGGAATCCAAGATACTTTGAACTAAAAACTAACCTCTCTAATGGCTCTTTGGATGTTTACTTGGAGTATTACATACAAAAAGGAGGAGAGATGAAAGGAAAGATATCATTAAGTAAAAATAGCGCCGTAGGTAACCTACAAGGTGATGGGACAGAGATTGAATTGCTTCGTGTTTCATATCAGGATAAACAAAGGGGTTTTGTATTTAAGGCACAGAATGCTGCAGAAGCAGAGACTTGGAAAGGGTACTTGAGGGCTGCTATTGGTGTATTTAGGACTTGGCTTACAGATCTTTCAGTTAGATAATAAACGAGATAGTGATTTTTTACAACAAGTCCTTCTTTTACTGATTTCATTCATTTTTCACTCAAATACTCTTTGTCGGTACGAGTATAAGAATAATTTTATTCAGCGACATTCGCGTATTTAGGAACAAAAAGAAGAGTTTGGGAAAAGAAAACTGTTGAAATTGACGGGACAGATTTTTCGGTAATTTTTTTGAATTTCCCGCCAGCACAGCAATTAGACGCGTACTATGAGCACAGAAGTTATTAGAAGATTAAGCTTTGGTTCAAGTGTAATAGCAACCGATAAATACGTTAGGTACGCAAAAAGCGTATATTTGCTTTCTGAGTGTAGTAGCGAACTCAATAAAACACATGGTGTATCTTATACAAAGCATGCGTCTCTTTCTGCTGAAGAGGCCTCAGAAATAAATGAACAGGCTCAAGTAGCATATGTACGCGTACTTGTACGTATTAAGCTGATTTCTAACCGACAAAAGGTGAAAATGGTCAAATTGCGCGAAGAACGTAAGGAACTTTTAAGAATGAAAGCCATCCTATGCCATCTCATCGCTCGTCCTATGCCAACAGAGGAAGAACTAGGTACAGTTTGTTGAAGATTTACTGTTTGATCAACTTATCACCAATTACAGAGGAATACACTCAAAACATTAATACTGAGCCTCCTCGCTCGCACAGCGTTCGCGAAGAGACAGAAAAACTAGCTTTAAACGCCATACAAGGTACACGATGCCAATCTTGACGAGCCAATCTCACTCGTTGGTTAGTCGCAGAGCGGATTGAAGAAAGCCGAGAGCGTCTGCGTTCAAATCTAGAGAAAGTTCAACGCAGCGTCTCTGGTCCCGATACAGCCGATCACACGGCCCATTCCATCAACGCATTGACTAGCAGCGTAGAAAACCTCTCTGTTTCCGAACAAGAAGACCCAAAGGTGAGACAACAAGCACTTCTTTACAAGATCGTTCGCTCATTTTGTTCTTTTTTTTGTAGATTCACTACCTCACCAACTTGGCCGATTTGGTAGTCACAGGACCTACAGAAACTCAAGTGATTGTACAAAACTGGTATTCCTTCTCTCAAGGTAGTATTGCAGAACCTATTGAGCAGACAATCAAGATCACATTTAGCCACGCGGGAGGTTCGCTACGCCTTCACCGACTGGAGGTACTTGTTTTTGCGTTAAATGTTTTCGATGAATGCTTATGAATGTTTTTTAAAGGTGACACCGCCTATGGCTCAAGCTGATTTGGAACTTGACGCAAGTGACTTGTATGCACTTTTGGGATCTCTTAGAGAACGTACTGAAACGTTTTTAAGAAGGCAAAGAGAAATTGCTGTAATCGAGAGCAGGCACGTTTATTTTTTTTTAGTACAAGGCATTTTGAACCTTTCTTCACCGGTTACATTTCTATATTCATTTTTTTTATTTTGCTTTATTGATTCGTTATCTAGGCATAATGTTCGTGTCAACTGGAGATCAACAAGCAACATTTTTGCTGGGTGTCAACAAGTGACATTTACAACTGAAAATGAAGTGACATGGAGTGTTTTTCTTCCTATGAGTTACCCAGGGTACGCTATTTCTATTTACATTTGTGTACCATCAACTAACACATATAGACTTTGTGGTGATAGAATTATGGAAGTCATATGTAAGGATGGATTCAGTGGAAGCGACTCTGATTTACAAGCGATTTTGGTATGACATTTTTTTTTGTCCTTTGTTGTTCTTGACACTTATACAATGTAGAATGACCTTAGAAGTAAGCCACGCACTCTTGAACAAATAGTAGATAGATTAAAGCATGTGTAAAAAGAATCTAAATGCTCTGTTGTGTGAATAAAACTGTACATTACTAGAAAAATTACAGCGTAGATGCGGGCAACATTCTTCTTTTTTGCGTGACGTGTGACCCTTTTTGATTCTTCTACTATAGCGTCTAGGCGTAATTGAGTAGATTCAAAGCCAACAAAGCCAATGCTATAGTTGCTACAAGGCCTGCAGGCATGAATTTCCCACCACGATAATATTTCATTCCCATCATGACTGTATTGGTTAATGACACAAACAAACCTTTTTACGTACTCAAAAGTACACCCCACATACCTAGAGAGTATTAGGATATCACTTTTTTTTTGTTCAAAAAAACGAACCCATCGTAAAACTTTTCGCAACGGCACCTTCGCCAGGCGCAGCAATAGAAGCAAAGTAGTGGCTGATACAAATTACAGATGCTGTAAAACGATAAACTTCTAAATGTCGTAGTTACAGCGTACCAGACCCAAGACCCGCTATTATACTAGCCTTACTACCTGATTTAACATAACCCATTATGCCTCCTGCACCTACAAGCGTAACAACTGTCAAAAAAACTCAAAAGCGCTGTATTGATGTATACCAACGATCGCAGCTGCAATGTAATTCGCCATGGTGTCTAGTGCGTTTTTTGTAGTTGTTTGGTAGCTGCCTTAACAAAAAAAGGAGCAATAATAGAAATCAATGGAATTATAACCACAAACCTCCAAATTACGTACAAATGTTAGAGCGCTTAGCTTTGCTGTTTTTGGTTGTAGTTACTGTCACAGGTAACCTTATTGTTTTACCAATGTGCTCTAACATCCCTTAAGCGCAATCGTATACCCTTGGAACTGTTATTGGCGCACCAAACTATTTACAAGACCTGGCGGGGCTTAGATACGGTGCGGGATCATTATTCTTTACTGTGGAGGTAGCCGCTGGCGATATTAGTGGCCTCGCAAAGCCAGATTCATCAATAGAATTGCCAATTGATACAAACCTCACAAACTACAAAGATTTTCGTCAGTTTGACGCAAATGTGGTAGTATTTGCTGCACTAAATAACGCTTCTGACCCTCCTGCATGGAATATGTACGTGCAATGACGGTTGCACTTAAAAAACGTGGACGTCTCACGTTTTTTTCTTCTTTATTTTTCTGCTAATGTTTTGAACCTTACTCGCTGTATAGCTTTAAATATAGCTCACCTGGTGGTACCGTAGAGCCTTTCCTAACAGGCACTCCACCACCTGTGAATGTATCAGAAATACTTAGAGTATTTGTGGTGGATTCCACTGTCTTCTTTTCTGCCTTGCTTGTTGATTCTCGTTATGATTTGTTTCTGGCTAAGGATGGAGCTACTTCTTTTGTCCAACTACAAATCTTTCCTCAGCCAGGAGAGATGCCTTCACCTTCTGATCTCTTCACAGAGGTTGTTGGATTAAGCGGGAATGCATATTTTCGAGCTGTTAGTATGTCTAGACGTTTAATCTTCTTTGTTTATTGCACGTGTTTTTTGGTTTGCTAATTTTTTTCCTGTAGCTACTTTGCCGAGTGAAACACCTCGATTACATGAGGTGAATATAGCAGCTGCAACATTCTCTATTGTTTCAAATATATCTACGACACACAGGATTGGACGGTTTATTGTAAGCGATGGAAGCAGTCTTGTTTGGATTGGTGCTAGTACTGGATTCTCTCAAGTTTTTATCCGATCGGGAACTACGACCCAGACTGCTACAGATAGCACTCTAAGCGGAAGTATCTTGAACCCTAGACATCTTACTGTGTGCGATAACTTGGTACTGTTGTATAAACGAACATTCCTTTAATTAACGTTGTGTTTCTTTTCAGGTTTACTTTATATGTGATTTTCCTGCTAATGGTTCTCTTTGTTTTTTGAATGGTACCAGCATCGAAGTTGCTGCAGGTACGTCAAATGATTTATTATCTGTTTTTCGTTTGGTAATCTATTCTAATTGTACTATAGGTACACCTAAGGCGATATTTTCTTCAATGGAACCCGATGAAGACTCTTTGTTGTGTGTTGGACTTGACTTGTTTTATGTGGTTAAAAGAAATTCAACCCTTTTTACTGTTGGATTCTACGACACTACTGCTGGTGTGTCTGACGTATTTCCATGCCCAGAATTTGAAACCATGTCATACATTGCTCCTAGTAACGCTGGATCGCTTATTAGTTTTCTTGGTAAAGAAGATGGTTCTGTAGTTGGTGAACAGCTTTGGTCGTGCGTACTGTTTACTTTTTTTGTTTTGTTTGAGACTTGACACTCAAAATGACTTAGATTAAACCCACTTATACTCTGTCCTGGTGATAGTCCGAGTACTCTAGCACCAATAATATCAACTGCAACACCAAGTACTCTTGCTCCTGTTATGTTCACTGGGATACCAACAACGCTACCACCAACAACACTATCACCAACAACAGTAGCTCCAACATCAACAACACTACCACCAACATCATTACCACCGACAACACTACCACCTACATCATTACCGCCAACAACACTACCACCAACAACGCTAGCAGTACCAACAACAGAAGTACCAGTACCACTTCAATTGAGTGTTGTAGTCAGAGTAGCTACTGATCCTGAATTGAATTCTGTGGCAACTAATTTTGCAGTTGACGAGTTTGTGTTTATTGGTGTTGCTGCAAGTAAAGACAATACTCTATCTACATTAGGTGTTGATGTAGAAAACTCAACTGTTGAAGGACCAGGACAAAGTGAGGTAGTTATTGATGATGTGGAAGTAACTTCAGAATGCCCAGCAGCTTTCAGTACGATTTAATCTTAAGAATCAACTAACTTGATTGTTTTAAGCCCGTTGCTTGTCCTTTAAGGTAGAATCTGAACAGTTTCCTGTTGTGGGAACCTATGAGGTTTATCTTGCTTTAAATATTGATATACCAAACAGTAAGCGTTCTAAAGAACAAGTAACTGAAGAACACACAATCGAGTTTGACATTAATATCTCTGCTCCAGCTGCTACAACACCTGAAAGTACATTCGATCTTTTTTGTATACATTGATGAGTGTACTTATTGTACTTCACGTTTAGCTGGAAGTTCAATACCGCTGCTAGCTGGTCTTATTGCTGCTGTTTTGATAGTACTTATTGTAGTGCTGGTGTTAGCTTTCTTCTTTTTTAAGAGCAGAAAGAATAGCAAAGAAAAGCCTAGCAATCAAGCTGAAATGGAGGTTGGCACTGTAACTGATGACGAAATGTCTCAATATCATGGTATCCCAGGATTACAAGGGTAAGGAAAATCTCACATGTTTTTTCTCGTTGTGCTGTCTTATTCAGCTTTACCTTGCTCTTGGGCAACTTCGATAAAATAGTGAGCTAAAACATACTGAAGTTCTGTTTGATCAAAACTCACGTGATTCCCTTTCAGTATTCTGTGAATTTTTTCTTTAAAGTTGAACTCATTGGTTTGTTAACAGAGGATCTCCTAATGGAGATGGAAAACTATCTGGGTATGCTGATTTTGGTGGAGATAGGGAAGGAGATCATACTGGAAGAGCAATGATACCTTATGAAAAGCTTATTTTTAAGAAAGAACTAGGTACTGATATAAAACCTTTTCTCCTCTGTTCCTTGGTCCCCTTCTTTTGAGTTTCTTTGTTCTTGATTTTATTATGTTCTAACACTATTTTAGGTTCAGGACAGTTTGGTGCAGTGCATTTGTGCACATATAAGACTAAATTTGTTGCTGTAAAGTTAAACCATAGTCTCGCTGGAGACAAACTCGCAGAGTTTTTAGCAGAAGTTGAAATCACTGCTCGTATTCCTAAACACACTAATATTGTTTCTGTTATCGGTACGAATACAAATTATCTAGCTAAATTAGCTAGTGTTTGCTTGAAACGTAGATTCTTACTTTTGAAATAGGGTTTTCATTGTATCAATCAAAACCACTTCTTGTACTTGAGTTCTACTCTGGAGGAACACTTTCAGGCTATTATAAGAGCTTGACAAAAGACTTTCCAGAGCTAGAATTAGTGAGACTTATATCTGGTATCGTTGATGGGTACAACAAACTTCGGTCTAGATTAGTTGGGTGTTTACTTTTTCACTTAGTATGGCATTCTTGCATGTACACAACATTGTACATAGGGATCTGGCATGCAGGTACAGAATTTTTACAGTAGAATCGGCTAAGCCACCGAACTTTCGCGTTGGACAACTCTTTTGCCCTTTTTTCTTCAGTGAACTACTTTTTGATTGTTTTCTGACCTCGTTTTAGGAACATCCTATTGGATGATAATAAAGTACCTAAGATATCTGATTTCGGCATGTCTAGAGATGGTACAGTTAGTGATGCTACTCAAACATCGTTTGGACCTATTCCTTGGATGTCTCCTGAAAATATGCTCATGACTTATAGTTCCAAGAGTGACGTACGTCAATCAAAAGTCAATCAATTGGATTTTGGTGAGTTGCTAACTTTCTGCTTTGTAGGTTTGGAGTTTTGGAATACTTGTATGGGAGCTGTTACATCGTCAAATACCACATAAGAATCAACAGTTGCTTACTATTGCAGCTGAGATTAGAGATAAAGGATTGACTCCTGAAATAAGGGAGTCTTGTGATCCGAAATGGAAAGATCTTATGATTAATTGTTGGTATGTTTGCAAAGGACTTTTTATCTGTTAGGGCAGCTTTAATTTAACATTACTATTCGTAGGGAGTTTAAGCCTGAAGACAGACCTGACTTTTCAGAGATTGTTGAGATGATCTGTGATTGAACTTTGATGGTTGAATGCTAACAAACACAACGAGAAAAGGAAATGTAATCTAATTTATTATCAAAATAATGAAAAAAAATAAAAAGTATCAAATATAACCTTCTAGATAATCAATTTGTGAAAACCCTAAATGTCCGAGATATCGATCACAAGGCTATATTAGTGGCAAGGTTAACTAAAAAAAAAGAACGTACAATTAGGATTCGCTTGTGAAGTTCACGTAACCTGTACCACTGTAAAGTGGTTAAATGCTCGACTTGCGCACAGTTCTCTGGCAATCGTGCATGAGATGAATTTCCATTTAGTAAAAACCTTAGAAGCGATAACGGCCGCACCACATACTAATGTAATACATTAACACATGCTACCTAGTAGGTGTCAAAGTTAAAACGCTCCTGCTACCATTTTGAAATAGTGTTTAATGTCAACAATATCAAAGAAGGTGGCGAACTTCTACTGTGGTTATATATGATTAATTTTTAATTTAGTGAACAATGGAGGTGTTGAGTGAGGAGCTGTATGATGCATTAAAGAGAGCTCTCAAGCGTAATCAGCTGGCTGAAGACTAAGAACGTATGGTATTGACACAGGTAAATGAAGAGAACAGTGAAATGCCACCTAAAAGACAGAGGATTTAGAAGACATCTGTAGCAATGTGTAAGAACAAACGATTTTATTAATAGCCCGAAATGCTGTTGTGGTATAATGGAAAGCTCATTGCACCCTCAATTGGCCAGCGTGAACGTTGATTTATTAGCAAAAGAAATAAATAACAGCCACACCTATGTGAGAACTTAGCAGGTAAGGAAGAAAAAAGAGCTACAAAAAAGCACTCATGTTTCTTCTCGTACGGAGATATGAACAGTTGATAATTCATATCAAGAAATTCTTCCCCCTTCGTAGTGAAAGAGAAGTCTCCCACTGTTTTCCCTTGATGTATAACTTCAGCCGTCATTGTATTGACCGTCTTTATGCGTGGACGTCGAGCATCTCTAAGTCTAGCATAGCATCTCGTAGTAGTTGTGTTTACTTCTACACAATAGCATTCCTTAGAAACACGTATCATCTTCTCAAAACCTCTTCTTATTTTATACTCAGAATAATCTTCATTCGGTTTTGCTTTCATCTTTCCCACACAATCAGGAGCTATTTTTCCATCTAGTACTTTATTACAATGTTCTTAAGAGAACAATGATTACGCACCTGTGAGATAGAAACTGTTAATGTCATAAGGAGCTGTTTCAACGTAAAAGTGGGAACGAGATTGCTACAAAAAGGTCAATAAGTAGAAAGACTGCCACTTACGAACGTAAATAACAACGGACTTATCGTCTTCGCAATGATACATATTAGTATTTGCAGGTACTTTCTGTTGACACTAAGCTTGTAAGGAAAAGAAGTGAAACGGATTTCAGTGAAGTACTCTGTGAAGTCGTTTAAAAGCTTGAAAATAGCTCTCCGACTGTTGTTTTATTACGTGGCCCCATCTTGAGTTCATCAAAGCTAGTAGTTTTTAACCGTAGTCGTACAATTTTAAACAACACGTGACGTGCGATTAGTACCTCTCCATAAAGAATCGTGCGCTATAGCTTTGTTTAAAGCACTGCAGGTACTTGATAATGTTACAGTTTCTTTAAAACACCCAAAATTGCCTGAAAAAAAAAACCATGTAAGTGAAAATAGCATACAAAGATGTTTTATGCTAACATATCACGTGTATAAGTTCGTAAGGAAGCCAAACCAGCGTAGTTTGGTTAAGCAGTATATGTGGTGACAGCTTTTGTGCTTTGCTCATTGTATCTTTTATTTCGTTTACAATATAGGTTAAGTACTGATCACTGAATTTAAAACCAATTTCTAATTCATACATCCATCTGTTAACGATTATTGAACACTTTTTCATTAAACAGGTTCACAAGACTGTTACTCAAATATACGCCTTGTTAGTATACCTGTGGTTTACCTTGTGCCAAGGGTTGTAAGTTTGATGTACGCCATTTGACAGGCAGAGCTAAAACTCATCCCACGAATTCATTGCGAAATTGCCATGGCATTTTCCCGAGTTTTTAGGCCTTTCCCACTAAACTTATGGATCTGAGCCCAACGCTTACTCTCAAGAAATTTTAAGGGTAACTCCATAGCTATACACCCAGCGTGTTTATTTGCTATAAAATTGTTGTCAACTTACAATTCACCCATTCAAGAGAATCTTTCAAACTATCTTTCCTATGCTATTCCGAATTAGCAGAACTTTTGCCATAAAATGGTAAATGATCTTTCACATATGCAAGTAAATCTGGGTGCGTAAGTTCCAATTCTAGTTTATAATCAACAGTAAGTAGCTTTTGTCTCAACTTTGTGCTTGAATGGTCTCCAATACGGTCATCTTTGAGCCAAACGAACAATAATGGCGAACTAAAAGTTATTTTAAATCCAGGCCTTAATAAGCCACAAATGCCATACTGTTTACTAGAATCAAAGAACCATCTGCATTGCAGAAACAAATCTAAGCCATAGATAAGAACTTGGAAAATGTTTAAACTTAACAAACATAGAAAAAGTTGAAATCCTCTGTCAGGGAATTTCGTCCTAACATATGCTGCAATGGCCTTTGTAACTGCACCAAAGTCTACAAATACTGATTGATCTACTTCCCAACTAGATAGAGCAACACAGTCGCTGTCCGAGCAAGCTATTTCAACCATCTTACACTATAAATTTTGTAAGAGAACGGACTAAGCTCACAGGTTGTTGAAGTATGTAGTTTTGACGTCAAAACAAAGGTTAAACCTTACTACTTTATTGTTATTGCTCAATGTACAATTTTAATTATTAGCGGGGCGAATGCAATACATGAAAGCCAAAAATTTAGTTTCCTACCTTTGTCACGTCTTGTAGTAGTAATGACATCAGCGAGAGCAACAGGAAGAACAAGTGTGTTCTGGAGACGAATACCTAGTATATTATAATCAGTATACTATACTAGCTTATGGCAAGGCTTCGGATGGTAGATCAGATATTGAAGCAAATTCGTAGTAAGTAATTTAGTTTTGAATTTTACTAAAGGATAGACCATTGCCTTATGATCGCCATAGTGTTCACACAAGAAAAGAGTGTCTTTAATTCATAGTGGTACTTGATGACAGGCAACAAAAAGCAAGAGTGATGTAATTGATATTGAAGAGATTAATCGAGAGTATGGCACACAGAGTAATGCTATAGTGAGAACCTCACGTGTAAAAAAGACATTTCCTCTACACACATGAAACTCTAAACTTTAAAGTTTATAATCACGTGATATCTCGAGATCTAGTATACTCCCACTCCTACATGTCATGTGAATGTTGTGCAGTACTTGGTACATTACCTATAAAAGCATATGAGGCACACCAACAGTTTTTAAGCACCAACTAAAAAGGTAATGGCTTCACTTAAAAAAACTCGGCTGGGCTCGAACCATTACAACAGCATTTATGACCACACAAGGCACTCCTTTGTAGATGAATAATACTCGTAAAAACAGTTCCTGATGGGAGCCAGTAAAAGATAAAACCCATTCAAAGAATATGACACGCGCAGAAAACTTTTCAAACAGAGGTTCAAAGTTGGCACAACACTAATTATTTCATTCCATATCCAGAATCTTTGATGTTTACTAAAGACAAAGTAAGTACCTTTCTCACACAATGTGACGTCATCCAAAATTTTGATTCACAAGCCACGAGCTGATACCACAAAGTGCCACGTTTGACTTATTTACTCCTTATTCAGTATCACCACAAATCAATTTACCATAAACATGAAACAACAACTCTTGCTTCTATTCGTTGGACTATTCCTTGTATCCCTCAACGCATCTCAAGTTGATCCCTTTGTTGCCTTTGGAAGATCTGAAGCTATCAATTCATCTCTTCAAGTAACTGAAACTACTCTCGATGGCTCTATTGTCGGTGGTCGTAGAGATCTCACAGCAAACAGGTTATCAGGAGCCCCAATTGATGCATTGAGAACCTCTTGTGCGATTGTAAACAATCTTGGTTTCCAACTATCTAATGATGTCTCTGTCATTGGATCTTGTTCTTCTGTGTACGCTGGATCAGACTTTTCTGGCATTTCACCTCCATTGGACTTGACTCAGAACGGGTGCAGTACGTTTTATTAAACGGGTTATTTATTGAGCTGAATCTCAGTGTTTTATTAGGTTGTTACAACTTTCGTGTAAGATATTCTGATAGTCAGACAATCGTATCTGCTGTTTTAAGAGATTCTGCAACTTCAACAAATACTGAACTCAGTTTTGATATCACCCAGGAGATATCTACACCTGTAGATGTATGTATCCCTTACGGAAGTAGTATTGGTGATCTGGTATCAGTTGATCGTATTGAATATGTGCTAGATGCTGATGTTGGCGGTGCTGATGCTGTTATCTCATACGCTTGCTGTCAACCATCTGTATCCTGTTGGTAAGAATGCTGTTTTATCTGTTTTTCAGATTTTACAATCTAAATCCACCAATTTTTTTTTTCAGTACCATGTACTCATGTGGTCATTAGGCATACAATCAATCCTCTTGGTTCTGCAAATATCAACGATTTGAAAGTCGGTGATGAGATCAATGTTGATGTGACTTGTGAGAACTACGAGAGGTTTCCAGTACTTGCTTCCGAGACCATATCAGGTTCTTTTGAATTTGACAGCTCTGTTGGTACTATTCAATCATCATCTTGCTCTGGAACATCTTCATCAAGTGTGACGAATAATGTACTTCAATTTGAAGCTACTTTGAGTCAAAACTCACAAACATCATGCACTATCACAATCGAGTTGACATCATCTGGTCAAGTAAACAACATTGGTGCCTCTATCACCACATCTTCTGGTGAATCTACTCCAATCCGGTCAAATGAAGGATCTTCAGCGTATGTACCTTTGTATCTGTATCAGGTTCTTCCATTTACCTTTAATTGTTATTTTAGTCAAGGCACTTCTGCTTTCTGTGATGCTCCAACACTATCTTCTATCACTGTTTTTGGAAGCGATAGTGACGATAATGGTGGTGACAGCACCGTACCACCAACACAAGTACCATGTCTAACCACAGAAAGTGTTTCCGTCTTACAAGACGTAACCCATGCATATTTTCATCAAACTGTGTTTCAAGATCATGTGCTGTGTATTGTCACAACACTCCAGAATGTCATAAAGAGCCTCTTTGCTTTGGATCTTACTGGGACCAAGCAAATGCGTAGAACTAATAAACGCAAAGGATATTGCATTTTAGCGATCCTCCCTTCACTATCATACATGGTTGTTATTTGTGGTGCAGGGGTCTTGCTTTTTCGGTTACAAACAGTTAACCGTTTAGGTTCTGAAAGCTTAGCCTCGAATTCAAATCTCTATGATTTGTCAAAGGTTGTACTGAATAGCGTTGGACGAAGGCTAACTGTAGCGAATATCAACTCAATAAAATACTTTGTCACTTTCAAGCTTTGTTTTATTGTGGGTAATTTGGCTGAAAAAAAGCGTCTCAGAATCTCACTATGTTGTCTTTCGCATATGTCTCGTAGCCGACAATATTAACTTCTTCGAGAAACACTAGTACCCGAACAGAAATAGTATTAATCACTTACGGAATTGACCCGGATTAGCGACAAAAAAAAATATCCATAATTCCAATTTTGAGTTGGTCATTACTCATAAGCAAAACCTTTTTCATCGCTCTTATTTCTTACAATAGGTACTAGCAAGTATTTAAACATGATTTGGTGGTTAACAAGAAGTACATGCCCAGTGATAAACAATACCTAGCTCAAATTTGGGATTAGCGATAATTTTTTTTGTCGCTTCGCCTGGTCAATTCCTATAAAAAGACTGATAACTATAAGTCTATTGACCACAATCCAAGCTATCGAGCGCAGTACATAATAAGTTGTCACGTTTTAATAGTAGCTTGAAACAAATTAAGCAACCACAATTCAAGAAATTTCAACATTGTACTTTTTGTGTGTTACACATTAGTGAAGTGTCAAATGAAAATCCCTTTTGTGGCATGTCTCACGCAATGACTGATCGCCTTGAGCGTTTTGATAGTAATGAAAACGAACAAAATATCGTTGGCACGCAGTTCGTTTTATTTGTGATGAAAAGCGCTTTGGAGTATGTTTTTAACGTTTTCCGTAGGTTTAGACGATGAGGACTATAACCCACGCATAATTTACAACAACGCTGTAGCAGATAACATATCATACCCTTCAAACGTCACTAGAGTTGCAAAATACACTATTTGGAACTTTCTGTTTAAGAACCTTTATGAACAATTCAAACGCCTTGCTAATTTATATTTTCTTCTTGTTGGGCTATTACAAGTGCGTAGCAATATCTCACGTCTCATATTTATAAGATAACATTGCCAAAACTGACAAAAACATCAAAACTGCTTCATTTATTCAAAAATCATTTCGCCACGCGCCCGAAAGTCGATTTATTAACCAAGCTGTTTTCTTTTTCAGCAAATCCCTGGCGTGTCACCAACAGGTAAATGGACTACACTAGGACCTCTCCTTGGTGTATTAGGTATCACAGCACTGAAAGAAATTTGGGAAGATGTTGTACGTAATGAGTTAGAGAGGTTTTTCTGTTACTTTTTTTTACCAAATATTGTTTCACTATTTCGCTCTAAAATTGCTCCTTTAGAAACGACATAAGCAAGATGCAGCGATAAACGGTCAACCCACTGAAATTCTTGAGAATAGTACATTTATTAGTAAAAAATGGAAAGATATTCACGTGCGTAGTACATTGGATGCAACGCCTCTGTGTTTTCTCACGTTTTTTTTCACGTTTTTTCGTGTTTGTTACGGCACTTACTCTGGTCTTCTTTTAAAGGTTGGAGATTTTGTAAGGGTTAAAAAGGATGATTTAATACCAGTGGATTTGTTGCTCATATCAACAAGTGACCATTTAGGCACGTGCTATGCTGAAACGTCACAACTGGATGGGTATGAAAGTAGTAGTTATTCTGAAGTTATACTGATAGTACTCATCAAGAGAAACAAACTTAAAGACTTTTACTGCATTGCAAGAGACTTTGGACATTCAAAATGCGTATGACGCATCAGAATTCAACGGTGAGTGTCTACAGTGAAAGAGTTCTTCTGGTTAATAAAGTTATTTATTTTCTAGGTGTTATTAAATGTGAACAACCTAATGCTAATGTGTACAACTTTGACGGGCGCCTGGATTATAATGAAAATACTTATAGGTTGGATAAAAGTAACCTTCTCTTAAGAGTTCGTCACAAGCACTTTTTCCTCAAAACAAGCCTTCGACTAAACCACTGCAACAAGGGTGCTCAGTTGAAGAACACAGAATGGGTTATGGGTGTTGCTGTTTTTACTGGGAAAGACACCAAGATAATGCGAAACTCCAGGTTAACTATATACATTACCTGAACGCTTAGCTAACAAACTTAAAAGGCAAACACCTCATAAGCAATCGCGAGTTGAAAAGAGAACAAATATCATGATAGTAGCTCTCTTCGCATTTCTTGTTGTTCTATCCTTATTTTGTAGTATAATGTCTGGCTTTTGGACAGTACGTGCTCGCTACTGTTAGTATGTTGTGTCAAACACTTATATGTATTAGAAACGCAATTTATCTCATTGGTACCTTCGTCTTGATGAAGATAAATTCTATGAAACTATTTTATTGAATTCTATAACATTTCTGATTCTTTACAACAACCTTATTCCTATATCACTTTATGTTACTGTTGAGTTGGTAAAAATTGGACAAGCTATACTTATAGAAGCAGATCAAAGAATGGTTTATAAGAAAAAGAGTGTTGAAGCAAGAACATCAAACTTAAATGAAGAACTTGGTCAAGTCAAGTATGTTTTTGCTGATAAAACTGGCACTCTTACAAGAAACCAAGTACGCCCTTGACCACTACTAGTACTTTCCAAGCTTCATTATTTTTTGCTATTTGCAAATAAAAGACTTGAAAGATCTTCTTTTTTTTTGGTTCAGACACGTGCGTCTTTGTTGTGGTTATTTTTTGATTCTTTTTTTCAGATGAAGTTTAAGTGTTGTTCTATTGCTGGGAAGAAATATATCAAATCTGATGATGAAGGTGGTCAATCTAATGATTATGCTTTACAACAAGCATTACTTAGTTCATCAACAATACCTGAAAGCATAAAAGACTTCTTTCTTGTTCTCTCCTTAGCACATACAGTCGTTTTAGAAGATAAAGATGGAGAATCAATAATGCAAGCTGCTAGTCCTGATGAAGAAGCACTTTTAAGAGCTTGTGGACATTATGGGTTTACTTTTAAGAAACGTGATCACCAAGGATTGGTTATAGATGTTTTGGGAACTACACATGAATATGAACTACTGAATATACTTGAGTTCAATGGGTACGCTTATAAAACTATTTCAAATGACAAGCAAAGAAAACTTGGAATTTTTTTGTCAGTTTGGCTTTGTTGCCCTGCGATTAATATAATCTATTGCCAAATAACCCACGGTGATATTCGGGCGAAAGTATGCATAGTTACAATAAGAACTTGCATCAGAAAATAAGAACAAAAAGTAACTGTTTTGTTCTCTTACTTTTGATTTTTTAGTACACGAAAGAGAATGTCTGTGATTTGCAGAGAACGTGGTACAGATGAAATTGCGCTTTATTGTAAAGGAGCAGATTGTGTAATATACCCAAGATTATCTAAAGATAATGCACATGACTCAGTGACAATGAAACATTTAGAAGTACGTCACAGTTCTTTTCTTTCAACGTAATTAATTATACTTAAGGAATTCGCACGTACTGGTTTGCGTACACTTGTAATCGCCAAAACGATACTAGATCCAAAGGAATACGATGCTTGGTATGCTATACGTTAATTATAAGAATAAAAGAATTAACATAAAGTGCTAGGAACGCAAAATTCGAAGAAGCATCAAAAGCTGTTAGAGACCGTACAGAAAAAATTAATCGAGTTTCGGAAATGATTGAACGAGACTTGACATTACTTGGTGCAACAGCTATTGAAGATAAGTTACAACTTGGGGTACCTGATACAATAAATGCTCTTTCAATAGCTGGTATTAGCACATGGATGTTGACAGTACGTCAGAAAAAAACGTGGAACTGACAACTTTTTGCTTGTATGACTTGGGCTAACAGTTATGTTTTCAAGGGCGACAAACAGGAGACAGCTATTAATATTGGTCACTCGTGTAACCTACTTACTGAACATATGCAACTCGTTATTGTCAATCATAAAGATGAAGAGAGTTGTGAAGAACACATACATGATATGTTAGCTGATTTTCAAACAGTAACAAAAGACGAAGTGAGTACTTTTTACAACACTGTTTTGCATCAAATAATTCAATTTTCAAAATACATGTTATCTTACGCATATATTTTATGCTAGTCTACACTCACTCATTTATAAGCGATGTTTAATCGCATTTCAAGTTGACTTTGTGACTTTTATGTGACTTTTCTCCTTTAGAATTTAGCTATGGTAATCGATGGTGACACACTTGACTTCGCTTTGGAACCAAAACTTAAGTATAAGTTCCTTGAGGTCGCTCTAAAATGTAAAGCCGTCATTGCATGCCGTGCTACACCTGCACATAAAGGAGGTATAGTTTCATTGGTGAAGCAAAAAGGAGATGGTGTTTGTCTTGCAATTGGCGATGGTGCTAATGATGTATCTATGATACAAGCTGCTGATGTTGGTATCGGTATATCTGGTCAAGAAGGAGCTCAAGCTGCACGGGCTTCCGATTTTTCGATTGGTCAATTCAGGTACAACCCTTTCTTTCCCTTATGTTGGTCTCATTTTTTTAACCTTGTGTAGGTTCTTGCAGCGTTTACTTTTTGTTCATGGTCGTTGGTCATACAGGCGCACAGCTAAAGTTATACTATACAGTTTCTATAAGAATATCGTACTTTATTTATCTCAATTTTTCTTCACAGTACGAAATGGCTATTCTGGTCAGGTACGCCTCTTTTTTTCTTTCTTTTTTCTTTTTTCCTGTTATCAAGCTTACTCTGCACGCTTTTTTATGTTGCAATTTTAACTCTGTTTATAGTCTCTTTATGAACGATGGACGCTTACGCTTTATAATATTGCTTTCACATCCCTACCTGTGGTTGTTTTTGGTCTTTTTGATCAAGATGTAAATCAATCAGCATTGATATCCTATCCTAATTTGTATAATTATGGTCAACGCAATAAGGCAGTAAGTTGTATTTTCATATTTTAGACAACTAGTTAATGCGTTAAATCCATTTTATGGTGCTTTTTGTTGGCTCAAAGCATAGTGCTACTAAGCCACGAACTTCTCTTTTGATGGTTTTTTTTTTAACTGTTCATATCCATATGAATGGTCTTTTCTAATATAATTCGCTTAGTTCTCATTACTGACATTTATGAGTTATATAACAAACGCTATTTTTCACTCCTTTGTACGATAATATTTCATTCAACTACTTTTTATTGACACAGCTTGAGACTTAATCATTGCTTACTTACACTTCCTAAGATAACATTCGTGATTGTCACACTATGTTTAGAACACAGTGTCATGCAAAGCAGTGGTAATCCACTTGATTTATATTTTATAGGCACAACACTGTACGGCGTCAAAAAAATTACTCAAAAGAAAAACTTACAACGCAACAGATATGCGACTATTCTGATTACTGTCACTTTCAAGTTATTCCTCGAATCTAGATATGTTACAGTTTGGAATCATATAGCATTATGGGGTTCAATAGTATTATTCTTTGTTTTTCTGGCTGTATATTCTACAATGTACTCCATGGGTAATGATTTTATACCATGACTTTTTTTCTGACTTATTTTAATTCTCTACCTTCCAGGATCTGGTGCCAATGAGATATTTAAACTATTTTTTTTAATGGCAAAAGAACCTATATTCTATGCTACAACTACTCTTGCTGTTTCTATCGCATTATGGAGAGATATGATGTGGCAGAGGTAATCATTAAATTAAATAATCAAACTCTTCGTACAAAGTTCATATCACCACAACTCTTCTTTTGCCTCACACCATGAAATACAATTTCTATCAATAGAATTCAACATAAAATGTGTCCGTGGTGGAGCAACAGGAAGAATGTGCAATGGTTAGAGCCGCGGGAGTTGTACCAAGACTTTTTCTCTTTTTTTTCTTAACTTTTTTTTCAAATCTAGTTTCCGACGAGTGTTATTTCCATCAGATTACCATATCATCCAACACGCCCTAATAGCTGGTAAATCAAAGAACACAGCTAAGAACCAAAAGCGCAAAGACCATACTGAAAAGAGAGATAATGAGCGTGAAAACCTTATCAATACACACCCAAGTAACCGTAGGTTATCAAAAGCTGTATCTGTTTCTTTACTACAAAAAAGTACGTTGAAAAAAATTCTCTTTTCACTTTTCGTGGCCACAGTTCTGGTCGTTCTCCTTCCCTTTCTTTTTCCCAACGAAAATACCTTGCGCTTTTTACGCTTTAAAGACAGTATTTTCATGGGACTGGGTAGTAGAAAGGGACAAAAAAATTGTGAATTTGTAACGCTTTCTGCAAACAGTGATTTTTGTAATGTCACAAAGTAATTGCTCCTCTAATGTGTTTAATAGATACTGGTTATGCTTTTGCACAAGAACCTGGAGAAGGATATAGACTCAGTAGAAGGTTATCCACGAGAATATCATTACATAGATCCCAACAGATATAATCAAAACAATTTCATAAAGCACAGAAGCCACCCATCCTCGACTAAGTGTGGATTAATGAGAGTAGCTAGCGCCTGACAAGTTATGATTTTATAATTTCCTCAATTTTTTTATGGAAGAGGAGTATAACATAACAACTGTGGGTGCTAGCGCAATGGGATAAATAAAAAATTAAAAGTAGAAACTATTACAACGCAATTTAATACTAAAATACGCAAATATCTCTTGAAACAACGAAGAATTCCGGTTGTATACGTTTACTATTCATATGTATAAGATGCTAGAGTGCTTTAATTAAGAGTATAAACCTGTTGCAACTGAGAAAAAAAAAATCTCGCAATGTGATTGATTTGTTAAAAATCACCAAATCGAGAACAGCTTAACTTGATTAAAATCAACTCAAACCTCCACGATATGTCTACCACTAACGTCAGTCAACAATACATTTAAACCAAACGTTCTAAGTTTGTTTTGGTGTAAATTCTAAAACTCATTGTATTTAGGGTCTTAAAGGAACCTCCAAGCGTAGAAAGCAAAGAAAAACGTGTAATAAAATGAAAAAAAACCCCAACAACAGTTTTTTGTTATGTCTTTGTGAATCGGTTTTACCTTGTTTCACTTTTCAAAAACAGTTTCAGAGTATCAAGCCTAAAGCAAGTAAACCTATGTCTCATACGAAACATACAGAACACAAGGAACATAATAGTATATCAAGTCCAGGTGGTAACGGTGATGGTACGTACTCAACACACTTTCTGGTCTGTACCTTAATACTGTAGCGGTTGTTCAACATGAAGGATACTACAGGGGTCTATTGAGGACAGCACGAAGTAATGAGTACGGTTAATTATGAACTCGTAACATTAATGGCTTAGCTATAGCGAAATCCCAGGGAGATGTAGAACGATGAGTACACTACGGCACGAAGATTACGTAGTCGTTAGGAAGGATGAGTACAAGTGCGTATTTAACTTTCTCACTCATTATATAACATGCTCAGGGATGATGCAGCAATAGCGGCTATTGAAAAAGCAGCGTACGAGAAAGGTGTAAAGAAAGGAAAAGAGGAGGCAGACAAAGCGAATGCCACTGCTATGAAAAACGCACAATTGGAGTTACGAATGAGCACTCAAAGATCTAGAGATCTTAATTTCCAAGTTGAAGAACTTTCCAACAAAATTACATCTTTAAAAAAGTAACGTAATAACGTTTAGTTGAAGACCTAATGTTCATCATTTGTAAATAAAAACTAGTTGGAGAGAAAAAATTTGCTTAGTTTGAACCCACAATGTCACTTTCTGTGACACAATATTAGACACCTCATAAATGACAGTAATTATGATCATACATAGACATGAATGATAGTGAAGGGAGGATAGATAAATGCAATATCCTTTGCGTTTATTAGTTCTACGCATTTGCTTGGTCCCAGTAAGATCCAAAGCAAAGAGGCTCTTGACGACATTCTGGAGTGTTGTGACAATACAAAGCACATGGTACTTGTGTTGGTGGTACGGTGCTGTCACCGTCATCATCGCCATCGTCATCATCGTCACTATTGCTTCCAGAAACAGTGATAGAAGATAGTGTTGGAGCATCACAGATAGCAGAAGTGCCTTGACTAAAATAACAATTAAAGGAAATGGAAGAACCTGATACAGATACAAAGGTACATACGCTGAAGATCTTTCATTTGAACGGATTGGAGTAGATTCACCAGAAGATGTGGTGATAGAGGCACCAATGTTTTTTAATTGACCAGATGATGTCAACTCGATTGTGATACTGCATGAGAAAAACGGATAAAACATCATTCTTACCAACAGGATACAGATGGTTGACAGCAGGCGTATGAGATAACAGTATCAGCACCTCCAATATCAGCATCTAGCACATATTCAACACGATCAACTGATACCAGATCACCAATACTATTTCCGTAAGGGATACATACATCTACAGGTGTAGATATCTCCTGGGTGATATCAAAACTGAGTTCAGTATTTGTTGAAGTTGCAGAATCTCTTAAAACAGCAGATACGATTGTTTGACTATCAGAATATCTTACACGAAAGTTGTTACAACCTATTAAAAAATAACACAGTGAGATTCAGTCTTTGTGATTTCACTTTTCAAACCAGTTTCAGAGTATCAAGCCTAAAGCAAGTAAACCTATATCTCATTCGAAACGTGTTGAACACAATGATCTTAGTGGAAGCATTGGAGGGATACAAGGTGATGGTACGTACAACAACCTTCTTTCTAGTCTTTATCTTAATACTGTAGTGGCTGTACAACATGAGGGATACAGGGGTACATTGAAGACAGCACGAACTAATGAGTACGGTTAATTATAAACTTGTAACATTAAAGTGTGCAGGTTTCGCCATAACGAAATCCCAGGGAGACGCAGAAGGTACGGATTTTATTTGGTTTTCTTTTGACATGTGATTTATTAAATTGGTGTAACTTAGCCTTTATACCGTGTGCAAGTGTTAAATCCTCTTAGGAACCGGCAAGCGCCTCAAGGAGACCAGTATAAGCAGGCAAAGGGACATTATAATTAACAAAAACATGTACGCTTCGTTTGTCTGCTGAAACTATTAGTTGCACAGGTTTTATCCTAGCTTTGGAGCCCAATCTCACGCTTCGGGTTGTACGAAGACTCTGAAAAACCTGCGCTGGTTTAGGCTTCATCTTTCAGAGACTACAGATGTCTTATTGCCATCGGTTTGAATATAGTAAACAACCACGCTCGGCGCTTTATCAAGTGCATTGCGCATAGAAAATGCCAATCTTTCTAAATGGAGGGGAGTCCTACAAGGTTATACCAATTGTAAAGCTTATCGTACTGAACACTGGGAGACACGGATCCAGTCCATATGAAGCTTGGAACTTTTTTAACCAAATTATGTTGACGGAAGTGAATACTGTCATAAGGTCTGCCCATTCTCGGAGCAGAGTAAAGCGCAATGTGAGAGTTTTTTCTCGCAGCGGCATTGCCTTGTCTGCCTCATCTTTTCCCTTGTTTACACATTTCTCGTGTGCAGCTTTTCAATAGCTGCTATTGCTGCGGCATCCCTGAGCATGTTAGAGAAAATGAGTGAGATAGTTAAATACGTATCTAAATGACTATGTTATCTTCGAGCCACTACCGTACTCACCTCTTTTGCTGATAGTCTTATAGCATCTATGTTGAAGTTTGAACTCACAATGTCACTTGCTGTGGCACAATATTAGACACTCATAAATGACTACAGTAAATTATGATCATGACAGTATCACCACACTAGTCAAGACCAAGTAGAGATACAGAGTAAAAGACATGTATGATAGTGAAGGGAGGATAGCTAAAATGCAATATCCTTTGCGTTTATTAGTTCTACGCATTTGCTTGGTCCCAGTAAGATCCAAAGCAAAGAGGCTCTTGATGACATTCTGGAGTGTTGTGATAATACACAGCACATGATCTTGAAACACAGTTTGATGAAAATATGCATGGGTTACGTCTTGTAAGACGGAAACACTTTCTATGGTTACGACATGGTACTTGTGTTGGTGGTACGGTGCTGTCAGCGTCATCGCCGCCATCGTCATCATTATCGTCACTATCGTTTCCAGAAACAGTGATAGAAGATAGTTGGAGCATCACAGAAAGCAGAAGTGCCTTGACTAAAATAACAATTAAGGAAATGCAAGAACCAGATACAAAGATACATACGTTGAAGATCCTTCATTTGAACGGATTGGAGTAGATTCACCAGAAGATGTGGTGATAGACGCACCAATGTCGTTTAATTGACCAGACGATGTCAACTCGATTGTGATAGTGCATGATGCTTGTGAGTTTTGACCACACTTGATGAAGATGTTCCAGAGCAAGATGATGATTGAACAGTACTCAAATTCGAAAGAACCTGATATGGTCTCGGAAACAAGTACTGGAAACCTCTCGTAGTTCTCACAAGTCACATCAACATTGATCTCATCACCAACTTTCAAATCGTTGTTTCATATTTATGGTAAATTGATATTTGCAGAACCAAGAGGATTGATTGTATGCCTAATGACCACGTGAGTACATGGTACTTTAAAAAAAACGGATGTGTAATTTTAGATTGTAAAATGAGAAAACGGTTCGTACCAACAGGATACAGATGGTTGGCAGCAAGCGTATGAGATAACAGCATCAGCACCGCCAACATCAGCATCTAGCACATATTCAATACGATCAACTGATACCAGATCACCAATACTACTTCCGTAAGGGATACGTGCGTCTACAGGTGTAGATATCTCCTGGGTGATATCAAAACTGAGTTCAGTATTTGTTGAAGTTGCAGAATCTCTTAAAACAGCAGATACAATTGTCTGACTATCAGAATATCTTACACGAAAGTTGTAACAACCTATAAAACAGTGAGGTTCAGCTCAATAAATCACGTGTTTAATAATAAAACATACTGCACCCGTTCTGAGTCAAGTCCAATGGAGGTGAAATGCCAGAAAGAGATGCTCCAGCGTACACAGAAGAACAAGATCCAATGACAGAGACATCATTAGATAGTTGGAAACCAAGATTGTTTACAATCGCACAAGAGGTTCTCAATGCATCAATCGGGGCTCCTGATAACCTGTTTGCTGTGAGATCTCTACGACCACCGACAATAGAGCCATCGAGAGTAGTTTCAGTTACTTGAGGAGATGAATTGATAGCTTCAGATCTTCCAAAGGCAACAAAGGGATCAACTTGAGATGCGTTGAGGGATACAAGGAATAGTCCAACGAATAGAAGCAAGAGTTGTTGTTTCATATTTATGGTAAATTGATTTGTGGTGATACTGAAAAAGGAGTAAATAAGTCAAACGTGGCACTTTGTGGTATCAGCTCGTGGCTGTGAATCAAAATTTTGGATGACGCCACATTGTGTGAGAAAGGTACTTACTTTGTCTTTACTAAACATCAAAGATTCTGGATATGTATTGAAATAATTAGTGTTGTGCCAACTTTGAACCTCTGTTTGAAAAGTTTTCTGCGCGTGTCATATTCTTTGAATGGGTTTTATCTTTTACTGGCTCCCATCAGGAACTGTTTTTACGAGTATTATTCATCTACAAAGGAGTGCCTTGTGTGGTCATAAATGCTGTCGTAATGGTTCGAGCTCAGTCGGGGTTTTTTTAAGTGAAGCCAGTACCTTTTTAGTTGGTGCTTAAAAACTGTTGGTGTGCCTCATATGCTTTTAGAGGTAATGTACCAAGTACTGCACAACATTCACATGACATGTAGGAGTGGAGTATACTAGATCTCGAGATATCACGTGATTATAAACCTTAATGTTGAGAGTTTCGTGTATAGTTTGAACGGTCTAACATAGGCTCAGTTTTACACTATTTTGTAAAATAGTAATACGTTTTATACGCTTTGTAGTATCCACTGAGTTACTTCCAGGGTATTCGTGGTAGACATTTTGATGGCATTTTTTAGGGTTGAAATATGTATTCCGTGCGCATATCGAGAGTTAGCTATACATACGTGGGTAAATGTATTGGAATGGCTAGAATTTGAATAAATAAAACAGAATCTTTGGGTGTTTGGACTGAATCAGTCTATTCAGTGGCATCTTTTTTGTAATACTAAAAAGTGTTTGGAGAAGTACCAGGCCTTATTGACTTGGCGCTTGGACTGATGTAATTTTCGTTGTGGAGAATTAATGGTTTCTAGTGGTGCGTACGGAGGCATCCTCAGAGACCATAATGGTATTTAGAATAAACTGCCGTCTTGTACTAAGGAAATAGATAGTCAGGAACCAAATCCAGCTAAAGATACTTGCATGTCCAGTTCAATGTAAAACAGCACCCTAACCCTAGTTTCAAGTATGTGAATATCGCTATTATCACCAACCAATTATACCCTGTTGCAATTGTAGGACCCAGAGTGCTACACTATCAAAGAATCTTTTTTCGAAGTGCCGCTTGTGCTACATGCGAACCAAAGAACAAAAAACACAAGTTCTCTCAACAAGCACACAGTACACGTGATAACGCTAAATACAAATTTACGCTTCCGATAGTACTTAGGAAGTGTAACTCAAAAAATATCGTACGATTAGGAGACATGTACAACTGTGACATTACTACTGACTGTATTACATCACAAAAGTTCCATGTGCTAACTTCTGTGTTCCTAACCAGCTTTTTATGTTGTCAATTGTGTTAAAACAAAAATATTTCCTTTGTCCATTTATGATGTACAATACACTCTGTGTTGAGACCTGAACTGCACGTGAAATAAGTTTTCAAAAAAAAAAGTGTATTGAATAGTGGATTTCAACTCCTTCCCGATTGATCTCATTCGAAGGAGATAGGTAACATACATACAAGTAGTGGCACTCATAACAGCTAGACTAAACGGAGATAGTCTGTAGTCGTACGGTAATGAGTAGTTTACCGAAAAATAGAAAAACGACCCAACTCAATAAAAACAAGTTGACACTTCTCACCATTGTCATGTGTTGCCTCAAAACTGTTAACAATCTTTTTTGTGTTACACTACATGAGTATTCACGAGAAAGTGCCATAGGTAAAAACACATTTCAGAGCGTCTGGGAGGTGAATACAATTATCACGGGTATCTTTTACCGTTATTTCAAGTGCAAGATTTCAAAAAAGTGAAACTCAAGCAAATCTACTTTAAAACCATTTGAGTCACGTGCAACCGCTTTTTTGAAACAACGATGAATTCCGGTTTGTGTACTTTTTTTATGTAGATTTTTTTTGGTATGTAGTACTTTGTTTTGTTCCATTGCCTAGAGTGGTTTACTAGCGATTATAGAGCCTTTTTGGAGCTGTTGCAATTGTGAAAAAAAAATCTCTCAACGTGATTGATTTGTTAAAAATCACCAAATCGAGAACAGCTTAACTTGATTAAAATCAACTCAAACCTCCACGATATGTCTACCACTAACGTAAGTGTCAACAATACATTGAACCCCAAACGTTTTAAGTTTATTTTGGTGCAAATTCTAAAACTCATTGTATTTAGGGTCTTAAAGGAATCTCCAAGCGTAGAAAGCAAACAAAAACATGTAAAAACATTGTAACGAAAAAGAGGAGTTTTTTGTTAAGTCTTTGTGAATCATTTTTGCCTTGTTTAATTTTTCAAAACGAATCAAAGATACATTCATCTACACGAAGTAAAACAATGGCTCATAGACACCCACCCAAGGCTGATAGACACCCATCCAATAGTAGGAATGGTGATGCGAACAATAAAGTGTCTGGCGGTTCAGCTGGAGATTGTAAGTACACTATTTGGTTCTGCCTAACATACTGTAGCTATGCCACCGATAGAAGCACGGTATAACAGCACTTTGAACCCTGAAAAATCACGTGGACCTATTAGAATCGACCGTAACGCTAATCGAAACCGCCGTATTCAGTACGTAACTAGTCAATTTTCGGCCGTCTACTCACAATATTCTATAGAAAAAAAGGACCATTCTCTACTACAAGTACTAGCAAGCAGCGTACCGGCAACCGTGGTATCAACAAACCAGCACAAAAAACGTAAGTTAGACCATTTTTTTATTTTGTTAGACACGTTTTTTGAGTTTTTTTTAACTTTTCTATTTCTTGTACGCCGTTGTGCCTTATTTTTCTCACTACAAGTAGTCCTTTGTCAGGAATAGTGCCAGACCAAAAAGAGGGTGCCGAGGGCTTTGGAGAAAGTTCGTGCACGAACGAAAAACCTGCAGTTCTTTCCGCAGCTCGGTTTCGGATGTACAGATGGGTTATTGCTATGTCTCTGTACATGATGTATTTGAGAGTTGAGCGCGATTGGACGAGTAAAGAGCCGGTGCCTAAATGTGCAGATCTTACTCGGTGGAGGTTTGAGCTACAGCTCTATGATAACGCATATCAACGGTTCTCTCCAACCCGGAACTGGTACATACTTGCAAAAAGTATGCGTAACCCACAATCGGCGTGGTACACATTTAACCATATTATGGCTCAACGGAATGAGTACTGTCATACTGGTACTAAGGCAAAGGGTTGGAAGGAATTGAAAAGCGACTGCGAAAAATTTTTGGAAGATATTGGTGCTCCTATTGATTGCAAACTTCGTATAGAAAGTACGACTTTTTGTAGCACGGCTATTGTATTAAATTTTCTAACTGATAGTAGGTGTTGTGGAAATAATGGTAGATGAGCTAAACAAGATCAACAATATAAAATATGTTCTTGTACCAATGTGTGACTACATGTACGCCTTTGATGTTTCTATGTTTAGTACTGACACATGCTAAGAACAAATGAAGATGTAGAGTTGATAAAACAAGCAACTTGCGACCAGGCAGAAATAGAGACCAAAGCAGCAATGCAAGCTGAGCTTGCCAGTATGAAACTTGAGTTAAAGCTCACCAAACAACATTGCACGGATCTCCAAGATCAAGTAGCTGAGCAGTACGAAACTATAAATGAGTTGAAAGAAAAAAGTGCAAAATAGTGTTTACTAGAACAAAATTTATAATGGAGTAGTTTTTTTTACCCGCTGTGTACCTTGTAACGAGTTAGGGAAATAACAAGTTGTGCGCACCTTGTCCAATGCAAATCCTATCAACCACAATAAACGTGACTAGACCTGTTTTAGGTATTGGAACTAACGAGAAGCCTTTTCTCACATGTAAAGCTGCTTGCAGTTTCTGTTAAAACTATCACAGTACTAAGCTGTATACAATTCCTAGAACGTGTTTAATGCAATAAAACCTTATTAATAGAAGTTTCATTGGTTGGATACAACATAATCGGATGTTACGTACAGGCCTACTTCCTATGAATTAAAAGCACGTGTCACAATTTGCAGACTAAAGTTTGGGAGCCAATTCAACAACTTCAAATAATGATCACAACATCTCCCAGTATTTTAATTGTAGTAGCGATATCCTTCATAGTATCTATACAAGCTCAGCAGCCTTCAGTAGGCCAAAAATTCGTCCCATGCCCTCTAGCAAATTTTAGCTGCCCTGTTTGCGCTGCCATGGACAGTTGTGGTGTCCAAGTACTAGTAGTTATGAGAGCATTTACACTGTTAGTAGATGTCTAAAATACACTTGCCCTACTTCAACGGGTACGCTGTTGATAAAAATAAAAAGAGCCTGGAATGTCTTGTACAAAAATAGCTGGTTGTTTTCGTTTGTTTGATTCCAAAGTTATTACATTCGTTCTTATTATTTCTCTAGCGTTTTGTGAAGCAATCTTTTCTAGTTCAACATGTGATTATAATGAGAATTATTGCAGGCACAAGACAAAACCAACTAGTTTGGTTTTTTTTGAGATGGCTCTGACTGTTCTATTAGTGATGAAGCTACCTGCAAAGATATAGTACACGGTTGTGTGTACACAAGTGGTATAGATTTCGGTACCATACAAATTGCTTATGGCTGTTTTTTTTGAAGGTAGCAATTGGTTTGTTTTTAATACAATTGCAATCCTTGCATTGTTATTTTTAGCATAGTTGCCTGTTTGACTATACGTCGCCGTAAAAAGAAGCAAAACACTGCTACCTATGCAAGTACGTACATTCAACAAGACAACAAAGTCTTTTAAAATCTTGTATTTTAAACTGCTTGCGCTTCCCTTATTGTCCATCTTATGGTGCTGTACCACCAAACGTGCAGACTACGAACGTGCAGAGGAAATAAACTTTGTTTTTAATAAACAAAGCCTTTTTGAAAAAATCTAACAGTTAGTCAAGGACTGGTTTCCCGCGTGTTTCATTTAATTTACATCAGTTTCTACTAGCTGTCGTGTTTGGCCATGTGACGTTTATTGTTATCTTATTTATGCTGTCACAAAGCGTTGTCAGTTTTACGATTTGGTCTTTAGCCTATTCTCTTTTGCAGCGTCCAATAATGTATTTCTGCTGTACGAGTTTCAGGCCGTCCTTGTATCATTTGGTGAGTTTTAATTTCGTAGCCTTGAGCGTGATAATCATTGAGAAGGTAATAAGCATCGGATCGCTTTCCGTTTACAAGTGCAGAGTTGACATACACCTTTTTCTCGTCGTTATCATTTACTACCATTTTTATTACTACTACACCCGCCATAAGTTTGTTCTGAACAAAATGAGAAGAGAAACCAGAAACCGAAAACCAAAGTCAAGTTTTCGTTGAATTTTCTCAGCTTTCGTTTTAAAGAATTTTACTGTAGAATATGTAACATGCGAGCTAAGACAAGTTATTTGACAATCAACCCACAGGTTTTTATTGACAAGACGACCATACTGATTGACAAAGGCCGGATGTCTTTCCTTCTAAGATGCAACAATAACAAAGTGGTCTGGTATCACACCCTGGCCCGTCTTTCAAGCATTCTTCCCCGCACTTTGGATTACGTGTACATTTGCCTTTGAAACATGTAGCACATGAGCCTTCACATTCCCATGACTCATCGCATTGTCCGCCACATGGTACGTACTGCTCTTTTACGCACTTGGAGCTTCCATCTTTTTGTAAGCACTTAGTACACTCTCCACTACATTGTCCGCCTTGACACTCTCCACCACATGTTTGTTGTCCGACACAAACTCCATTTTGACACCACTTGCATGTAGCTTGAGTATTTTGGCAATCAATGTTACCGTTTGGGCAAGCTTCGCCGCATTTGGGGTATGGTTTACAAATGCCATCTTGGCAAGACTTACAAAGGTAATTTAGCTTATTATGTAAGAATTATTTAACGTACACTGCAGTTTCCTGAACCTTGTCCGCATTGATACCTTTGTTAAATTATTAACTTCTTATCACGTGACATAACTTTTTTTTTGACAATAAAAAACCTTACCACATATCGCAAGGGCCACCACAACCGCTAAATTCAACGCATTTACCTTTTGTACTACAATATCGGCACGTGGTGTTATAACAAAGTGAAGATTCGCAAGAACTTCCACATTTCTGGCTATTGAAGGTGGTTTTAATTAGAATGGTTTGAAACATGAACAATTTAGGTTTTATTGGTTGTACCTCGCTACGAAGAGACTAAAAAGCACTACACAAAGCGCAATAAATGTTATTGTGTTCATTTAGTTGATATTGGAGTTGATAATTATGATACGCGTCAAAGCTTTTCTACACACGTGGTAATCTTGCCAAACTAGGTAATATTGATTATCAACCACAATACACACAAGCATCTAAGACCACAATTTTGTTCCAACAGTCATCGTTGCTTCCTGTGTAAATTTCTACCTGATTTCATTATATAATAGAACCACAGGCTTGAACATAAACAAATGAATACGGAGGTGATACAATTTAACACAGGAGAATCAAACAATTGCTCTCTCCTACGTCTTCCTATGGAGCTTCTGCTTGATATTATAGATTTAGACTATGAAGCGTATTCAAAACTGCCACTTGTATCTAAATATATGGCAACTGCGACAAGATTTGATTCTAAGCTCAACAAACATGGAAAATGGATGAGGCTAACATGTGGTATAGTTCAACACCATCATTTTGCCAACGGTAAACATGATGGAGAGCTGAAAGTATGGTGTAAAACAGATGGACTTATTGAGCACTTCAAACAGCAACCCAAGTATTGGTTAAACAATGCTCATAAATGGAAGGTTGTTCATTATGTGAATGATAAACGAGAAGGCAAATATGAGTGCTGGTATGATAATGATAAATTAAACCACAAGTGTCATTATATCAATGGTAAACGAGAAGGAGAGTACAAGTCATGGTTTGAGAATGGCCAATTAACGGAGGAGTTTAGCTATGTAAATGGCAAACGAGAAGGAGAGTTCAAGTCATGGTATGATAATGGCCAATTGAAAGAGAATTCTTATTATGTTAATGATAAACGAGAAGGAGAGTTCAAGTCATGGTATGATAATGGCCAAAAGCGCAAAAAGTCTCATTTTGTGGATGGCAAAATACAAGGATTTTACATAACATGGACTCCTCGTGGTGAACTGAACATACACTCAAACTGCTGATAAGTGCAAACACTAAGATAATCAAGCAGTTCTTGTAACAAAGGTTACTTTATGTTCCAGCAATAAATAAACTTTACGTGTTACGATAGTTTCTTACTCTTTGCTTCAGACTATGTTCCAACGCAAGTACAATTAGAATAAGTCACGTGTCTGAACAAACGCCTCGCTGTATTTGACTACACGACAGAGAGTATAAGAAGAAGATTCAACTCTAGTAACAAAACCAAAAACGTGATGAACAGACAGCTGTATAGGCTTTTTTATTATCACATTGTAAGCTTAGCGAAAAGGTAGATCAGGGTATACAAACTGTGGTACATTCTCTTGTTGTCTTGTGATTTCAGCAGAAGGATCAACCCATTCTGGTCTAATAGCAAAGTCGTCTTCCATACGCACATGACGGAAGAAAAGGCTCTTATCTCCAAAATGAGAAGGTGTTGTTTTAGATGTTACCGAGATTTCAGCAATCTTAACTGGGCTTGCCAAAGGTGTATCAATGGCGTAAACATCGTAAAGACGCCCTTGACCGAGTGATTCTAGTTGTCTAGGGAGATCAATACCAGGATCAGTGTCTGGGAATGAAGAGTGAGCTTTCATTGAAGGGCTGAATACAAGTCTGAACGGGAAGTTTGGTCTTGCTTCTGGTCTTCCTTGTTGATCATGTTGTGCCCAAGGGCTCAAACCGAGCATGTTAGGCCATGACGATGATGTCTTGAACTTCTTAAGAAGGACATTAAGAGCAACAGACGCGTTTGTACCTAGAGTTGGTACGTGGTTTGTAAGATCATGTTTAAAGAAATTAAAAGAATTCTGGCCGGATAGGGAGTACATGCCCATAGTATTAACAGAAGGAAGTCCGTCAATCAATAGTTTGATGCTCAAAGCAGGTGTGAATTCAACAGCACCCGGTTTTAAAGCGGTGGACATACGACAAAGAGCGAAATCGGCTCCTTTGAACATTCCAGTGTAGTTATGGGTTCCTACGCTTTCCCAGCGACATTTGTTGATACCTCCAACGGTATGAATAAGTTTCTTCCTGTACGTATTGAAAATACCTATCGATTCGTTAGCAATGTACGTTTAAATGCGACTGATAATAGAAAATGGGTAGGAATTGTTTCTTTCCACTGAAAATGACGTTAGAATTGTACCTTGTTTTGGTAGATCATCAGCAACGGTGTCGAAGGTTCCATTCATGTTCTCTATGAGAAGTTCTACCATACCAGCGCCATACCAGTCTAATGGTGTAGTGTCGCTTACAACAGATGAGTATAGCGTCTCTAGCTTGTCTTTAGCTGTTTTTGCCTCCCATGTAGGCCCACTGTATGGGTAACCGTCTTTAGCCATGTATCCGTATGCTGATACAAGCGTAGAACAACATAATACAAAGAAAACAACTGAGACGTTGCTTACGATGGACATTTTTACTTTTTTAGCACAATTCAGTGTTACGCCATAAAAGGAAGGTGGTACCTTTTACAATACCAACTGAAAACAAGGAATCATGCCCAAAAGTATTGTATTTATTCCTACAACCTTTCACGTCGGTAAATTTCTTATTTTGCCCGTTCTGTGTTCCAAAACTTTTTTTTGTTCCACTAAATGTGTACTGCACTACAGCATTTCGTGGTAAACAAAAAAATCCTGTAAAGAAACACATTTTTTTGAGAAAAGGATACTTGGGATTTTCTTATTTACCACTTGTCACAAAAATTGTGAACAAGCTTGATTTCGAAAGCAAGTTAGGCTTTGAACACCCTAGGTGCTGTTGTACTTGTGCGACGCAAGCAAGCAGGAGCTCGGGTGCCTTAATAAGCATATCAAGCATAACCAATTCCGAAGACATAAAATAAATCCAAGTAGACATACAAGTAGCGCTTTGTGCAATAGCACGTGTAATTTCGGTTAGAAAAACGCACACCACGTTATATTACGGTGCCTTTAAAATTGTAGTTAATAACAAGCTCAACTGTACACCATACAAAATGAAAATCTAGTTTATTGTTTGTAAGAAGGTAAATAAGTTTTTTGAGTTCGTGAGTAATCTACTACAGTTATATCTTCAGCAGATGTACCATAGATTAAACTCCAGCTATTACATGATAAAGTACTTATAACGCCTATATTACTCGGTGTTGATATTCTACACTCTCTTGTGTTTTTACTTTTGTATATTCTAACATTTCTAGATGCAGCTGCAATATATTCATGAATAACTTGCAAGTCGTAAACAATTTCTACAATATCACGTGTTAGATGAAACAAATTTAGGCGTCTATTTGAAAAATACCTTTTGTATGTACTGTAGACACACGGTTCGTAAAATTCCTTGGATCAACAGCTGAACGAAGTAAGTAACAATAGTGTAATGTAAAAACCACTTTTAATACTTTTGGCGACTTTTTTCAGTTTTGTTGTGATTCTAGAACGTACTTATAAGCTCCTTGTTATCACAAGAAGATACTATATTCCCATTATTAAAATCATAGGTAGCTGCATTTATCCTATGCTTGTGGAAATTAGAACTCGCAGTCACTTTGCCGGTTCTTATTTTGTTAGTTTTGTAAGAGGTTGTATTATATGTATGGAAATTGACAGCCTTATAGGTACTCACCGAACATCTATCAATTGTGTTGAACGACCAGGAGTAGATACTAGAACGTCCCCTACAAAAAATAGAGCCTAGACAGAGGTAAGACTGTAAAGAAAGGAAATACAACAGCCGAAGGCTCACGAGCGTCTGAGTAAACTCCTCGTAAACCAAATTAAGAACACTATCCTCATATAAACCGTACGTTTATTGGAGTCCAGTTATAAGGAGGTGATATCTTGTACAGCTGAACGTCCTTAACAACATCCCAAATCTACGAAAAACTAATTGGTTTTTTTAAAGTCACACTTTCTACATACCTCAACATCTCCCTTGTAATTCCCGATAGCCAAGTAATTATGATTGAGGCTATTAGATACAGATTTTATTTTAGATCCTTCATATTTATACTCGTGGAGTAACTTTCCATCGTAGATGTCCCACCTTGTTGTTATAAGCAAAGACCACTTATAGTTAAACTTACACTCGGACTTTTTCCCCGGCAGTTAAAAGCCTATCATCCATAAATGTTAAGTCATCAACAGTATATCCATGGTCAAGAGTTAGTTTACATTTCCTGTTCTCCCATATTTTAACAGTATAGTCCATTGAACCGCTAGTTTGTTTATTTAGTTTTTTGGAAATTTAACTTAGAACATTGACTTTAAGTACCTCACAATGATCTCATTTGTAGATTTCAAGCATGTTATCTTGTTACGGTGACCTCGTAACATATGTTTCGTATATATTTGAAGTGCAGAAAGCCAATGTGGTTCTACTGTGCGCAACTCAACCTGGCCTTTCCAACTACATTTGTATTGTCAAAAAAATAAAACAATGACACAAAAAACACGTGATACATACGAAGCGCTTTGTGTGGCTGCCTTTTCGGCGTCGAAATGCTCTTTATCATCGTTCTCTTCTTGTACATGGACTTTAAAGGCATCAGTTGGTAAGAAAAAGTCAGCTATGGAACTGGATGATTTTCTCTTAGCCCATGAAGAATTAAGGGTTGATGTTCTAATGTATATAACCTTCCAAATACTATTATCCTCTGAGAGGTATCTAAAGCGCCACGAAACCTTTTCGTTGTAATTTTCAGTTAAAAAATATTGTTATCGGTTTATAAGTGCTTTAGTTTACCTGAGCCGTTAGTCCCAGGTCTTTTACGTTCAGAAACGAAAGAACATAGAGGATAAGTTCGTCTGTGAAATACTCAAGGTTATGAGTTGATTCTAAAGGTATGTTTGGTGCGCTTGGTTCCATTGTCAAAAAAATGGAAAACTCGCAAAAAAGTTAGCACAACCATTTCGCCGTTTTTCGGCTAAATTCTCGTGAACATGTCATGACATCCTAGCAGCAGTCAAACAAATTCAACAAATCCATTAGCTACTGCAACAGAAAAGCTTCCGCATAGCCCTGTGAAGGCCAGATGTATAACGATCCTAACTACTTTTTTTTTTTGAAAAATGTTAGTAAGTGCTGCGTACGCTTACTGTTTTCGCCCAACCTTGCTTGACCAGAATGAATTCGCTCTTTAGCATAAAATTAAGAGCGAGACAATCCAAAGTAATCCAATCTAAGCCTTCGTTTCACCGTTTCTTTGTTTTTATTTCTGAAAATACACTGGGCTGGAATAAAATACAGTTTTTTCTTCTATGGACTTCTTTTCAGCTACTTTCTGAAGAGTATACGATACCATAATCTCATCTTTTCCATCTACGTATAACCATTGTCAATAATCAAAAAACAGTTTGTGAAAGCAAAGAAAAAAAGCAAAATAAATTAAGAAAGAAAAAAGAAAACAAAGTAGTAGCAAGCTTGCTGTCAACTTACTTTTTTTGTAATCATGGGTCTTATGCTTTATACTCCAATCTCCATGACCATTATTTTTAAGCCTATCGAAAAAAAACAAACGAAAACTTGGTAAAGCATAGCTTAGTAGCATGTAGTAACCATCCGAAGACAGAACTCTTGCAATTTCTTGGATCATAGATTTTGCATCTTCAAAGCTATCTTCACCGCACAAAATAGCATCAAGCGTGCCTAGTATATGCTTAAAACCCTTATCTCAACACCTAACGATTCTAAGCTTATACCTTTATCGATGACAACATCAAAAGAACCGTCTTCAAAGCACCTCATATCTCTGCAGTCAACACATTCCCCTTTTCAACAAATGAGATTTTTTGTTTAAACAATCACCTTTTTGTTCAAAGTACATTTTAACGACTTTGTTCCCTTGTGGAGCTCTCTCATCTTATCAATTACAATATCTGATATATCCACAGACGTTATATTCGTAAATCCGTCCTTATGAAGTTCATAGCTAAGACCTTGTTTGAGTTACTTTCAACGTTCCGATAAATAGGGTCAAGTATTTTTAAAACGTCATCTTACCGCTGTTTCCACAACCTACTACTAGAATGCGAGCGTCAAGAGAAGTAAGGGCTTCATTAAAAATGTTTCGCTTTTTTAACGATATATACGGTAGATACCACTCCGAAGCCTTTAATAATGCGTCATTAGAGTATTTGAATCCAATTTACACTTTGCCACGCTCTTACCTCTTCTTCAGCGTATCTACTATCCCAAAAGTCCTTGCTAGAACCATACGGCCTCGATGATGTTTCGCTCGGTGTATTTTCTTTCGACATAGCTGCTGGAATGTACTTTAACCAATATTAAATTATCCAACGCTGCTAGCCGTCATTTCGCTACACTCTGTGAACAACAAGTGTAGTGTTTACGTGAAGCACAACTTGTAGCTGGACTGTTCAAGACTACAGTTCGTGCTTGTTTGGTTAAACAGCGCGGTTGCTATGCTTGGGTTACGTGGGAGGCTTGGTTGTTGCTCTTGCAGTTCAGGATCGCGCTCAGAGTATGATCGCTATGCAAGAGTGAAAAGGGAGCGTGTAGTACGCAAGTACGCGCGTCCGAGGGTGTTAACAGAAGAATTACCACAAACAGAAACAAAAACCACGGAATCTACAGCACTCGAGCCTATCACAGACAAGGATGTAGCCACAAGTACAGATACAAGCTCTGTTGCAGATAAGATGGAAAGTCTTGAAAACAAGCGTAAACTACCGTTCAAAGAGGAAGAGAGAATACTGTCGCATGATGAAGCTGTTCTACGAGGTAAATACGCACATCAAGTGAAACTTGAGCTCAGAAATTATATTAATTCTGAGTACGCGCTACCGTCGCATATTCATACTTTCCAGGCGCATTTTTCCTTTAAATTAATTAATTTGACACTAGATATCAGAAAAACGCGTTCATTCTTGTTCGATAAAACAAAGGCAGCCATGGCAATGCCTGATGTACATTTTTGGGAGCAAGAAGAGGAGAGAAGAGTTCAACGTGTCAACGATGAGTAAGAGCTTATTTTTACGCTTGTACTCACCCTATATGCAGGTTCTTGTTAGGTATGTCAGGGCCTATCACAGGTTCACAGACTGCACAATTACGTGCCACAGAAGCACGCGTTTGTGAAGAGCTGGAGGCCGAAATGCTGTACGCCTAAATGTTTTTTTGGAAGAGTGAAGAAATTTTTTTCCTGCGCTTACATTACGTGTTTGAGGATAGTGATTACTTTAAAAGAGCTTACTATATTACAGAGAAATGCACCAAGATCTTAAAGAAGAAATGTATGAAGCTTGGTGTGAGAAATTAGACAGAGACGAAGCTGAAAGTAAAAAAATTATGGATGAATATGAAGACATGCTTGGGTTCGACTTGACAGATGATATAAGGTCAAGTATGACTGTATGTCACTAAAACCATCAGTATATGGCCTCATACATACCTAGGACCAAACTGCTATCATGCCAATAGATGAGACGGACTTCCATAGGCTTTCTCCTGCGGATCAAGTTGATCCTCTAATAGAAGGTTAAACTTCACATCCACCACATCTAACGTATCTGTTATAGAAGAGGAGCTCATTACAACAAAACCAGGGACTATTATACAAGCGCAAGTGACAACTTACACTGGTGTAAAATTTAAAATTCCAGTGAGGTACTTGGGAACCTTTGTACGTGCTACTAAAATTTTGAAGCAACGAAACTTCCACCAAAGTTGTTTACGACCTCCCTTCACCCCCTTTATTTTTTGTTGTTTTAACTCTACGATAGCCTTCTTTTCTACAAGACACACCAGAAGACCCTGAAGTCCAGTCTCAGTTAAAAAGAGCTAGACAAAGATTAAGGTTTAAGAAGGAACGTGGTAAAAAACGTCTGATACAAAAAGCACAACGTGCTAAGGATGACAAGGCAATACAAGGCGATAGAATGTATGATCAATACTCGAAAATGGCATCTAAGTTTGATATGATACCAACGACAAAACCAAAAGCTAGACAAAGCTTGGATAGGATATTTGCGTACGTGCTTCAAAGGCCTTTTTTTTGTTTTGTTTTTTTTGAAACTTGTCTTTTGAAAGTCTGGTCCAAAATTCTGTTTCTTACCTTTGTATTCAGTCATAAGGAGATGAAAGAGTTTGAAGATACAACAAAGAGTATACAAGAGAAACAAACACAAACACTAGAACATATAAAGAAGAATTCGCCAGAGCTTCTGGAAGATGTTCAAGCGCTTATATCACATGATGAACAATTTTTTAAAGAAGATCCTACAGATTATAAGTATGATGAAATTGATCGTGTACCACTCCGTGCAAGAAGAGATGCTTTTGTTTATAACAGAGAACAATCATTTCCATCATTTGAAGAAGAGTATGGACCCGATGGAGACGGCAAAGAACTACCTCAAAAGTACGCTTTAACATTCTTACTTTTTTCTTACTACAAAAACAAGAAGAAATCTTTTCTATTTTTATCAACCCACGTGTCTTTTTTTTTTAGTGGTTTTTAAACTATTAACATGTTCGTATTACAGGTATATTCAAGAGTTTAAAAAGCCTTTGCATGAGCTACCAAAGATTAATGACATTTGGACAACTCTGCGTCAAATGAAAGAGTGGAAGAAAGCTAGAGCGTATAAAGATGCAAAACATGAGAGTTTGAAATGGAAAAGGAATTATGATCCATCTCATGAAGCTAAAGACAAGGCTCATAGAAGAAAAAAAGGGTTAGAAGACTAGATAGAAATAAAATAAAAAACCCTTGTAAACTCAATAGAAATTCCAATACAAACACAAATGGTGTACTGACTTGTTCATTACCGTGAGAACATGACAGGTCGACACATTCATATTTTAGTAGCTGCTATGATTCAAAAGAAACAAACAAAACTGAGCTTTGTGTACAACGTAACTGCTACATGTTGGTTCAGAAAAAAGCAGATTTAGTTTTTATGTACAAAGTTGGTAGTTGTTTGTAAAGTTCCGTCAATTAAACTTTTGTGTATTGTGTTATCCAATGATGTTTCCTTACTTCAGCAAGCGATATACGCTTCTTTGGGTCAATCACAAGCAACTACACATATCAGTTGTCACAATAGCAAAAACTTGTCAAAAGGCCGTTATGATGAAAAGTACAATGCACCTTTTTAATCAAGTCCACAGCACCAACAGGGAAACCTTTTGGGAACTTGTAGTCTGCCCACACAATGGCTTTTTTGGTCGCTTTTTCGCTTTTAAGTTCGAACGGTGGTTTTCCCACCAAGAACTCATATGCTATTACACCTATAACTATATTAAGGTACATTCCATAAAATAGGGACACAAGAGTACCTAGGGACCAAATATCACATGTTTTGTTGTGCCCACGATTCTGTGAAAGAAGAATTGTTGATAGGGGTGAGGAATTTAAAAATAACTTTGTTGAAAATAGTTATGTACTCTGAGCATCTCTGGTGGAATATAATCTAGTGTACCACAAAGTGTATCTCGTCTTCTAGCACGAGAATGTACTGAATATCCAAAATCAGCAATCTTCACAGTGCCGTCAAAATGGAGCAACAAGTTCTCAGGCTAAAGCAAAAAACTTTGTTATGGCTATTTTTTTTTTGATGTTTTGCATTGTTACCTTCAAATCTCGATGTGCAATACCTCGATCATGTAGGTACATGAGCGCTTCAGCAACTTGATCTATATACTAGAGGGTATTGTTGTGAGCACGAATCCTATAAAACAGGTTGTTTGTGGACCTTTGCAGATGTTTCCCGTCAAACCTTCTTTGTTTCTTAAGATGCCCGTATATTTCTCCTTTTGATGCGTATTCTAGTATAAGAACTATCCTTCTATCATCGTGGAACCACCCATACAGTCTAATAAGGTTTTTATGTCGAACCTATTAGCCAGAAGTTAGATTCTTTACCAACAATATTCTCTATGCAATTTGTTTCAGAAAAAGAATTACAGCAGCTGAGCATAAAAGTGATAACGGCATTATAGCACGAAGTACTAGCTAGTTGAATTAAAACTGGTTTGGGCACTGCGAGAACTAGTAGCACCTACAATTGCCCAAAAAGGTGTCTGGATTATGAAAATCGATTTTCTTGAAGTGTCATTACAAGTTAAATCGTACGTTTGACATTATTTCTATTTCACGTCTTACAGTCCTTTCTGCTAAATCCCGTGTGATATCTGATTTGAATAGTACTTTTAGGGCAACGATGAATTTAGACTTTTTCTCTCGTGCAAGGTAAACGTGACCTATAAAAAGTATAAAGATGCTAAGTACTAGTTATAGAGATGTTCGTACCATACTTTCCACGACCTAACGCTTTTCCAACATCGAAATCAGCAAGGGTCCATTCTCTTCGCTTTTTTTTCATTGTAGGTTGTCTTACACCTGTCGTAAGTGCGTGTCGTACATTCGGATGCTTTTATAAGGTCAGAAAAAACGTTCAGTTTCACGTGGCGGGAAAAGGTTTAAAAAGTTTATTATGGCGCGTTTATGACCCACTACGCTAAAAGCACAGGTAATAGTTCAATTTGTGTGTTTTAGGACCTTGAACGACAACTAGCGTTAAAAGATACCAATTGAGCACAATAAGAGAGTACAACTGATACTGTACATGACATGCGTTTCAGGTATTTTGTTATCTTTATAAACGGAACGTACTGAGTTTTCTGTCATGAATGATGGGTTTAATAAAGTACAAAGACAATAGTAGAGTTTTACGGTGCGTTAACGACTGTCTTGCCGTTCAACAGCCGACTTAATATGAAGCACTTAACACCAAGAATCTTTGTGGTATTGTTTATGCTCTTGTAAGGTGCGAATGGTTAAGAAACTAAATTGCTTCAAAATAAAGCTCAGAGTGCTACAATAATGGTGTGCTATTTCTTACTATTAAATGTGCTATGATCGATAAGCAAAAGGGAAAACTAACTAACTTTATTTAAATCCTTTTTTCTGGTTTTATTTTATTGTTCTAAATCTCAAATTTAGCAACAATTGTGGAGTTGTATTTGGGGGATTTGGTTGCTTTCATACTTGATCACCTATCCGAAAACTTAGCATCCCAAAATTAAGCGGTAAGGCTTTCGCTGAACAGATTTCTGCATCAAAACAGACATTCTTTACTCCTTGTGTATCCTCTTCACATTGATAAATGCCGTGTGAGAGTACTTTTCCCTGTAGCATATGGCTAAGAAACCGTGAATAACATTAAAAAAGCTGCTTCATTGATACTGCCAGTTCCCTAAATATGGAATTGATTTATGATTTTCTTTGAATCATATTCTGGTGTACCTTTGCCATGCTTTCTTGATTGTCTTATTAGAGAATATAGAAAAATCCCATTTCTCTTCAGGGTAAACAACATTAAGAAGCTTGGGAAAGTACTTCAGAGCGCCAGGACCTTTAAAACACAGTAAAAAACTGGAAAAAATCCCGAAAAAATAGATGTCAATTTGGTATTCAGGGGGTAATGCCATACAAGTTAAATACATAAAAGCACATACCATAACGTTGTATTTGAAGCGAAGATACATTATACCAATCAGAGATACGATTCAATTCAAGTTTCGACTCAAGACGAACACATAACTCCTCCAAATGTTCTTTCTTGCTCCAGTAGTAACGCTGTACATTTGCTACAGCATCGGTTAGCAACAATCATACTATTCATAACGTTGCGTACAGAAAAGTTTAGGATCCCACGGATAATCAGGATATATCGAATTAAGTGTTGAGATAAGTGAGCTGTCATACCGCCTTAATAGGTTGTTTAGTTTTTGGTTTTTTGTTCTCTTGATCGTACGCTATTAGACTCCCACCACCAGAAGCTCTCATCATTTTGGTATTTTGTGCATACCAATCTTCTATTTTCGTAATTCCTTTCTCTTTCTCGTACTAGACAATCTGTCAAAGAACGTCCTTTATTTGGTTTTTGTAGAAGAATAAAATAATAAAATTACCTCTCTAATAAACCTGATTCTATTCTCTTCTAACTGCCAATACCCACTCTCTACTTTCGCTTTAAAAAATAAGTTAACAATACAGAATCAATTTTAGAAGCTCTGGGTGTACCAAAGAGCCTTGGATGCCAATCAACTTCAGGATAAAATGTAGAAACTAACTTAAACCGAGAGTCATCAAACCTTAAACACTAGTTAACCTCCATTTGTATCTCAAGTGGTACCACTACTAATGTATCTTTTACTTACATTTTCATCATACCTGATCCACCACAAGCTATAATATCCTTATGTGCAACATTATACCAATCAGTAATTGTTTCTACTTTCAGGGTTTTTTCAAGCTAAAAAAAAAGAATCACAACATGGTTCTACAACAGTTTTGTCAAATACGTCTCTAATAAATCTTGTCCAATTATCTTCATCTTCCCAACAAGTTCTTGAAGAATGATCTAAAGGAAATGTCACTTACAAGGGTGCTCATAAACCGACGAACAACAAGGCTAAGTAGCATAATTAACTTACTAAACTTCCATGACACCCACGGATAATCAGGATAGCGCTCTTTAACCATAGCTTGAACAGATCCACCATAACCACTACATAATGTATAAGTACATAACAACAGCATACAAACAACAACATGAAAGCAAGCCGTACTGCGTGAGAACTCTCTGACCGCCTAGTCTAAAAATATCATTATTGTTAACACGCAACCAATCCTCTACTTTTACGAGGTCCATCTTGTCTTCAACCTTGAATACTCATATCAATAAACATAGAAAGTTACAATTTTTATGCGATAGATGACATACATAATCCAAAAACTTCGAAACATTTTTCTTATCTAGAAAGAACGTCCTTGGGATATACTCTAAAAACACGTGTTAATTATTCAAGTATGCCAGCCTCATCCATACTAAAGTTCCATGGAAACCATTTTTCAGTAGGGTATATCGCTTGCAATAGTTTCGATAACGTTGAGTAACGTCTAGGAACAAAAGTAAGTGAAGATCAAAAAACAAAAAAAAAAGAAAGAAAACTGACACATGTCAATGCGCAACAGGGTTAGTACCTCAGTAGACCCTCTCCACCTATACCCTCTACATTTTCTGCCTTTTGGTTATACCAATCATCCAGTTTGCTTATGTTGAAGCGACTTTCTGCCTACACGCGTTTATCACAACATGCAAGTGAGATTACTACCCTACCCGCCTAATAAACGCGCATACGTTATCCGATGAGCTCCAAAAATCATCCGGTACAGTACCTACACTTGACATTGAACGCTTGGTTGTCAAATTAGCGCTGGTGTACGTACCGTATTCCCACACGAGCCAATTATGCTGTGGATAAAGAAATTGCAGAAACTTAAGCAACGAGCCTTGAAAATGCCTAATACGCAGTTTTAAGTTATTTACCGCGTGTGTGAGCGTTTTAATGATACATAGTGACATTTGAGTAAAAAATTGCTTACGCTGTGATTAAAGCCCAACCGCCAGCGCTATGAATATCCCTTGTAGAAATGCGATGCCAATCGTCTAATCTTGTGATGGAATGTGCAGCTGTCAACTATATTTGTTACCACATACGCTAACGAGCACGGAACAGTACTTTTGACGCTATATTCTGCGCTTGTTTGTTGATTGGAGCTTGAACTGAATGTGATGCGTTAACGCCAATCGCTACTCTCATTTTCCACGATTTTGAGCTGCACTTGCAGCTAGGTTCTATAAAGCTAACAAGAATGTCTTCATGAATGTCACATTTAAGCGCTTTTATTGGTATAATCCGCGCAATAGCCACACAATAGTAAGGTTAGTTCGACAGGTTTGAATAACGGTGCGTACGTGTCGAATTATGCTTAAATCCGATTCAAACGGGCATGCGAACGGGGAAAATGGCGTTGATGGTATATACACTACGATCAAACGCGCCGGGTAAATATTAACGAGTGTAGGGAATCTTGAACGCTCTGTTCCCAAGATGTCTTTGAGCACATTCTACGGTAACTGTGTGGTCGCTGTACGTTATGTGGTAGCGGAGAACATAAAGGATAAGAAAGGCTTTTTCATTGGCTTTTTCACAGTATTCATTGTAGTATTTGCGATAAGGTAACGCGTTTTAACACTCTAAAATTCAAAAAGCGCCATTTCTGTTCACGCTCTTTCGTAAACCCCAAAAATGTCCATCGCGCTCATTAACAAACCACGTAACCATGTCACACAACCTTACCAAACTTGTAGTCTTCTACAAACAGTAATCCAAAACGCTCCAATTATATTTATAAAACTAGCAGAAGACACAGAAGGAGAATTCGACATAGTAAGTGCCGTTACCCCGCTTTTCTGTTCGTTTCACGTGACATCAAAAAACATGAAAAGCTGACTAAAACCTGCCAGTTATTCACGCCAGATATCGGTGGTGGCAAGCTTAATAGCCCATCTAGCTTCTTATTGAACTATACCGAGATGTCAGAATCATTACAAAGCGCTTCACGTATTGCTGTACGTTGATCAACAACCGCTTATTTTTTCTTGTATTTTCAGGTCTTTTATTTAATTCTTCTTTTCAAAAGGGTTGCACGCCGCGATGGGTACTTTTTGTTAAGCTGCGGAACCCCAATACAGATAAGGAAGTGTCTTGCTTACTACTAGCTATTGATTCAAAAAAAGAAAGAGTACGTCTCCAAAAGAATTTATTTTACACGGATTGTCAATGAGCTTTATACGAAGTTGTGATACTTATAATTCGCTTAGGAGATCGGTCTTGGTCGTGATTGGGATCACCCAGATTTGGTCGGAAATGAAGCTCATGTGTCAGAGGCTTTGTTAAAACAATTAGGAATACAAGCTCAAACAAATTCTGAAGTTAGCATAGAACTTGACGTTCTCGATTTGCTTCATGTGCGTCTTTATTTTCAAATGAATTCCGTGTAAAATAGGCACATGATCCTTGCTACCGGAACCAAGTTTTTTGCGTACATTGTAATACCATGCCACTTCAAAAAAAAAACAAAATTTCGAATAAGAAATTGGTTTTTTTCAGTGCTTCTCTTACTTTCCTATTAGACAGTAAGTGGTGATGCAGCACCAGTAGATGTTTGGTTACGGAAAAGTATATATGAATATCTTCAGAATCCAGAGTTCTATAATAATCAATTTAACATCCCAGACTCAGGTGCGCTGTTTGAAAAAAAATTATTAAAAAAACGTGCTGATTAACCACCTAAAGCTGCTTACCAACGGTATCTTCAATTACTTGGTATTATAAATCCAAACACTCTCGATATAACTCCTGGTGCTATTGGACGCGCCAGAGAGGCGCTTACATTCAGACAAAGCGTTACAGGTATAAACAACTTCATTGATCAAAAAACCTATTTTCTTCACTTGTTACCTATGTTTCTCACTTTCCTCCTAGTTGTTGATTCTGTTGATTCTCCTGCTGGTAAATTTCCAAAGGCTTTGGGTACTGTTGCGATTGTTGATAGTGCTTGGTTGAATAAGTACCTTAAAAATGTATCAAAGAGTGCTGTTCAGCAAGTAAAGGACTCTGCTATTGGTCAGCTTGGTGCTATACCTCCAAACGTAACACGTGCTTTGGATATGGTTGATTCTTTTGCAGATACTTTCGATATTAACGTACGAAATTCAAAAGATTTACCTCTTATCAAGATCCTTCTGTATCAGTTTTTTTTGCGGACTTTTGTAAAGAATAGTTGTGTAAGATGTTGGTTTTTTTAACTCTTCCTTAGGAGTATGCACTCTTAGTAGTGGCCATGATTAAAGATCGCATGAATACGTACTATAAAGATAATAATGGGAAACGAGTTGATTTCATCAACATTTCAAATAACGTACACCAAGAGTTGTCACACTATCTTTTTGGTTTGTTAATACTGTTGATTATAGGTTTTTAAAGCGCTTGGCGTATTTTATAGAGTTACTATAGCAACTCCTCTTAACGATGCTTTATTCTTGATCTACTTTTTCGAGATTACACTTGATCAGGTACAAGCTGATAATTAGCTAACCCACTTACTTATTTTTTTGTTGTTTAGGTTCTTCTCATGGTTGAGATTTTCTTAATTTGTGTTGGTATGTACTTGATATACTCCCTGTTGCTCCAAAATGTTGAAGATAAGGTTTATGAGAGTGGTATGCTTCGTGCTTTAGGTATGGAGCAGAGTACATTGATTATTCTACTTGGTGTCCAAGTACGTTTTGCCTTTTAATATTCGAGCTTACTTTGAGACTAGTCTTTTATCTTCAGTATACCTGGTGTTTGTGCCGGATTGGCTGTGGGATGGGTTGCGTTTATTCCTGTTCGAGCATACCTCGACGATTTTGCAGCCTTCAGTATTCCTATGGCTCTTACTCAAAAGGTTTGCTGGCTTTTTACTTTTATGTTTATCTTAACCCATCGTAGGCTATTATTATGGCTGTCATAGTCGGGTTTGTTATGCCTATGGTAGCTCTCATATATCCTATCAAGCGAGCATTATCGAATACCCTTAGATCGTCTCTTGACTTGTATCACAGTGCAGCAAATGATTCAACTGTTATCATTACGAAGTTAGAAAATTTAGGCATTTCTCCTATCTGGACAGGTTAGCCTCTTTTTTATTTATTATCTTTATCTGTGTCCTTATTGCCTTTTATTATAGCTATTTCGTCACTTATGGTACTCTTTGGATTCACTGTATACTTCTTGGTACCTTGGAGTTTCGTCTTTCAAAACTTGGCTTTGTTCTTTAACATTTTTGTTGGCATTTTAATGGGTGCGTCTTTCTTTCTTTCGTCTCTTTATTGATGGCTCTGAGCGTTTAGGCATGTTGCTTGGTTTATCTCTTGTTGCTATGGCATTTCACAAACATGTTCAGAGGATAGTTATTTGGCTTCTTATGTGGGGTTCTGATGCAAAGCGACTTTCTCGATTGGTTATAAGAAATTCTGAAGTATGTTTTTTTTTGTTGATTTGGTTGTTTATTGTGCAAGGTAATAATACGTACTAGGGACATTCTAGAAGGAACACAAAGACAGCTGTATTATTTACAACATGTGTTTGCTTCATAATCTTCAGTGGTAGTATATTTTTGTTGAACGAAGCAACTCTTGTAGATAATATTAAAGTTGGTTTGGGTTCAGATGTTCTTGCTCTTACGTTTTATGAATCGTACGTTATACTACTCTATGCATTACATAAACAAGGTATCAATTGAGATTAATGATTTTTAATTTCAGACAACCTTTGGATGAAGAAGGGATTACAAAGTTTTTGAAGGAAGAGACAAACAATCCAAACACTGCTGTTAGAGGTAAGATTAATTGATTCTCTTTTCTTTTTTTTGGGTTACCCACAATCACGTGCTAATGCTGTTTTTAGATTTTTCATTTATATCGCATTACTTGTCAGATCTACCATGGGTTCAACGAACATCGCTGGGTAATCTGGCTGCCTTTAATGACAGAAAAGTCCACATCTTTGGCGTAGAGGAAAATATTTTGAGCGCAACTTATGATGAGTATCTAGTACGTACTGACTCTTACCTCAACGATTTATTTACTTATTTAATTTTTAATAGGTTGTACAAGAAACAGATGGTAATTATAAGTACGATAAAACACCGTCTGGTAAGAAGGATATTGTGAAAAGTATTTGCAATGAAAACCGTGATGATACAAAAATACTTTCAGCTTCTCCTCCTGATGGTGTCACTATTGGTGTTGTATGCTATACCTAGCTTTGATTATAATCTCTAAACTATCCTTAGAGTAATTCTATTGGATTTGGACAAACATACAATGCATCAGAAACGTACAAGCAGTACCTTGACGTCATCGTTCCGGAATCAATGGTATTAATTTTTTACAAGCAAAAATGTTTTTTTTGTTGTTCTTACTGGTTTCTTTTTAGCGCTTGCCCATGAGTGTAGATGTTAATACTCTTATGGAAATAACGATAAGAATAGATACACGTGCATCTGGACGTTCTCATTCTGATACACATCACTTAGCTAAAGCGAGAGCATTTGTTTCAAAGGTTCGTCTATTCAAAATTTTGACGTAACATCATTTGTTACTTACTGTAAATATCTAGATGCCTGGTTTCTTCTTTTCTTCTTACCAGCAAACATCTTACCTGAGACAGCCTGTTTTGGTTTCTATGAAAGAATACGAGAAGCTAATGTACCATACATGGGATATTGCCTATGGAACAGTATGTTGACTATTTTTTTTCACATAGTGGTTCAAAGTCTAATTTTTCTTCAGTCTGGAAAAGGAGGTCTTAGACCAACATCAGTCCCAAAGCGTGCTTTACACATACGATTCAAGAAAAAAGCTACTTCTACTCAAATATCAGTAAGTTACTCATCATGAGGGAAAAACGAAATAGGCCTCTTATTAATTTTATTTTTTCAATAGGATATTGAAGAAAAACTGCGAAATTTCATTACCTCTGATAAGACTATTGTTCAAAATACCCCAAAAGCAATACGTGGATCTGATACTGCTACAACAATCCTAAATATCTTTTTCAATTGCGGTATGTTATAGAAAAGCCTAATCTACCTTGACTTACTTTTTTTCCTTTTAGTTGCTATGGTTATATTCATTCTTTGCTTTTTTGTCCTCTTGGTCTCCTTCACAGCAAATGTTAATGAAAACATGTGGGAATTTGGTGTTCTTAGAGCTGTAGGAGTTGGTGTACGTTCAAATCGGATAAGACCTTGAAGGTTTACATCTAATTCTAATTTTTCTTAGATTTCACAAATAATGCGTGTTTATATCTATGAAGCACTTTCTGTTGTTCTATCATCTGCTCTTCTTGGATACATTCTTGGTACGTTTTTTTGAAATATCAAAACGTCCCTTTATCGTATTTATTATGTTACTGACTGTAGTACTAGGACAAACGGTGAGTATCACTTTGACTCTGCAAGGCAACTTGTTCACTGAAATGCCTTTCCGATTCGAGTTCCCTACGCTTTCTTTCTGCTTGATTTTTGGTATGTCTATTGCTATTGCTATCCTTGGATCATACTTTCCATCACGTAATCTAAAAAAGAAGAGGATTGCAAATGCACTTAAAAACAAGTAATTCTAGAGTTCCTCCATTTAAAAAAAAAAGTGGAAAAAAATAAGAAATTAAAATATATTCAATTCAAATGTACACAGAAAGTCCCGTTATAATGTTGATCTTTTATGCAAGCATACTATAATTTGAAGTTAACAAATACTCGTCTTTTTCTTTGATGGTAAAAACATATTTGTATGTTGTAGGCTACTAGTGAGCTGCAAGCTTTTTTGTCGTAATATCTTTTTTTTTTCCATGTTTTTTTTTTACAGATAGACACTTTACAAAACAACTTGCTTAACAACATTTGCAATCTATGGATGTTTGCAAAACCAAAAGTATGATAGGAAAAATGGGCATAGTTGGAGAAACAGGTAAAGAGATTAGTCACCATCAAAGCTCAAAGTAAATGTTTGCGCCTTTGCAAATTTTTATAGCTTTAAAGATTGTTTTGATGTAACAAACAAGTGATATCATTTTGGATAGCAAAGGCGTCAACGCCTTTTTCCACTACAGCTTGTTATAAAAGGTGACTTGTAAACTAATTTTATTCTCCATCTATAGTTTCACAGTCAGAGAGATTATCACTTGACACTTCACCGTTCACATAAAAGCAGTGGTCCTCTAACTGGCCATTTTCATCCCACCATTTGCACTCTCCTTCTTCTTTATCATTAATGTAATAACACTGCTTGAATAGTTGGCCATTAGCATACCAGCTCTTAAACTCTCCTTCTTTTTTATCATTTACATAATGCGCAACCTCCCATAAATAATGACAAGGAGCGTATAACCACAATTTCCTTTGTCCTTCGAGTTTATCATTTACATACCTTGCGTGCTCTAGAATCTCACCTCCTTCACTCCACAGCTTGCTCTCCGTTGAGTTTACCTTCTTTGTAGTAACTCTGCCTCCAAATCTTACCATTAGTACGCCAACGTTTTAGCTCTCCATCAAGTTTACCATGTGCATAATGACGTTGTTGAATACAACCACTTGTTTGTCTCTTCCATTTTCCATGTTTATTAAGCTTAGAATCAAATCTGGTAGCAGTTGCCACGTGTTTAGATACAAGCGGTAGTTTTGAGTACGCTTCATAGTCTAAATCTATAATATCAAGCAGAAGCTCCATAGGAAGACGTAAGAGAGAGCAATTGTTTGATTCTCCTGTGTTAAACTGTTTTACGGTAGTGTTCATTTTTTTATGGTTCAAACCAAGGGTTCTATGTCTTACACTTAATTAACGAAATGGGTTAACAAGTCTCTGGAAAGTTCTGGTCTTTTCCTAGTCACCAGAACCAGCTATGACTTTTTTTGCCATTTGTTGCTACAACATTTGGTTGTCGTAGACTTGATTCTGGCTTGGCTGATGCTACAGGAGACCCATGGCCATAATCATATAACTCCTTCATTGGCTACAATATAGCCGAAAAGACCTGGTTGCCTTATTTACACATGCGCTCTTACTTTGTGAGATTTATCACGTGCTTAGATGTAAAAATACTTGAATACCATGTTTACCCTGCTGACCAAAGATGTCGCCAAAACACTGCCCGTGTATCCTTACACTTGTAAAACAATTATGTATCCAAGACGCATTTTGTTCTAAGTTGCTATCCTCTGCACTCTCAAGTGCGCATAAACACTTCTTGGATCATGGTTACCTGGATTCTTTTTCAACACGGTGGAAGCATGTCCTATTGCAAACAATTCTCATGCTATTACAAATACGAATGCTGTAGTCACTCCTCCGTCCATTGTACAAGTCTACAAACTTTGGTCGCTTGAGCTGTTGACCATTGAAGGTGGATGGCTCACACTCTCAAATAGGGTGGGCATGGACTGTGACTATTATTAACGGCAATGGTCATTTTAGCTTATACAGCAGAGAATAATATACTATTTTGTTCTTTAGTTTGTTTGAATAACGCTATTTGTGTTAGCACAAGCCTGATTTTTTGGGGCTGTTTGTGGACAAAGGTAGCCTTTTGCTACTCCGCAAGCTATAATTAGGTATCCTTATGGAGCACTACTGAGCATAAGAACTGAAATTAGCGTGCTACTAGTTGGGAGTGGCGTTTTAAAAGTAGGGTTAACGTTAAAATCGTATGTGCAGTGTAATGGGCACTTGCGCTCAGAAACAATCTTGAAAAACTAGCAGAATAAAGCGCTCACAAAAAAAAGCGTTTTTTCAGGTCCAAATCCAGTGGACATGTGGTTGCAACGTACTACCTACGTGTCCATTACTAAACATAGACTTGACTAAAGTATGACGTTATAAGCCGTACTTTGGCTTGTTAGAACATCTTCCTTGCGAGATCAGAAAAGTACAGACAATTTTCCTTCGTACTAATTTCTCAACATAGGAATTCGTCGGACTAAAAACAGAATACACATACTACTTTCGCACAACATATAAACTGTTGCTCTCAAATGAACGTATTAACATTAACATCTGTTTCTCTGGTATTATTTAGTCTATTAGTTGCAAGGTACTGTCAAACAGTTCAAACTGTTGTTTAACGAGCATAAACCTTATTAATAATGGTAGTACGTATCCATGCGGAGAATATTGTGAAGGTGCCTCTGATTGCCAAAATTCTGGTTCTAAGTGCACAGTGTGTCAAGACGGAACCTGTGTAGGACAACAAACGTGTGGAGTGCAATGCAACAACTCATACGAATGTGGTAGCGAATGTGGTACATGTTTCAATGGTACTTGTACACGTACTCCTCAATGTGGAGATTCTTGCTCAAAAAACGGTCCAGAGTGTGCTCAAAGCTCTCATTCGTTCTGTTATTGCTGTATTCAAGGAGGAGAAACCACTGGAAAATGCCAACCAGCATGGGCAGCCTGTTCTCAATAAATAGCTAAGCTATATTTGTGTGTACGATTTTTAACTGATTAGAAAAAGGCAAAAAGCCTGAAAACGACAATTTCAGTCGTGGAGTCTTGTCTTTCTCCATTACTCTGCTACTACTATTTAATAATGGGTATCAACCATAGTAATTTTCGCCCACATTGGATTTGGGTAATGAGTAATACCAAATAAAAAACGGGATTGTAGAATGTCTTTTTAATCGATAATCCGGGTCAACTCCAACGGTTGAGTTCTGTTTGTAGTAGTACCGAAAATTTTGCCAGTAGAGTTGAGGCCATAACAGGCCAGAGTAATTACCATAAATAGTCATACATTTACGACTTGAGAAAGTCCTTGTTATCCAAAAAAAAAAGTTTATGATTTTAAAGTACACGTTGTCGGATAAATTGGTAGGTTTGCAGCAATGTTTCTTTTGAATACTACAATAAATTCAAGGAACTAAAGAAAAAGTCAAACAACAAAGCACATGATTTGTTATTCAGGATGACTCACCTTGGTCCTTTTAATTCGGGTGCTAGTTCTCTTACGTAATTAGAAGGCAAAATACCCATTTGATCATTCAAATAACCAATCCACCAAACCTATAAAACAACAATTGTAAGCACAAAATTTTTACGCGTATTTGTCTTATTATCAAGCAACCTTTGTTCAAACTTCAATTTATTGAATGGAATAAAAAATCACGTGCAAAGAAAATGAAAAAAGTTTAAAAGCAAAAACCTTAATGGTTTTTTTTACTTACTTGATCACGGTTCACTATTGTGATAATATCACCCTTCTGGAAGGATAAATCCCCATCACACTGGGCAGTGTAGTTATGTATAGCACGAACTTTTATAATAACATCATCATCAGCAGGTGCACCAGCCTGGTGAACCTAAAACATTGCGTCAAAATTAAAAAATCCAAAAATAAACTTACTTGAGCTTCTTGACGCAATGAAACTTCTTCTTGGGTAGATCTATTCTCAGCACGAAGTGCATCCAATCGCGATGTTAGTTGTTGGTTCTCCGCCAGTAGACCCTGGTATTTCTTGTCTGCAGCACCAGTTTTTTGCCTTTAAGCAACAGTTGCGTGAGTAAAGCTTTGATTCTTGGTGATGGTATTGTTTGTACCTGACTTCAAGTAGTTGTTTCTCTAATTGCTTAACTGCAACATCTGTTGATTGAAGTTTTTGTTCAGCTGATTGCAAATCACGTGTAACAGTCGATTTTTGAGTTTCAAGGTCCTAAAGAGTTCGTCAAGCTTTGTAAACATCCGGATCTTCAAAAAAAAGATTAGGTTTTTTTGTTCGCACTTGTTGGTCAAGCAAAGCTTGCTTGTACGCTTTTGAATCAGCCTTTAATTTACCCAATTCTTGCATAATCTTTTCAAAAGACTTTTTAACGTTCCAACCACGGATATACTTTTGTATAACAGCAGCTGACTTTCCTATAAAAAAGACGCACTTTGAACAAAAGCAGATCAAAAGAACTAACTTACCTAAAGCTCCATTTCTCTCATCTTCGAAGCCAGCAAGCATACCAACCTAGTAGTCAATGTTACACGCTTTTGAGGGCGAATTTCGAGCGTACCTTCATAAAGACTTTCGTCTTTCCGTATCGAATTTTTGCAAGATCGAGATTGGCTCGTTTAATAAGTTTTTCTACACCACTTTTAAGGCTCTTCGCCTTTATACCAGGAGCTATACATTGATATCTAATATTAATGAATTAGTAGTAATCCAACAACACATATTAGAGTAGAGATAAAAGCTCACCTCTGCCAGAAATCTTCATAAGTTCTACGAGTTGGGAAACCTTTTTGACAGATTTTTATAGACTCAACAACGCCTCCACATCTTAGTTGTCCCAAAACCTTTGCAGGATCAAAACTGTTTGGTACTTTGGCATCATTAGGTTTAATACAACGGATGTAATGAGATTCTGTTTGATTAATAGTAGTCATCAATGAGGAGAGAGAAATCTAAAACAAAACGTTTAGGCGTAATACGTTTTTTTCCTTCAAATACCTTGAATTGATTTCCAACAGACTTGAACTTCATTGTTCCTGAACCGCCCCCTCTCTTGTTCTTACCACCAGTAGGTCTAGATAGTTGTTCTCTTTCAGTTCTGAATATCTCAGCAAGGAACTGATTTGAGCATGTAGCCATAGCCATTGATTGTTCTGGTATTGCAAAGTCTTTGTTTTTCTCAAGAAAACCATCAGCAGTATAAACGATATCGTCAGCATAATGCTTAATGATAAATGCGTTTCTTGCTGTCCTTGGTTTATCAAAGTACTTATCACTCTTTTTATTATTACATAGCTTTCTAAAAATAAGAAATGAGCACGTGGAGGGTCACAAACGAGCAGAGAAAAACCAAAGAAAAAAAGAAAGAAAAGTTGGCTTACTCGCAAAAACTTTCGTCGCTTCCTTTTGGAAACAAGCACTCCTCATCAAGAAGCTTCAAAATTGATGTTCTACCACCTTCAATTAAATCAAGGCAACCTTGATTATCTTCATAAGAAATATCCTCCCATCCTATATTCTCTTTCTTGTACTCAGCTTGCTCTGATTTAAATATAGTATGATTAAACTGTTGTTGTAATTTCTCATTCGCAAAGTTGATACAAAATTGTTCAAAAGCGTTCACTTTAAAACTCTCGAATCCATATATATCAAGTACACCAATCTTCTTCTGAGAACGTTTCGCATTATTGAGAGTCTCATTAATACGAGCTACAAGCCTTCAAAGAAACGATTAGAAGATAGTTTTTCCTTCACACAAAAAAAACTTGAGTACACGTACCAATCGAACAATCTGGAGTACAGAAGCCTTGCAAGGGAATCACGAGCATTTTCTGCTTGGATTTCTGTCAACTTGAGCTGATACATTGAAGAACGGCCACCGACTTTCATGGTTTTTTGTAAAAGTGTCCTCTCAATAAGGTTGGCATCAACTCCCTAACACATTGGGTTAGTAGAGTCAAAACAAAATAAAAGAACTCGAATTATTTGATTACCAGTAAAGCACAAGCTTGTTGTAGATGTTTACGAGATCCAGGGTCAGCTATCTTAGCAGGATCATCTTGACCACTTGATGTAAACTGGACGTTACCAATATGTAAAATTGCAGCAATTAATCTACGAAGGTCATAAGAAACACTTTTTCAATAAAAAAAAAAGTAGAGTTTTGCATACTGAAAAATGTCTTCTTGCTCAGGGTCCATTATACCAACATCACGGAAAGCTGATTTAGTTTCTTCAAATATTTTGGCATCAGATACTCCAGGAACAGTCATACAACCCTAAGAGAATCATTAAAATTAAGATTACAGAAAAATATTTCGTACTTGATTCAGGTAATGAAAGTCTTTAACTCCACGAAGTTTGAACTTTTCTTTTTGAGCAGGTGTAGCACCTAGGCTCAAAAATGTTAACACCACGTATTAGATTAACAAATGCAAAATGTTTTTCGTTTTAAATAGAACTAAAATCACGTGTTTGTCAAGAAATATAATGAATAACTTACCACTAATCAATTGATAAAAAATATGATAATTACGCTCCTCTGATGCATGAGAGACAATACGTGATTTCTCAAGTAAGTACGTGTTTATATTGGCACCAACAATAGCACCATTACTACTAAACTGTACTTCGATGTACTTTCCGAAACGAGACGAGTTGTCATTTCTAAGCGAAATTACATATTAGTAACTGGTTCTAAGCGAGTTTTAGGGAGTGTACCGAGTTGTTCGGGCATTACCAAATGCCTCTAGTATAGGTGTAGTACCTAATACTTTTCCAGCAACACTCTGTGTTTCTGTACTCATTGCAGAGAAATAGTTAAGTATCTGTTTAGCAGTCTCCGTTTTTCCTAAACATTCTTATTAACTCAAGACATCCTTTTACGACTTCATACCCGCTCCAGATTCACCACTAACGAGAATAGACTGATCACCTAATATAAAAAAAAAAGAGTGAGTACAAATATTACTCAAACAAGATCACGTGGGAGATAAAAAATGAAATGTAATAAAAAAACATACCAAAGTAAATCATAGCTCTGTAAGCTTGCTCCGCTATCCCAAAAACATGCGGAGTCATGTCCTCTCTTTTAACACCTTTATATTTACCAATAAACGCATTGGTGTATATTGGGAACCGTTGGTAAGGATTGACCTGAACTAAACGTCAAAAAAGAGTCGACAACAAAAAAAAATGAAAAACTAAGAAAAATAAAACTAAATTCTGGTAGAAGTCTCATGCGGTGTTATCGAAAGGAACACTGAATTACGAGCACAAAAGGAAACACAACGTTCGCTAGCGAGTACAAAAACAAAAAAAGATACTCGCCAAAGGCGCGTTGAAATACGTACAGCAATAAGAATAGGCCCAGAAAACGAGTAAATCTTATCTTCAGCGTATCGACATGCTAAACTGTGTAAAAGCGCCGGTTCATGCTGTATAGAGTTAGTATGATATAATTCAACGCGTATATGGGTTTTGGGAAGGGTGAGTGTGCGTGTCACATTTGGGTAATGCTTACGAGGATAGATATTTGTGTAAGGTCATCTACACCGTCAGTAATGGGAGGATTACGTTGAAAAACTTTTTTAGTAAGCACAGTTACACTCTACATTTGACATTATTTTTCTCGAGCGTTTACGTGAGTATAAGCGTACTGTGCCATCCTCGAGTGTTACTGTCGTTTTTTTACCGCTGCTATCTTGCTGGCGATGTAGTTAGCAGTATAATAGCGAAGACAGTGTATCTGAGGTTTAACTGCGTTGTACCTGTGTTCCTAGACTAAAACCACCGGATTTGTTCGGTACCCACACTTGCGTCATGGTAGAGGCCACTAATGTGTATACAACTACACAAACCTTTAATTACAAAATACAGAGCTGTTTTGTAAAATTCTTGAAGGTATTGCTTAAAAATCAACTGCCTATAACGATGAGCGCACCTTACCTCGAAACTTGGTACAATGAGCTGTTTGAATCTGAAAAACAGGCTTAAGAATACGTACCAAAGTCAACTCTTATTCTGAAACGCAACACGTGCTGTCAAGGAATGCGCAACAGTACTAAATCATCGAAGCTAGCCAGCGTTTAATTTTTTAAAGTGTCTTTGATCGTGTAGGTAATAGAGCGGTTTTACTGTTAAACTAGGCTATAAACCTAGCGATCATACTGAAATACGACGTACGTGCGTAATGAGCATATTGCAAATGGTTCGAGGTTTTGGCGCTTCGAATAACAGCGAAATACCTAAAAATCACTTCACGTATATCTCAACGCGTTAAAATTGGTCATGGGTTACTGCTTGTTCCTTTTCAATACAAAAAAACCAAGAAATGTTTTCAAAAGTTTTTAGACAACAATTCAATTTTATCGCCGGGTATGGAAGCAGCACATGTACGGCAAACAAGAAAAAGTAGAACCAAGCATACAACAAAAGTAAGCTTTGAGTTAGGGTATAAAAATAGACATTGGAGTAACAGCGATTAGAACCAATAGAGTAACGTGGGGATACACGCAATTACAGAAAAAGGAGTTTGCAACACGTTTCTTCATGTTTCTCACTTTCGGTCAAAACTCTACTAGCAGCTCCAATTCCTATTTTTGTTGCCTCGCTAGAACCAACGGTCCAGTTGTACTAATTTTCGCAGCGAAGAATTTCATTCCGTAAAAACAAACTTTATTTTCGGAAATACCCCAGTAGAAGAACAACACCTGCTAAGTGTAGATTGCGCGTAGTAAAGCACAATCATGCTAAGTACAACTCTTGTTGTTGTATTAGGCTTGTTGTATCTTCAATGCAACGCTATCCCGCTATCATCAGGTCAACAGCCTTACCCATATAATACATGCATCGTACGTAGTATCTTAAACTTTATTGTTTCTTACTTGAAAAACAGAATGCAAGAGCAACGTCGTTCATACCAAGTACGCTATCTAATATTAGACACGTAACGCCATAATACAAAACGATAGCTGGAAATCCATCTTATGGCTGTAATTTTGAATTTACTGCTTTAACGTCACTGGTAAGTTTCTTATACGCACCTACGCTTATTCTAAGTTGCAAATAGAGATATCGTGACAATAAATACATCCTTGTAAACGAAAACTTTTACAACTGGTATTTATCTCCTTCGAACGCAACAACGTCTTTTGATGATTGCTATGATCCAGTTGATAATACAAATGGACAATTGAGATGTAGTGGTGCTTGTAAGACCGCACAATATTCGGTTTTTATTTGGCTTTTTTTGGTCAGTAGTTTGTTTTCTTATTTTATTATTAAATAGGTGGTGAATGCTTTGAAATCACTGGTAGTCAAGGAACTGAAACATTAATGGTATTACGATTTTAACCAGTGTCATATTCACACTTCTACTTAAGGTTGCTGGAGTGTGTGATCCGGCAATTGAAGGATGTCAAAATGACTATCCACAAATATTGATAAATAATATCAACGGATACTACGATGTACTCTTGTTCAACTGCTTCCTATGTCTTTTCTAATACTTTTCGAATATTAGAGCATAGCTGGTGCACCACTGTTCAGTCATGTGGACGTTGTTATTCGTAAAGTGGATTGTTTAAGTTTCCAAATGAGTGTTAGAATCGTTGAAGTGAAAGAAGATGTATCGTTTGCTATATTACCAAGCAACCACAATGGTAAAACACGCCTACATTATAATGTTATACCTATTGTTTTAACATGTGACATAGTTGGGATTGATAGAATTGAAGTCAAAGTAAACGACGGTCGAAACGAATGGGTTGAAGCCATACCAGACAAATACAATAAGTATCATTTTATCAAGCAGCACCCTGAGACCTATACTCATGCTGAAGTCAGGGTATTTACAAATTCTTGTTTTTCGTTATTTGTTATTAACACAGCTTCTAGGTCGTATCTTTAACTGGTACACTTACTTCTTTTCTACCTTAATATTAATGTATGAATAAAGGAGATACTATGCAGTTTTCTGAAGCCATGTTTGTTGGCTTAGGAAACATAAATGTACGCTTTAAACTATAAATGAGCAATAACAAATTAACTATTATCAGGCTCCCCGATCACTAAGATCCCCAGAACCCAGTGACCGTACGTACTTAGTATATTAGGAGTGTACTAATAAAGGTGGATTACAGAATGTATTTGGGATCTACCGTCAGTGTATATCTTTCAAAGCGCTCAAATTACTCCTGAAAAAAAACTTGGAGTATGTTTTATAGCAGTATTCCAATGTCTTATAACAAGTGCCTGTAGGGAACTAGGCTCGCTGAATGGCGTATAACAGAGTCAACATCAGTTTCAGTACTTCTTGATAATGGAGGCAGTGTTTTACGTGCTACTACTAGCAGTATGTTCTTGAAGTTCTTAAAATATTCTTATATTTCTAACTTGTTGTGTAGCGGATGTAGGATCATTTCGATTATCGTGAGTATTATATAAAACATGCCGTAGTACTTTATCTTTCTCACTATTATTCAGGTACACTTCAAACATCACAAACACTCTCGTTGAGGATTTCTTTATGGATGTTCAGTTTCCTAAACCAAAGGCAAACATAACCGACCTTAATCTCACTATGGCAGTCAGGGGTTGTCCTGGCGTACGTGTCATAAATTTAGAAAAGCATTATTTTTACTTTATATCACATGTACCTTTCAACAATATAGTGGGGTGTTACATTAAGTTAAAATCAAACAAATACTCACATACTCGTACTGAGAACAAACTATCACAAAGCTAACTCTTCGCTGTAGCTTTCCGTTGTGGGTTTGAATGGCACAATATCCACCTGGCAAACAATTACCTTTCCTATTTCAGATATTATTTGTGAATCCTCGTTTAATGAAATAGAAGTAAACTTTTTAGGAGATCCGTGCGTTGAAGCAATTCTATTTTTCCCATCTAATTCCTGTTTTAGCTGGATTGATGTAGACTATACGCTAATAGACAATATTGCAGTGATACCAAAAGGGTATGTGCTCCCACCACCTCCTACACCACCTCCAATGGCACCAATTTTGCAACCTACAACAAATACACCTACAACAATGGCGCCTACAGTAGAGCCAACAACTACCCCAAGTGAGACACCAACACAAAATTTCATTCAACCAAGTGCTTCTTCGTTTTGTTTACCACCAAAACCTCTTGAATCAGCTGTTTGTGTCAACGACACTTGGGTCGTATCAAACATTAGCCAAGTAGCAAACTTAGATATTAATTATGATACTATCATTAGAGGTACTTTTTGTTTGCTTTTGGTTTGTCGATGAATCCTAAGGTATGGATTTTAGGTGGCATAACGTTTTCTCCGAACTCTATCATCGCTCTTCAAAGTGGTGTTGGTCTTTTTGTTGAAGGATGTCCTGATTTCTCGAATACAACCTTGGCCATCTCACTTTCTATGAATGATTCAACAACAATCCGTAAACTTGTACGTCTCCAAAGCACCACCTCATCAACTCCTTTATTCCAGTCTTCTCTTCACAACCACTTAAGCAACTTCACTCAACTTCATTTTCTTCCCTTCACATCACAACTTCAGCAACTTCAGTCATGTATTAATAATATGTAGGGCACTTTAGATATTCTTGTGTTAAACCACATGTGTCAAGAAAATATAATAGAGTTCAATAGCACAGCCATCGAACAAGGTGATGAAGACTGTGCTTACAATGCAATATTCAGTCAACAAAAACAAGCATTGTTTTTGACAATAAGTGGTGACTGCGATAATAAACCAAACCAAACAAAAGTGCCAATAGGAGTCGTAGCAGCATGTGTTGTTGCTGGAATTCTTGTCATTATTATAGGAGGTATTGTGGTTCTATACGTACAATACGCAAAGGAGAAGAGGATAAAGGAGAGGATGGCACGAATAAAGACAGTAACGAGTGACTACAACGGACCACCAGAAAAGCCTGCTCTGGATACAATTTTTTCAAAATAAAACACTGTACTTTACTTGCACTGGCTGTTACTGTGTAAAATAGAATACTCTACTAGTAACAACACGTGTACAATGTATTAAAACAATAAGAAGGCAAGTTCGATTATTACAATCAAAAAGCCCAATAATTTCGAACCACCTACGAGCGGTTATTAAGTGCCATCTAGCAAAAAAAACCAAATGGGTTTTTGCAAGTACTGGACTTAAAATAGCGCTTTACACTGAAACACACCAACTCCTCGCGGCGAAAAGAGATAAATTAGCACAACGTAATCATCCAAACCGTTTTGAGGATTCTCTAAAACAGACAATTCCAAGTTCGCCTGAATACAACCTCATTCGCGTATTTTGGGACCATTTATGCGCAACACAATGCTTTTGGCGATAGTTGGCGCGATATTCGCACTTTTCCTTCATTGTCACGCAGTTCCACTCGTAGCGGGTCAACAGCCTTACCCTTACTTCAGCTGCATTGTACGTGATAACTGAAACTTTTTTGGTCCTTACAGAATTTAACAAGCAAGCAAGGGCCACATCATTTTCCCCAACTGGTACGCTATTCAATTACAATGGTTAAAACGAGTGTTAATTAAAAACTAGTCAAAAACCCATCTACTACCTGTAGCTATAATGAAGTACCAGTAAACTCACCGGTACAAGCAAAAAAAATTGTAGGACGCCTTTCTTAACGCCGTACAGATGTACAACGCAGGTCTATATTTTCTTGTCAATGAGAACTTTTACAACTGGTATTTATCGCCTTCTAATGCATCAACAACATCAGTTGATGATTGCTACGATCCAGTTGATAACCCAGCAAGTAATTTGAGATGCAGTGGTGCTTGTAAGAACGCACAATATTCGGTTTTTATTTGTTTTTTGGTCAGTATTTTTTTTTCTTTTATTATTAAATAGGTGGTGAATGCTTTGAAATCACTGGTAGTCAAGGAACTGAAATATTAATGGTCCGTTCGCAGTGTAGTTGAAAACCATGCTAACTCTTGATTTTCAATAAAATAGGTTGGTGGCCTGTGTAACTCAGGAATTGAAGGATGTGATAATTACTATCCACAAATATTGATTCCCCAAAATGGTAATGATATCTACACAGTACGCATATAAATTTTTTATCTTCAAAGTGGTTTGTGTGCACATACAAGTGTTTGTTCATTATTATTTAGCGCATAGCTGGCACTCCACAGTTCGATTTTGTGGATGTTGTTATTCATAAAGTCGCGTGTCCTAACCACACTCTCTCTGCAACAATTGTTGATGAAGTAAATAATCAATCATTTGTTGTTGTACCAACCAAACATAGAGGTACGTGTTTCAAAAATATTTTCTCTTTATTGTTTTTAACACGTGATATAATGTTATTTTCCATTATTATTTTAACATGTAACAGTTGGGATTGATAGAATTGAAGTCAAAGTAAACGATGGTCGAAATGAATGGGTTGAAGCCATACCAGACAAATACAATAAGTATCATTTTATCAAGCAGCACCCTGAGAACTATACTCATGCTGAAGTCAGGGTATTTACAATCTATTTCGTAATTTTTAAATACTTCTGACATTGTTTAACTAGCTTGTATCAATACTCAGTACGTACATATCTAATGTTTCGTGTATATAAGAGTAGCTAACATATAAATTAGATCAAACCATTGACTTTAGTTCAATACTAGTTCAGAATGGCTCTGTTAGTGTAGTATGTACAAGTGTTTTTTTTCGAATACAACACAGTAGATAGCCTTCTAACAAACTTACTCAGAGCTTTTCGGGCAACTTCAATCCACCAACAGGAGATCCAAGTATGTATACATACATACAAATTTAATACTTACAGAGTGACGTATAGTTGAATGTAATTGGGCACTACCGTCACTGTATATCTTTCAAAATGCTGCATTTTCTCTTTTTCCACAAAGGCTTGGGGTGCTTCTTTTTCTTACTGCTCTTTTAATCTTTTAACAACGTACAGGGTACCGATCATGTCGAATGGCGTATATTGAATAGTATAGATATGGATATAACACTTGGTGGTGCAGGTGATGTTTTGGTTGCTGGTATGACTCCCGTCTTTATTCCTAAAAAATTCTTACATATGTTTATAAATTAATTCTAAACTAAAAACGTTTTTTTTTCTCTTACTTCTGTGTAGCGTTTCAAACGGCTCCTGGTTCGCCTCAAATTGGATTAGCGTAAGTATTCAAAGCGTTTTTTCATTTTGTTTTAGAACTGAGAGTGACGTACGTTCTAATAGCTTTTTTTTTAAAGGTACTCTTCGAAGTTCTCAAGGGATCTAGCAGATGCCGTTTTTTTGGAAATTCAATTTGTAAACCCATTGCCAAGCCTAATTGATCTTTCTATCACTTTAAAATTTGCCTCTTGTTCAAATGTACGTCGGTTACGCTTAATTAGGATCAAACATGTTTACAACCCAAAAAAAAAAAAAAAAAGAGGAAAAGAATTTAATTGTTAATATTCTCCTTAGTCTGTCCAAATCGAAGTGAATGGCACACTATCTACGTGGCAACATATTTACGCTTCTGTACAGGATTTGACATGTCTTGGATCAGTTTATGAACTAGTAATAGGATTTGAAGGAGCAAAGTATGTTTCAGCTTTTTTTGCTTTTTCTGAAAATACCTGAATGATTGGCTTATTCTTTTCCCCTAGCTGGCGAAATGTAAGCCAATTACGACTGGACAATATAGGAATTACATCACTAGGTGGATCGTCACCAAAACCTGGACCAGTACCAGCAACACCAACACCAGCAAGTTCTCCAAGTGAACCACCAACAACAAGTACACCAACGACACTAGAACCAACAACCTCGCCAAGTGAACGGCCAACAACACAAGATTCTACACCCACAACAATAGAACCAACAAGTGCTCCAAGTGAACCGCCAACAACATCTACACCAACGATGCTAGAACCAACAAACTCGCCAAGTGAACGGCCAACACAAGATTTAGTTCAACCAACACAAAATGTCATTCGACCAAGTGCTTCTTCGTTTTGTTTACCACCAAAACCTCTTGAATCAGCTGTTTGTGTCAACGACACTTGGGTTGTATCAAACACAAGTCAAGTTAGAAACTTAGTTATTAATTACGATACTATCATTAGAGGCATGTTAAGTTTTAGTATCTGTAGCTAACAAGGTATGGATTTTAGGTAATATAACGTTTTCTCCGGATTCTATCATCACTCTTCAAAGTGGTGTTGGTCTTTTTGTTGAAGGATGTCCTGATTTTTCGAATACAACCTTGGCCATCTCACTTTCTATGAATGATTCAACAACAATCCGTAAACTTGTACGTCACTTAAGCACCTTAACTTTTTTATTCCACTCTTCTCTTCACACAAGCGTCATGTATTAATAATATGTAGGGCACTTTAGATATTCTTGTGTTAAACCACATGTGCCAAGAAAATATAATAGAGTTCAATAGCATAGCCATCGAACAAGGTGATGAAGACTGTGCTTACAATGCAATATTCAGTCAACAAAAACAAGCATTGTTTTTGACAATAAGTGGCGACTGCGATAATAAACCAAACCAAACAAAAGTGCCAATAGGAGTCGTAGCAGCATGTGTTGTTGCTGGAATTCTTGTCATTATTATAGGAGGTATCATAGTAATATACATGCAATACGCAAAGAAGAAGAGGATAAAGAGTCGTATGACTCAAATAAAGCAAATGATAGGTGACTACAATGCTCCAACTGCAACATAAAATTATGTTAAGAATTAACCTTGTAAAAATAAACAGTTAATCAAGCCAAACTGAGTCGATTAGATTCATACTACTAAAGGCAATATTTTGTATAGCACTAAGGTATGCCGTGTACACGGTAACGATAAGACGAATATTCCAAGAACATATTAAGAACTTGACAAGTTTAATTTCCTAGAACTAAAATAAGTCAAGCTTGGCTCACTTGTCACCATAACTTTCACAGTCATACAACACAGGAAAACAACACCTAATAATGTCTAAACCAAAGGTGCCGTAGACGAAAATGTCACATGTTATTTTGACTTAGAGTTTTATAGTTGAAGCGTGAAGGTACTATGGAAGCTACAGCCACTGAAGGCCAAAGCATTTTGGAAGCACAAGGATTCGAAAATGCAAAAGACCGACAAACGCGCTCTACAAAGCGCGTACGTACCTCATTATAATATAACAGTGCTCCAATGAGCTTATATCGTGCATTACAGGCGGTAGAATCGGCGTCAGTGATGCTTGGAGCAAAAAGAAAAAGACCTACTGATATGACCAAAGAAGAGCTTAGTACTTACGTCAAAGGTCTACGCATGGCGTTTAGGTATTTTTTAAACCGTTTTGAATATAAAAAGCGTTAACATCAAATTTAGAGTTTTCGACGAAAACAAAGATGGCGTTATAACTGGCGATGAATTAAAGGCTGTCTTACGCTCCCTGGGTAAAAAACCAACGGTTGCGAAGATTAAAGGCATTTTAAAGGAAGCTGACACGAATAAAGATGTAAAATAGCAAAAACTATGGAACATTTCTCACTGTTTTCTTACTTTCGCTTTAGGGAGGTATTTCTGTTGACGAGTTTATCAAATACATGATTGACAAACAAAAAATGAAGGTCCAGGTATGTTGATAATACAAACTGCTTACAGGATTACAAACATCTTACTGACTTTGAGTTAGAATGATGAAAAAGAACCAAAGAAAAGAAAAGTTGCAAAGAAAACAAAGCAAGTACCATCAACTTCAACACCACCAAAGAAAAAAGCACCTCAGAAAAAGACACCACAAAAGAAAAGTAAAAAAGCACATAAGGAAGAAGATGAAGGTGATGCAATGGAAGTTGATACACCACCAACAAAGAAAAAGCAAAAGTAAGTTACATTTAACAATCAATCTTTGAGCATTCTGTTGTTAACTCTTTCTTCCAGACCAGCATTAAAGCGTGGATTGAGTATCACTGGATTCTTTACAGAGTTTGCTGATCAACACGATGAGATAAAAGCAACTCATAAAGATGCACATATGAACCCTTCAGGTCGTGGATATGATCTCGGTAGAGAAAGTGCTTTTGGCATGTTCACAATCATCTTGCGTTCTTATTTTGGCGATTTCGTGTGGGCCAAGCCTAAGGAAGCATTAGAAGCTAAGGGATTTGTAGCCATTATTGCCAAAAATGATAAGGTACAACAACAACGAAAGCAAAACTTAAAGATACTAAGCGCTTTTTAGGAGTTTTTGGATGACTTGGATAACCACGATGAAGCTTGGGTTTGTGCTGGTAGTTCAGGCTTTCTATCAAAAGAAATGTGTGATGCATTGGCCAAGTATCATGCTGCAGGTAAAGGAATATTCATATGGGCAGACAATGAACCATTTCTTCAGCACGTACGTGCAACTTTATGCTATTTTCCGTGTTGTTAATCTAATTTAAAAGGCGAATGGTCTAATTAAAGCACTCGGTTTTGATTACCAACTAACTGGAAACGTACCTTGAGCTAAAAACCTAACTCTGGGTGGACGTGGAAAACCTAAGACAGGACAGTGTAAGCAACAGTCTTACGGGGTTTTTTGTTGTTGTTTCTGACTTTAGATTTAGTCAAACGACACTTGATAACAACTGGTCTTGTTTCTCTTTGTGAAGGATACACTATATGCTATCCGACAAAAGAAACTGATGATATGAATATCATAGGATCTGGAACAGACGGTCATCCATGCTTCTGGTCGCATCACCCGAAAAACAAAGGTAAACAAGCTCTAATTTTTTCCGAAGTTAAACTCACTTTATTTACAAGGGCGTGTGATTGTCGATTGTGGTTTCACTAAGCTATACTGTAGCTGGGATTCAGCTGGTACTGGACGGTTTGTGCGAAATTGTGCTGTTTGGTTATCTGGAGTTGATTGGCGCCTTAAAATTGGAGCTGGACTTAAAGGCGATATTGATTGGTCATCTGTAAATCAATAAATCTTGCTAGTTTCTTTTAAATCTTGTAGAGCTTTGCTCCAGTTGTTTTGAACAAAAAAGTCTAACTAGGATAATCTAAAAAACATACAATAAAATTATTTACTGCGTGGTACAATACGAGATAAAGTGCCACTTGAAACTTTGAAAAGTTGTAAGAACATTTGAAAGACAAAACGTGACTTGCAAAAGTGCTGTCTGTTCCCACTAAACCGGTTGGTTATACAGCATTAACATACCTTGCCGAAACATACTTTAGTAAACACGTGCGTTTTTTATTGGTAGCTTTAACGGTGAGAAAAGTTTTCGCCTTATTCTCTTAGGCCTTTAATTGTGGGTTTTTTGGCGGTATATGGTATCTAAACGGTTATTAGGGCTACAGGAACAAATGAAGCCATTTTTTATCGCAGCGGTTACTCTGCTGTGCTTATTTTCACTCGCTACGTGCGCCCCACGTGATCGCGTGTCATTTGATTTTGGCTGGCGCTTTCATTTGGGAGACGATTCAAAAGCCGCTCCAAACTGCTCTTTCAGCAAGACTTTAACTAAAGTCACGTGCACAGGTGATATTTCTTACTGCCCAGTTCACGACGACGTCGATTGTCAACTAGCTTGTTGTTCCGGCGTATATCACCCAGGTTGTACCACGTGGTACTATGGTACGCAAAAGTTAACAAATAACGCCAAAAAAAAACCGAAAAAAGCACTACACCTTCAGTACAAGCGTGTGTTTAGTCTAATATTGTTACTAGAGGACAACAGATGCTTCTTGGGAAGCGATGTAACATGTAAGAGTGGTGGAAAGGCTAATGGCGGTCAACGTGTTGTACCGCCGAAAATGGCTTTCCCGTTCTCTGATGCAAACTTTGATGACAGTAAATGGGACGTTATTGATGTTCCACATGACTTTGTTATACATGGAGACTTTTCTCAAACTGCCAATGACAGGCATGGATATCTCCCACGTGGTGTTGGTTGGTACAGAAAACACTTTAAAGTACCAGAGGCTTGGGCTGGAGGCACGACAATAACAAACCAACTTTAGTCAAAAAACACTGTGAATCACAGTGCTTTTCCCGGTGTCAGTACTCCAAGTTTCTTACTTGCTTCTACTAGGTAACTCTCGTATATTTATCACTTTTGATGGCGCTTTCCATGTGATGGAGGTATGGATCAATGGAAAGTTTGTAGCAGAACACAGTTCAGGATATACAAGTCCAGTTGATCGTATTGATAAATACTTGGATCCTACAATCACTAATGTCATCGCTATTCGTATAGATGCAACCTTTGGAACAGGACATTGGTACGAACGTTGTTTATTCTACTTTTTAGTTTCCACGTGGTCTTGTGGATCAATTTGAGCAACACCAAAATGAGCTTTGGCCGTCATTATCTTGAAGCTTTTGTGGAAGTTCTCTTTTTTTCGTTTACCTATTTTACTTTGAATTCTTATGTTTATTTAGGTATGAAGGTGGCGGTTTGTATCGTCATGTATGGTTAACACGTACTGAGGATGTATTTATAGATCCATATTCTCTATACGTGCCGTACACGATGAACCAAGACCTCACTTCTGTGACATTAAAACCTGAAATAGTACTTCGAAACACAAAATCAACGGATACTCAGGTGCATGTTGTCTTTACTCTCATGGACGATACCTATGTCTTAATCAAAACCGCATCAGTAAATGGAACTCTAGCAATTAACGGGACAGCATCAATAGCAGCCTCTATGGTCTATGCTAAGCCTCATTTATGGTCGATAAAAAAAACATACCTCTATCATGTTAAAGTAACTGTAATGGACAGTGCCGGTAATTCATTGGATAATGATGATACCACAGTAGGTTTCAGATCGACTAGATGGGATGCAAATCATGGATTCTTCCTTAACGAGAAGCATACTATTTTTAGAGGATTTTCTGATCACAATGATTTCGCTGGTGTTGGTACTGCAGTTCAAGCACGTATCAATCTCTACAGAGCTCAGATGTTACGTCGTGTTGGTGGAAATTCATGGAGAATGAGTCATAATCCTGGCGACCCTGTTGCTTATGACATACTCGATAGTTTGGGTATAATGTGTTGGGATGAAAACAGGGATTATACCAAATATCAAGGTGAGTACCATCATTGAAGTTTTGATTTTTTCTTGTCTCTAGAAAGGTTGCTGTGTACTAATCGTTTATCGTTTAGTCGGTCATATGTCTGATATGGTTATGAGAGATAGGAACCACGCCTCCATAGTCATATGGTCATTCTGTAATGAAGTAGAGTGTTATCAATTGGATGCTAGTACTGGACAAGCCTTCAGAGATGCAGGTGCGCCTCAATTTTACTATCATAATGAATGTGACTTTCTGACATTTGCAAGTAAAACAATACGACAAGATGAGACCTGTATCAGCGAATATGGATCCTCCAAGTAGCCAAGACCTATCCAAAGACCTAGACGTACAAGGATACAGTCACTTTTCTTTAGACTTTGATACATTCCATAAAGCAAACCCGAACACTCCGATGGTATCTTCCGAGTCATCTTCTTGTCCAATTCAACGTGGCGAGAATATCGTCAACGCAAGTGCTGGAGCTTTTAGCAGTAGCTTTGATGGACCTTGTTTATCATGGTGGTTTTGCTCGAAAGGTGAAAGGACCGGATGTCAGCAGTCATGGACTAAAGCTTATGATCCAACAACTGGAAGTATTAAAGAATATATTGCAGGAACTTTGGGCGTTTGGACTTTATTTGATTATATTGGAGAACCTACACCGCATAATTGGCCTCAAGTATCTTGTAATTACGGTATTTTTGACCTGGCAGGTTTCGCTAAAGGCGCAGTAGCATGGTATGCCTGTTTTTTTTTCTGCATTTTTTTTCTTTCAAAAACACGTGCACGAATTTCTACGACAAATGTTTTTCTTTTCTACTTTTTATTATTTGCCTATGTTCCTCACCCCTTATTGTCATTCTTAATCTTGTTTAGGTATCGATCTTGGTGGCTGTGTAACATTACTGAATCTGATTATGGTCGTCCTGATCTACCTCAATGTGACACAATCGAAATACAACAAGTTTGGGACGGAAAAGTTAGTCCGCCTTACATTTCTGTCTACAGTAACGCGCCAGTGAATGAGTTGTTACTTAACGGAAAGAGCCTCGGTGTTAGACAAATGGGTTGGGCTAATTGGACACAATGGAATAATGTATCGTTCAAAGCAGGAACACTCAAAGCTGTTGGATACAGTCACGATGGAAGAAAAATAGCAGAACACAGTATTACAACTCCAGGTGCTCCAAAGTCTATAAGGTTATCCTTGGATGCTCCATCAGTTGCCACTGGAACAGGAACATCATTATATGCAGATGGACAAGATGTCGCTCTTGTAAGAGCCGAAGTAGTTGACGCAGAGGTATTTTCGTTTTATTCACTGAAAAAAATATCTAACTGAAGTCTTTTCTTGCTTTCACGTGAATTCTCCCGTTTGCTTACTGTGTTTTTTCATAGGGACGTCTTTGTACCTCTAGCAGTATATCTATTACATTTTCTGTAACTTCAGGACCTGGTGTGGTTATTGGTGTTGGTAATGGTGATTCAGGATCACATGAAAAAAACAAAGCTAAGAAAAGAACAACATACCATGGGCTTGCCCGTGCTGTTGTTCAAGTTACTGAAAATCATGTTACGGACGACAGAGAACTTCAGAAAGAAATAGATGTTGACGGTGGGGTAGTTACAAAGGTTGTTACTGATCCAAACGCAAATCTTGTCAACATTGTTTTAAAAGCGACAGCTTTTGGTTTGGGATCAACCACTATTGAGATTCCTGTATCTACACAGGTTGATTACGAGTCGCAAACTTAACCTCTTCGTATCCATCCGAAATGAACACATGTTTGAAGTTCTGAGTACAATTAGCTAACCAAAAAAACTAACAAAAAAAGTACTTGGTATCGAAATTTGAGGGTTAGCTCTCTCCTTGCCTCCCTTTGTCTTTGGTTTCTTACTGAACAAACTAATGCTTTTCGTTACTTGTACAATCTACCTGTCTACAGGTACAAAGCGTTAATGTAACGTTCACGGTAGAATTAAATTGAAGAACTTGTACTTTTTTGTTTGGATTTCCTAATTGCTTGCTTTCCGTTTTCAAAATGTTTAGGTGTAGGTGCTCCATCATCTTACAACAAGCAACTTTCTCAAGAAAGCAGCAGCTTCGCCAGCATCCGCAAAGACCTATTGATCAAGTTTAGATCAAGTGCAAGGAAAAAAAAGACAGACATGTACAAGCCAGATACCCAATTGTCGGTCTCGAACACGTGGAAAAAATCATCAGGTGAAGCATAAGTAAACCAAAATACATCTCTTGAGAGAATATAACTGTATTATCCTACATCCATGCCTCAGAAACCAAATCACGAGTTTCACAGAATAAAAAAAAGAATGCAGAAGACTTTAGTTTATAGTTTCCAGATTATTTTTACTTGGTTTAAACGTACCTTATAAATTGATTAGCTTGATGTAGTGAGAACGGTTTTCTTTGCTTGTGGCTACAAGAAGTTACCAATTATACTGGAAATGAGAGTAGATCTCGCCAACGGTTACAGCGCCAACCAGCCCACTGAATTCCTTCGCCTGTTGCCGCATACAAGACTACCATGTACCTGCGAAAGCTCAGCAAGCCCTACCCTTGAGTTACGGGGATCGGCGTACCTTTTACAAGCCATAAAATTAAGAATTATTTCCTTACAATTAGTTGACATTGCGTAATTTTTATGTTGACAAACAAAAACGAGTGATTCAGGCCGAAACTGAAGTCGTTCTACATGCCCACAAACTGAAGACCGAAATTAGGATCTTTTCTTTCCACCACTGCGTGAACAAGCGTTGTGCAAACCACTCACAAGAGAGTTGATACTTCTAGGTTGGTTAGCTAATACCGTTACGGCTAATCATAGCCAACAAAGACTTGCTTCACCGACCGTGGCCTAACAAAGCCTGTTTACAAGGCATAGTGTGCCAAAACAGTTTATTACTCATTGAAACAGCGCAACAGTCTATATGTTTGGTCTTTGAATCAGCAAACGAAAGAGTTGAATAAAAATACCTGGGATAGTCAGTTATTGGTACTGACTGGCTGACTTGTACTTTCCATAGATCTAGCTGTGCGCCGGCAGAATAGTTGTGAATCAATCACGTCTTTTCACAAAAGAAACCACGGTAGTACACAATACCGGATAATTTCAACTTGAGTGGCCATAATCATATTAGATACCTTCGAGATGACACAACACTTCCTACCAATCGTTACTTTACTTCTTACAACCATATTTTGTTCTGTGCTTTGTGAAGAAGAAGGTAAATGTACATTCAAATGGTGCTCTCGAAAGTACACGCTCCGTTCAACAGAGACAGGAGGTAATGCCACCACAAAATAAATGCAATTGACTGTTGTTTAGGCTTTGTCACTGATAAGATATATTGCAGTGACTATTGGGGAAGCTGCCCATCATTCTCTTTGAAAGTATGTACTTGTTGTTTTACCTAGAAATCACGTGACAAGTTTTAGGTCAGAGGCGAAAAAGAAGAGTTGTTTAGAATATCTGGGTCCAAAACATGCAAACGGTGTAACAAGCGTACCCAAGATGGCAAAAAATGTAATGACTATGCACACGATCTTTCTGTAGACGTTGATCAATCAGTGTACAGGTGTAATTAGGCACTAACCCTGTTCTTTGTGGATTAGTGTAATTGTTGATGTGCAATTGTAAACGTATTGCAATATAAAACGCGATTAGTATTAGATAAGTCTTTTAGTTTATTTATCAGCAAGTTTGTTCTACACTACCAACTGCCTTTGAATAACAAAGACATTATATCGCTAACAATTCAAAATTGGAAAATAGCAGTTCACAAGCTTCACAACATTTTGTTCAAGTAACAGCGCTCTAAGGCTTATTGAAAATGCAAAGAAATGTCTATGATCGCATTTGTTTTACTTGCAACTACTCGCTTAGATAACAACAAGCATCTGTGATAGCAGGGGTAAGATCCATTTATTTACTAGAGTTTAGTGACAAACAGAGCACAAACACTTTCTTTGGGTGCCAGTAGGTGTGGTAACAATAGTACGGGTACAACCTTCAGGATCATGGAATCCAAGTGCTGTTAAGCGACCAACACAGCTAATATCTCGGCAAGGTGGTAAAAAGCTTGGTGCACATGTTTGTTCCCTCAAGGTTTGGTCTCTTGGAACACAAATACAATCGCGAATTGGAGCTAGAGACCACCAAATTAGTATGAAGATCGCGAACTTCAAGCAATGGTATTACATACCTGTTGCTGTTCCTCTGTTAACCCGCATACAACCTGTATCTTGACCAGTTATAGCGCCTCTACGACGGCATGAGTTGTCCTGACATACGCCTGTTGATAGAAGCTCGCAGCAAGGTTTGTCGTCACAGATAATACATTGACAACCTTCAGTTGTAGGCCAACACTGGCCATCAAAGAAACCTATCGCTTGCATTCTCGCTTGGCAAGATAAATCAGTACATCCTGTGGCTGTTCTCTCGCAGGTCTGGAGCACTAAGGCTGGTTCATCTACAACACAGGCACAACGTTTTTCAGTCACGCCAGCTATTGAATTGTGAGTGAATTTGAACTGTTTGTATAGTTACTAGGATCGCCCTCTTGCGTACCTCCTATAATTTTCTTCATCAATTTACAGAACGTTGGTAAGCCTCCACCAAGTCCAGAGCAAGTAACATCACTACAACTATCTGTAATAGGATCGTACTTACAGCATTCCTTTGAAGATACCTAACCAATTGTTATGGTTCGAAACTGTTCATTGTGTTGAAGTATAGCCTTACAATAACTAACAGAGCAAAGCAGACGAAAAGATGTAAACGCATAATCATTTTTGGCTTTTTAAAAAAACGCCCAAATAAATCACGTGAACAAAATCTGTTTACTGAATATTTAGATAACGACCTAAAACCAGCATGGAAAACTTGCGTCACGCTTGCCCAATAATTGCGGGCCTTTACTGTCGGTTATTTTCACTTATGGGAAGCGGAGAAAAGGGCAAAATTAGGCGCGTTTGGTTTGTTCATGCGAGTTTTCGGTTTTTTATGAATTGGTTTCACTTCTGTTGAAATGCATTGCATGCCAATACGCGCCAGAGAAGGAACTGATTTAGGGTATAAATAATTGGATTCCGAAGATAAAAAACATAGCATTAGGTTAAACCAGTTGTGTTTTCTGAAACATTGGAAGAAAAATGAGGCAGCGCAAACACAAAATAATAATTTTTTCAACCTACGCATTGATTGGGTGTTGAGAAAATTTTATTCTTGACGATAAGCTACAGCAAGAGGCGAATGCATAGCCTGTGTAGATACAGGAATCTCAATAGTGGTTGATCCCAAACCAAAAGCTGTCGCTTTTAAAACAATGTTGACAAGATTTGCGTTTGGATCAGTAACAACCTTTGTAACTACCCCACCGTCAACATCTATTTCTTTCTGAAGTTCTCTGTCGTCCGTAACATGATTTTCAGTAACTTGAACAACAGCACGGGCAAGCCCATGGTATGTTGTTCTTTTCTTAGCTTTGTTTTTTTCATGTGATCCTGAATCACCATTACCGACACCAATAACCACACCAGGTCCTGAAGTTACAGAAAATGTAATAGATATACTGCTAGAGGTACAAAGACGTCCCTACGAAAAAACACAGTAAGCAAACGGGCAGAATTCACGTGAAAGCAAGAAAAGACTTCAGGTAGTTTTTCAGTGAATAACAAACGAAGAATACCTCTGCGTCAATTACTTCGGCTCTTACAAGAGCGACATCTTGTCCATCTGCGTATAATGATGTTCCTGTTCCGGTAGCAACTGATGGAGCATCCAAGGATAACCTTATAGACTTTGGAGCTCCTGGAGTTGTAATACTGTGCTCTGCTATTTTTCTTCCATCGTGACTGTATCCAACAGCTTTGAGCGTTCCTGCTTTGAACGATACATTATTCCATTGTGTCCAATTAGCCCAACCCATCTGTCTAACACCGAGGCTCTTCCCGTTAAGTAACAACTCATTCACTGGAGCGTTACTGTAGACAGAAATGTAAGGCGGACTAACTTTTCCGTCCCAAACTTGTTGTATTTCGATTGTGTCACATTGAGGTAGATCAGGACGACCATAATCAGATTCAGTAATGTTACACAGCCACCAAGATCGATACCTAAACAAGATTAAGAATGACAATAAGGGGTGAGGAACATAGGCAAATAATAAAAAGTAGAAAAGAAAAACATTTGTCGAATTTGCACGTGTTTTTGAAAGAAAAAAATGCGAAAAAAAAACCAGGCATACCATGCTACTGCGCCTTTGGCGAAACCTGCCAGGTCAAAAATACCGTAATTGCAAGATACTTGAGGCCAATTATGCGGTGTAGGTTCTCCAATATAATCAAATAAAGTCCAAACGCCCAAAGTTCCTGCAATATATTCTTTAATACTTCCAGTTGTTGGATCATAAGCTTTAGTCCATGACTGCTGACATCCGGTCCTTTCACCTTTCGAGCAAAACCACCATGATAAACAAGGCCCATCAAAGCTACTGCTAAAAGCTCCAGCACTTGCGTTGACGATATTCTCGCCACGTTGAATTGGACAAGAAGATGACTCGGAAGATACCATCGGAGTGTTAGGATTTGCTTTATGGAATGTATCAAAGTCTAAAGAAAAGTGACTGTATCCTTGTACGTCTAGGTCTTTGGATAAGTCTTGGCTACTTGGAGGATCCATATTCGCTGATACAGGTCTCATCTTGTCGTATTGTTTTACTTGCAAATATGTCAGAAAGTCACTTTCATTATGATAGTAAAATTGAGGCGCACCTGCATCTCTGAAGGCTTGTCCAGTACTAGCATCCAATTGACAGAATGGACTTGGTCATATACTAGCCTCACTGTGACATTAAAACCTGAAATAGTACTTCGAAACACAAAATCAACGGATACTCAGGTGCATGTTGTCTTTACTCTCATGGACGATACCTATGTCTTAATCAAAACCGCATCAGTAAATGGAACTCTAGCAATTAACGGAACAGCATCAATAGCAGCCTCTATGGTCTATGCTAAGCCTCATTTATGGTCGATAAAAAAAACATACCTCTATCATGTTAAAGTAACTGTAATGGACAGTGCCAGTAATTCATTGGATAATGATGATACCACAGTAGGTTTCAGATCGACTAGATGGGATGCAAATCATGGATTCTTCCTTAACGAGAAGCATACTATTTTTAGAGGATTTTCTGATCACAATGATTTCGCTGGTGTTGGTACTGCAGTTCAAGCACGTATCAATCTCTACAGAGCTCAGATGTTACGTCGTGTTGGCGGTAATTCATGGAGAATGAGTCATAATCCTGGCGACCCTGTTGCTTATGACATACTCGATAGTTTGGGTATAATGTGTTGGGATGAAAACAGGGATTATACCAAATATCAAGGTGAGTACCATCATTGAAGTTTTGATTTTTTCTTGTCTCTTTCTAGAAAGGTTGCTGTGTACTAATCGTTTATCGTTTAGTCGGTCATATGTCTGATATGGTTATGAGAGATAGGAACCACGCCTCCATAGTCATATGGTCATTCTGTAATGAAGTAGAGTGTTATCAATTGGATGCTAGTACTGGACAAGCCTTCAGAGATGCAGGTGCGCCTCAATTTTACTATCATAATGAAAGTGACTTTCTGACATATTTGCAAGTAAAACAATACGACAAGATGAGACCTGTATCAGCGAATATGGATCCTCCAAGTAGCCAAGACTTATCCAAAGACCTAGACGTACAAGGATACAGTCACTTTTCTTTAGACTTTGATACATTCCATAAAGCAAATCCTAACACTCCGATGGTATCTTCCGAGTCATCTTCTTGTCCAATTCAACGTGGCGAGAATATCGTCAACGCAAGTGCTGGAGCTTTTAGCAGTAGCTTTGATGGGCCTTGTTTATCATGGTGGTTTTGCTCGAAAGGTGAAAGGACCGGATGTCAGCAGTCATGGACTAAAGCTTATGATCCAACAACTGGAAGTATTAAAGAATATATTGCAGGAACTTTGGGCGTTTGGACTTTATTTGATTATATTGGAGAACCTACACCGCATAATTGGCCTCAAGTATCTTGCAATTACGGTATTTTTGACCTGGCAGGTTTCGCCAAAGGCGCAGTAGCATGGTATGCCTGGTTTTTTTTCGCATTTTTTTCTTTCAAAAACACGTGCAAATTCGACAAATGTTTTTCTTTTCTACTTTTTATTATTTGCCTATGTTCCTCACCCCTTATTGTCATTCTTAATCTTGTTTAGGTATCGATCTTGGTGGCTGTGTAACATTACTGAATCTGATTATGGTCGTCCTGATCTACCTCAATGTGACACAATCGAAATACAACAAGTTTGGGACGGAAAAGTTAGTCCGCCTTACATTTCTGTCTACAGTAACGCTCCAGTGAATGAGTTGTTACTTAACGGGAAGAGCCTCGGTGTTAGACAGATGGGTTGGGCTAATTGGACACAATGGAATAATGTATCGTTCAAAGCAGGAACGCTCAAAGCTGTTGGATACAGTCACGATGGAAGAAAAATAGCAGAGCACAGTATTACAACTCCAGGAGCTCCAAAGTCTATAAGGTTATCCTTGGATGCTCCATCAGTTGCTACCGGAACAGGAACATCATTATACGCAGATGGACAAGATGTCGCTCTTGTAAGAGCCGAAGTAATTGACGCAGAGGTATTCTTCGTTTGTTATTCACTGAAAAACTACCTGAAGTCTTTTCTTGCTTTCACGTGAATTCTGCCCGTTTGCTTACTGTGTTTTTTCGTAGGGACGTCTTTGTACCTCTAGCAGTATATCTATTACATTTTCTGTAACTTCAGGACCTGGTGTGGTTATTGGTGTCGGTAATGGTGATTCAGGATCACATGAAAAAAACAAAGCTAAGAAAAGAACAACATACCATGGGCTTGCCCGTGCTGTTGTTCAAGTTACTGAAAATCATGTTACGGACGACAGAGAACTTCAGAAAGAAATAGATGTTGACGGTGGGGTAGTTACAAAGGTTGTTACTGATCCAAACGCAAATCTTGTCAACATTGTTTTAAAAGCGACAGCTTTTGGTTTGGGATCAACCACTATTGAGATTCCTGTATCTACACAGGCTATGCATTCGCCTCTTGCTGTAGCTTATCGTCAAGAATAAAATTTTCTCAACACCCAATCAATGCGTAGGTTGAAAAAATTATTATTTTGTGTTTGCGCTGCCTCATTTTTCTTCCAATGTTTCAGAAAACACAACTGGTTTAACCTAATGCTATGTTTTTTATCTTCGGAATCCAATTATTTATACCCTAAATCAGTTCCTTCTCTGGCGCGTATTGGCATGCAATGCATTTCAACAGAAGTGAAACCAATTCATAAAAAACCGAAAACTCGCATGAACAAACCAAACGCGCCTAATTTTGCCCTTTTCTCCGCTTCCCATAAGTGAAAATAACCGACAGTAAAGGCCCGCAATTATTGGGCAAGCGTGACGCAAGTTTTCCATGCTGGTTTTAGGTCGTTATCTAAATATTCAGTAAACAGATTTTGTTCACGTGATTTATTTGGGCGTTTTTTTAAAAAGCCAAAAATGATTATGCGTTTACATCTTTTCGTCTGCTTTGCTCTGTTAGTTATTGTAAGGCTATACTTCAACACAATGAACAGTTTCGAACCATAACAATTGGTTAGGTATCTTCAAAGGAATGCTGTAAGTACGATCCTATTACAGATAGTTGTAGTGATGTTACTTGCTCTGGACTTGGTGGAGGCTTACCAACGTTCTGTAAATTGATGAAGAAAATTATAGGAGGTACGCAAGAGGGCGATCCTAGTAACTATACAAACAGTTCAAATTCACTCACAATTCAATAGCTGGCGTGACTGAAAAACGTTGTGCCTGTGTTGTAGATGAACCAGCCTTAGTGCTCCAGACCTGCGAGAGAACAGCCACAGGATGTACTGATTTATCTTGCCAAGCGAGAATGCAAGCGATAGGTTTCTTTGATGGCCAGTGTTGGCCTACAACTGAAGGTTGTCAATGTATTATCTGTGACGACAAACCTTGCTGCGAGCTTCTATCAACAGGCGTATGTCAGGACAACTCATGCCGTCGTAGAGGCGCTATAACTGGTCAAGATACAGGTTGTATGCGGGTTAACAGAGGAACAGCAACAGGTATGTAATACCATTGCTTGAAGTTCGCGATCTTCATACTAATTTGGTGGTCTCTAGCTCCAATTCGCGATTGTATTTGTGTTCCAAGAGACCAAACCTTGAGGGAACAAACATGTGCACCAAGCTTTTTACCACCTTGCCGAGATATTAGCTGTGTTGGTCGCTTAACAGCACTTGGATTCCATGATCCTGAAGGTTGTACCCGTACTATTGTTACCACACCTACTGGCACCCAAAGAAAGTGTTTGTGCTCTGTTTGTCACTAAACTCTAGTAAATAAATGGATCTTACCCCTGCTATCACAGATGCTTGTTGTTATCTAAGCGAGTAGTTGCAAGTAAAACAAATGCGATCATAGACATTTCTTTGCATTTTCAATAAGCCTTAGAGCGCTGTTACTTGAACAAAATGTTGTGAAGCTTGTGAACTGCTATTTTCCAATTTTGAATTGTTAGCGATATAATGTCTTTGTTATTCAAAGGCAGTTGGTAGTGTAGAACAAACTTGCTGATAAATAAACTAAAAGACTTATCTAATACTAATCGCGTTTTATATTGCAATACGTTTACAATTGCACATCAACAATTACACTAATCCACAAAGAACAGGGTTAGTGCCTAATTACACCTGTACACTGATTGATCAACGTCTACAGAAAGATCGTGTGCATAGTCATTACATTTTTTGCCATCTTGGGTACGCTTGTTACACCGTTTGCATGTTTTGGACCCAGATATTCTAAACAACTCTTCTTTTTCGCCTCTGACCTAAAACTTGTCACGTGATTTCTAGGTAAAACAACAAGTACATACTTTCAAAGAGAATGATGGGCAGCTTCCCCAATAGTCACTGCAATATATCTTATCAGTGACAAAGCCTAAACAACAGTCAATTGCATTTATTTTGTGGTGGCATTACCTCCTGTCTCTGTTGAACGGAGCGTGTACTTTCGAGAGCACCATTTGAATGTACATTTACCTTCTTCTTCACAAAGCACAGAACAAAATATGGTTGTAAGAAGTAAAGTAACGATTGGTAGGAAGTGTTGTGTCATCTCGAAGGTATCTAATATGATTATGGCCACTCAAGTTGAAATTATCCGGTATTGTGTACTACCGTGGTTTCTTTTGTGAAAAGACGTGATTGATTCACAACTATTCTGCCGGCGCACAGCTAGATCTATGGAAAGTACAAGTCAGCCAGTCAGTACCAATAACTGACTATCCCAGGTATTTTTATTCAACTCTTTCGTTTGCTGATTCAAAGACCAAACATATAGACTGTTGCGCTGTTTCAATGAGTAATAAACTGTTTTGGCACACTATGCCTTGTAAACAGGCTTTGTTAGGCCACGGTCGGTGAAGCAAGTCTTTGTTGGCTATGATTAGCCGTAACGGTATTAGCTAACCAACCTAGAAGTATCAACTCTCTTGTGAGTGGTTTGCACAACGCTTGTTCACGCAGTGGTGGAAAGAAAAGATCCTAATTTCGGTCTTCAGTTTGTGGGCATGTAGAACGACTTCAGTTTCGGCCTGAATCACTCGTTTTTGTTTGTCAACATAAAAATTACGCAATGTCAACTAATTGTAAGGAAATAATTCTTAATTTTATGGCTTGTAAAAAGGTACGCCGATCCCCGTAACTCAAGGGTAGGGCTTGCTGAGCTTTCGCAGGTACATGGTAGTCTTGTATGCGGCAACAGGCGAATGGGAATTCAGTGGGCTGGTTGGCGCTGTAACCGTTGGCGAGATCTACTCTCATTTCCAGTATAATTGGTAACTTCTTGTAGCCACAAGCAAAGAAAACCGTTCTCACTACATCAAGCTAATCAATTTAAAGGTACGTTTAAACCAAGTAAAAATAATCTGGAAACTATAAACTAAAGTCTTCTGCATTCTTTTTTTTATTCTGTGAAACTCGTGATTTGGTTTCTGAGGCATGGATGTAGGATAATACAGTTATATTCTCTCAAGAGATGTATTTTGGTTTACTTATGCTTCACCTGATGATTTTTTCCACGTGTTCGAGACCGACAATTGGGTATCTGGCTTGTACATGTTCTGTCTTTTTTTTTTCCTTGCACTTGATCTAAACTTGATCAATAGGTCTTTTGCGGATGCTGGCGAAGCTGCTGCTTTTCTTGAGAAAGTTGCTTGTTGTAAGATGATGGGAGCACCTACACCTAAACATTGTGAAAACGGAAAGCAAGCAATTAGGAAATCCAACAAAAAAGTACAAGTTCTTCAATTTAATTCTACCGTGAACGTTACATTAACGCTTTGTACCTGTAGACAGGTAGATTGTACAAAGTAACGAAAAGCATTAGTTTGTTCAGTAAGAAACCAAAGACAAAGGGAGGCAAGGAGAGAGCTAACCCTCAAATTTCGATACCACAAGTACGTTTTTTGTTAGTTTTTTTGGTTAGCTAATTGTACTCAGAACTTCAAACATGTGTTTCATTTCGGATGGGATACGAAGAGGGTTAAGTTTGCGACTCGTAATCAACTACCTATGTTTATTGTGAGTTTAAACCCTAGATTGCTTACCACTAAACTTCTCTTTAGCAAACCAAAAAAGACAAAGGGAATCCAATCATCCTACACGAAATATGCGCTAGTATTCCAAAAGAAGTCAATGTTCTTCCCGTTGTATTGGCACTGTGCGTTTTCATTTGAAAGAAAATACAAATAAATTATTTAGTCCACTAGCGCAATGTCCTCCTCCTCCACCTGCGGCAATACCATATACAGTTAGAGTCGGAGCTGGTTTAGCAACAAGTATCTATTTTACACCTCCAAAAGCTGCTCTTGAGCAATCCATTGGCGATAATATGCTTAGTATGTTTACAAGTTGTGGCTACAGGTTATGTTGAAGAAGAGTCTGAAAGGTCATTCTGAACTAAACTTTTTCGAAAAAGTCACAACTGATTAATCAAATACAATTTCAAATAAAACAATAAAACTCGTATTACAAACTTGTGATTCTTTATTTAACAATTATAATGAACTGCATCTAATTCTGAAGTTTGATCAAGCAAACCACAAAACTTGCAAAGAGTTTGCTTGTTCTTTTTTGTTATTTAGAGACCACTAGGTCTTGAAACCTCAAGTACAAACTTACACTTTATCTTCATTAATCGTCACCACAGTCATCTATATTGTCCCAGCCAATATCAATAACATCATAATAATTACTTAGCGTTCATTCTGGTTGCTTTAGTAGTTGGCAAACCACATTATTTATGGTACAATTCAATGGCATTCAACTCATTAAAAGTAAACCTATAGTGTACCTACGTTGACAATACCTGGTCAATTAGCAGTACTTAGAGGAAAGAATACTAAAGCCATCAAAACCCAAGAAGAATGGAAAACACTATAGCCAAACCTACTAACCTAATGGGTACAGCAAGAGAAGTATTACTTACTTTGTTGGCCATTGTTATAAAATAGATTTATTGTAAAACGTTCAAAAGAAATATCATACTGCAACATCTTCATTGCATTTTAAAATTTACGTTGTCCATCTTTATGCCACTTTTTGGCTTTGCCACGGTGACTACCATCTGTCCATGTACTTTGTAACTTAAGTTGTCCATTGTCATACCACTCTTTGAGTTCACCATGTTTCTTGCCATCAACAAACATACATTGTATTTGAAGTTGTCCATTTTTGTACCACTTTTTAGTTTCACCGTGTTGTTTACCATCAACAAACACATATTGTCCTTTCAGTTGTCCGCTTTTGTACCATTCATTATGTACTCCGTGTTGTTTGCCTTTCACCCACATACATTGTTCCTTAAGTTCTCCACTTTCATACCACTCTGTTTCTTGACCATTCATTGCTCCATCAACCCACATACTTTGTATCTTCAGTTGTCCGCTTTCATACCACTGTTTACTCTCACCATGAAGTGTAAAATTAGCCATCATAGATTGTACATAAAGCTTTCCATTCTCAAACCAACCTTCGCTTAGTCCATTCTGATATTTGTGAGACTGTACTTTTCCACTTTTATACCATCTTATCCATTTCCCTTTTGGTTTTAATCCTTCATCAAAATGTGTATTGATCGCTGCTCTTTTTGAAAGTGTATGGAATTTTGTAAATGCTTCAGCATTGAAAGTGCAGATGTACACTTGAAGTTCACGTGGAATATCAAGTAAAGTCACAGAACACTTGTTCTCCTTTTTTACTTTTTTACTCATATTACCTTTTGGTTGTCTTTACCAAAGCTACCACGTGTTAATTAGAAAGAATATTTTACAATAGAAAAAGTGACGTTTCATACAGGCGTTCTCCTTTTAACTAAACAGCTTTGTGTTTTACACGAAACATGAAGTTCAACCTTCCGCGTTAAAAAAAAGCAACGATAAACAAAAAGGAACCATTTTGTTTGTGTTCTAAAGCATTAGTTTATACCTGCTAAATGAGTGAGCGAGAAAGCTGGGTTTAAATGTTTACTCCACGTGCGAGGATAATCAAACGACAACAGTTATTACCACTGTATGTAGTGCGTTTGTAATAACTAAACACAAGTAATACCGTCAACGCAAGGTCAAAGTGACTTAAACTTTATGGCACTGGATGTCATAAACACAACTCTGCCCTGATCACATGCACATGTCCCTGCGCTTTGGAAAATTCCTAGCCAGGCTCCTCACAGACCACTACGATGGCAAGGAAACAAAGTGCCACGATGCAAGCAAAGAGCGGAAATAATGCTACAAACGTCCTAACAAAGGCACTGGTTCCGCGAATACATCTTTACCTTGAATGTCACAAAACAGAACTCTGCAACCCGCTGCCGTGAGGATTAGTACTAGCCAAGATGATTAAAAGTAGAATCCAAGTTCAAAGTCTGGGTCTACAACTGCTGTTAACCTGCAAAGAATTAGTGTCGATATGCTCACATGTTGTTTGTAGACTAGTTCAGCGGAAGCAAAAGCTGTGTACAGAGTTGATATGGCGAATATTGTTTTCCACATTTTAATTCCCTTCAAAAAACCTTAGTTTGTTTGCATCAAGGCCACCCATACGAAGAGTCAGTTGTTTGTTCAGTGAGAGTAATTATCTCACTAGTTGAGGAACACATTATTCTCTTCGGAGACATAGTGAGAAATACAGAAGAGAAGCTTCAGTGAACTGCAGCAGTTTATGATTCTCATATTTTCAAAAGCACCATCACAAAATGGCTGCTAAACGCACCTTAGAAGAAGAATTATCATTTATTGAACAAATTGATGGCGTTCGTTACAGAATAAAGAAAGGGTTCGTGCCAAACATGAACGTATGTCTCCCTGCGCATTTAAATTGAGTCGTTAATCGTTACAAGGTGGAAGCTCGGTTTTATGTTAATGAAGAGCTGAAATCGTTATTATTTGATGAGCTAGAAGCTTCTTATGATAGAAAAGTTGGCAGTTTCGTTCCAGCCGTACGTTATACCGAAGAATAGAGCCACATTAATACCAGTCATTATAAACTATTCTCTACGCTTTATTATTAGTTCTCATAGCGTAAAGACGCCAAAAACAACATTTATTGACTGGTTAACGCTTACAATAAACTATTTAGGTTAAACAACTTGCAAACGTCGCTAGTCTACCTGGAATAGTAGGCCACTCAATGGGTATGCCTGATATTCACGCTGGGTACGATAAAACCATTCACAATTCACAGAACTACAAAAATTTTTTCTCATTTTTTGTTCAACAACAGCTATGGTTTCGCTATCGGTAATGTAGCAGCATTCGATATGGATAACCCTGAAGCTGTTGTATCACCTGGAGGAGTAGGATTTGACATCAACTGTGGAGTGCGTCTTATAAGGTACCTATCTTCAAAAAAAAGGAAAAAAAAAAGTTAAAACGGCGTAATGTGTAGAACCAACCTTATGGAGAAAGATGTACTACAACACAAAGATGCCCTTGCACAGTCTTTATTTGATCATATACCTTCAGGCGTTGGTGCAAAGGGTATAATCCCAACAACACCACAAGTACGAATTTTTTTCCTGTCATAGACAATGTGCAGTACTTTTTTTTAACAGAGTTCTACTAGGATATAGAAGACGTTCTTGACCTCGGCATAGATTGGTGTATAAAAAAAGGATATGGTTGGGCTGAAGACAAAGAACATTGTGAAGAACATGGTAGAATGAAAATAGCTGATGCCTCAAAAGGTACTTCCCTACTTATGTTTATTTTTGATTTTGTGTCAAAAAATCTCGTTTCAAACAAAAATTATCTCTATGTCAATCTCACTGTCTATCAAAAGTGTCTGATCGCGCAAAGAAGCGCGGATTGCCTCAGTTAGGCACTTTAGGTGCCGGTAATCATTACGCGGAGGTTCAGGTCGTAGATGAGATTTATGACGTTGATGCAGCAAAGAAAATGGGCATCAATCGCCTGGTAATGGACTTAAAGATAGTTTTAGTTGTTAATATTATTTATAGGGTCAAGTTGTTATTTTTATTCATAGTGGGAGTCGCGGATTGGGTCATCAAGTACTGCACTTGGAGATTTTCGGCAGTTTTTTTTTATTTTATTGTGATATCTCTTTGTTTTATTAATACCACTCTAGGTTGCTTCTGACGCCGTTAGAGTGATGGAGAGATGTATGCGAAGAGATAAAATACAACTCAACGACAGACAGGTAATTTAGATTGAAAAAAATAAAAATAAAAGTCGCACGTGCACCAACACGTTGTTCAACGTAACAAGTTGAACGTAAATAATGGTACAATTTCTAAAATGTTTTAGCTTGCTTGTGCGCGTATTCAGAGCGAAGAAGGTCAAGATTACCTTAAAGCTATGGCAGCTGCAGCTAACTATGCTTGGGTACGTATTTTGGTTATAAGAGTACCACTAAGAGTGTTTCAGGTCAATCGCCAAGCCATGACCCATCTCACAAGAAAAGCTTTCGCGAAACAGTTTGGAAAAACAGCAGATGACCTAGATATGCACGTGGTTTATGATGTAAGCCATAACATTGCCAAAATAGAAGAGCATATCGTTGATGGTAAAAAAATGAACCTTCTAGTACACAGGAAGGGTACGAGAACGACTACGCTTCTTTTACGACGATTTCCTGGTTTTTCTAATATTGTATTTTCTTTAAGGTTCAACACGCGCTTTCCCACCTCAACACCCAATGATTCCACATGATTATAAAACAACAGGACAACCTGTTCTTATAGGAGGAACGATGGGTACATCTAGCTATGTTCTTACTGGAACAAAGAATGGTACACAAAAAAAAGAGTATGACATCATTTCCTAAAGTCTAGCGTAAGGCATGACAGAGACTTTTGGATCAACTTGTCATGGTGCTGGTCGCGCTATGTCACGTAATAAAACACGGAAAGTATTGAGTCATGGTAAGGTGATGAAACACCTCAAAAAGAAAGGTATTAAAGCGTTTTTAACTCCGTTGTTTGGGTTAACAAATTATTTCCAAATAAAAATAAAAATCGAAACAAACTTATTGAATCTAGGCATATCAATTAGAGTAGCGTCTCCAAAACTTGTAATGGAAGAGGCTCCTGAAGCTTATAAAGATGTAGATTGTGTTGTAGATAGTTGTCATGCTGCTGATATTTCAAAAAAGGCAGTAAAATTACGACCAATTATTGTAATAAAAGGATAAACAAAGACAAAAAAAACAGAAATGAAATGCAGTTCAAATTCTCTACAGTTTTTTTTTTCCCACCCTTGAAAATACTGTTTTTATAAGCGAATATTTCGCTGGAGGTGAGCTGTAAAAAGAAGAATTCAAGAAAACAAGAAACATTTTTTGAAAAAACGTTCAAAAAAAAATAAAAAAAGTACTCTCCACGCCATACACCACCAACAAGACTTGTTTGATTAAAGAATTTTGTTTTTTAATAATATTATCGCAATAAGGTTTTCTTTTCTTTCTTTTTTGCACGTATATGATCACGTACGTATTTGTTATTTACATCAAGGTTTTAAAGGTTTTTTTTGTACAAATTGGGTTCTTTTTTTTTTGGTTTTGGGTCCGCTGTAGTGGAGCCAATACGCGCTTTGTTTATATATCTGTAGTTGCCAAAGCTTTAGGCCGCGAAGATAGCGCTTTTTTAAATCTTCTCATACCCATGTTACGACCAGAAAACCTTTAAAAACTGCGATTAGTTTTTTGTGTCTTTTTTTTTTTTTTTTGAAAATCACAGAACGGCGTATCGGTGATAAAACAATAAAAAACCGATAAACCAATCTCTTTTTTTCATGCAAAAAAAAAAACACGTGATCGCTGTTTGTTTTTTATGTGTCTTTTTTTTTCTTTTTTTTTTGCATTCTTTTCGTACCTGCTCATAGAATTAAATAATGATCGCTTCCTAGGCGCTTGTTTCCTTCTAAGTGAACCACCAGCACCTCTAAAAAGAAAGAAATGTTAGAGTTTGTGTGGATCAAGTTTTTTTTTACACAAATCGCAGTTTTGTTTTAACGTGAATTATTTTACTTCAAAAGGGTGGTTTTAAGATATATGTACCATATATCAAATACACGCCTTTATGAGTCGTTTTAAATCAAAGCGGAGAAGTTCCGTATGGCGTTCACGTACTTTTCTGAGGACCTATCCAACGAACCATACTTTGGTCCCATTGTTTCTGTATCATCTGGCTTTATTGGGTCAGCAGATAGAACCATAGGTGCGCTTTTTGTTCTCAGTCTATGATTTGACATCTCGAGTGATGCAGAACGTTTATGTTGCCTTGAAACACTATAACTCTTTGATAGTTTGTAGGTATCTTGAAAAGAACATATTTCATCAAAATCTGAACTATTCGTCGCTAGTCTACGAGCACGTGCTGTAGACTGTGTTCTTTTTGGTGGTGGTAAAGCTGTACGAGATTTTAGTACTCCACAACGTCAAGCAGGTTTTGAATGAAGTTTTGTAGTACGGTAAAAGAAAGACAACTAGAAGGCATGGAGAGGGTGTCACGTACATCCATATTGACAACGAAGTGGTACACCACCCCGTTTTGTTGATGTTTGTTTTTTAGGCCTCTGGTCCAATCCCCCGTATAGATTAGCTAATGAACGGCTTCTATCATGTTTATGAAGTGTATTATTAACACCGTCGGCTTTCGTAGTTCGCGCTAGAGCTGGTTTCATTGTGTGAGCTTTAGAAAAATTATGACCTTGAAGTGAATTTCAACGCACTTCTCAAACAAGATTTGGTAATGCGGCACTTCCTCAATAACTAAAGTTGGTGCTACTGAATTCTTCAACGTGATATGTAAGGATATATCCTATTATAACATCAGAAAGCAAAGTAGCACCACTGTGGGAATTAGGATAAAGTTAGAATTGACGAGGTTTGCTCAACATACCTAAAAATGACTGTTGACGTTATTGATATGACGCAACAAACATTAAAAATTATATTGGTCTAAAAAGCAACGGTAATGTATGAACGTCCAAGCCGATTTTGGAACTTCAAACATGTCATGTTAGGATGAGAACTCATGACAATAAATCTCCCATGATCATCAAAAGAAGAAAAAAATCTCAATAAGATACGGAGTTGCGCAGTTACATCAACTGCACGTTATGTATAACGTTTGACATTACGTAGGGTAGTAAAACACCAATGTTGTAGTCACAAAACCAAAAAAACTTTTCAAATAGTTCGTTAATAAATAAAATATCACGTGAGTCATGAAATATCTGTATGAATGTGAAATAAAGACTTAATAGCAAAGGAATACTTGTGTTTTTTAAAAAAGGGGTTTATGTACATAAAGCATTTTAAAATTGTTGCAACAAGGCTTGTGGTTTCAAATTGAAACTTTTTTCTCTTCTTTTTTTTTTTCCTTTTTCTTATCTTTTCTTTCCTTCTCCTTCTCTAACATTTACAACCCTCATCAGCATAAAGATCATCACGGTTAGGTGGCTTATTTCCTCTTCTTTGTGGCTCATTTCCTCTTCCATAAACCTTTACTTGACTCTCTACTCGCTTGATACCTGGCCTAGAATTGCCGCCTGATACAGTGCTACCACCATTTGTTGAGTTTCCTCCATCTTTCTTCAACAAAGCTTCACAACATGTAAGCGAGTAATGTCTTATATTTAATACGCCAACGTACCACGTACTACTGACACTAGAGGAGGATTAAGATTTTTTTCATGCTTGCACGAAATCTCAAAATGGTCTGCACCAACTTTCGCTGCATACCTAGAAACGCAAGTGTTAGATATACATAACGTAAGGACATGAGAAACAAAGAATCTTGTCGGACAGAAATCAAAAAAAGGAACTATCAGTCAAAAAATTGTAAAATATCTTTTTTTTGTAAAGGCTGGCACGTACGCTTCTGCGTCTTTCTTATCTACTTTACGCGAACGCTCCAAGTCCATTTTATTACCCAAAATCACAAGCGTTATTTTAGTGTCATCACCTACTACTCTACGCAACTCTGCTACCCAGCTTTGAACGCGATCAAATGATGTACGTGACGTTATATCATACATGAGCATTGCAGCTAATATAAGTTAGATACAAGCGTAAATGACAATGACAAGCGCTTGAAACTGTAAAATCGTTTCAAATAAAAAAAAAAAGTCAAATACCGGCAGCGCTTCTGTAATATGTTGGCATCAATGAGTGGTATTTCTCCTGTCCAGCGGTATCCTATGTAGGAAAACAGTTAAGGTTAAATAAAACAAAACGGGACAATTTTACAAAGCGGTAAACGCCTTTATGGCATTACACGATATAAGTAGTATAACGTACCCAAATCGATAACTCGCATCGTTCGCCAGTAGGAAAATTTATCTTCTTGTTCTTACAATACGCCTACGCTTGTGGTAGTCTTTGTTTTATGGCGTTGCGCAACAACCGTACCTTCTTTGTGGTGTTATGATTACTATTGAATGTACCGCTAGTCCAACGAAGGAACAAGGACGTTTTACCAACTTCACCTACGCAATAGGTGAATACTTGTTAAAGGGGAGCCTAAACACCTTCTCCAAGTAGAATAAGCTTAAACGTAGGCAATGAAGAGCGCATGACACCCAGTACGTGTTAGCGTCGTGACAGAAATGTTCAATGAACTCTCACATCAGACCAATTGTGACCATTTCGAGCAGGCGTGGTATAATTCTGCGTTGAAGGTATGACCATACAGCGCAAGAACTGGTACTGGTATCTCGTTGGTGTACCATTGTCTGACGAATTAGCAAATGGGTACTAGTTCTCCTCTGTACATGAGCGCCTTCAGTACACAGAACATACGCGTAAGAAATTAGTTTGACACTTGCTGGCACTTTGCTCTTATTTCGGCTTTTAGTCATCCTCTAAACTTCTCCTTCCAATTTGCAGACTCATCCGGTAGCACTAACCGTTGTAGCAAAATACCTCGGTAAACCAGTCCAGTTTTTTCTGTTGGTCGATAGTTTTATTCTCTTCTAATGGGTGGCTACATTTCCTCATTCCTTTGGTACGACCTTCGTGCACAAAATCTGCAATACTTACTTGCAATAGCAACTTCGCTGGTACTTTGTTCCCAGTTTACTCGTCATTCAAAGCTCTCGAGTCCCCTGAGCCTGAAGATGATAAACAATGGTTAACCTTTTGGGTTGTTTACGCTGTGTTCACTGTTGTAGAGGCGCGTACACAATCTCCGCAAAACAAAAAAATACTAAAACTCCTTGCAGGCGTTTACAGATAGGTTAGTGTTCTGGATACCTTTCTACTATGAGTTGAAGTTGGCGTTTTTAATTGCGTTGCAACTACCTCAATTGAACCTCGCTGCTTCATTGTACAACTCGTACATCCGTCCGTACTTCGCATCAAAAGAAGGCGTACGTCTCGAAAGCTAAAAACCGAGCCTGAAAGAATTCTCGTTTTGTAACGCGCTGTAGGACATTGACAAGATGATCGTTCAAGGTAAAGCTGCTGCAGCTGAAGGTCTTGGTAAACTCGCCAAAGACGGTATGAGAATGGCCATGGAGAAGGTACGTTTCATGCAACAACGTTAAGGGACCATTTGGGGTCATACCCGCCTAAAACTTTTATTCGGGCTTTCTCGATTTTTTTGACGCTTTTTTTTTCTCGATTGTTTTTAGACGTTCAGGTGTCTAACTCAGTGCAATAGGGTCCTGAAGTACTCGCAGCTGTTACCAGCGCTGCTACAAAAGCCACAAAGTCCCTTGAGGAGACTGCCGCACAAGCAAAGGCAGAAGCCAAAGAGACCGATAAGTCAGATTAATTATTGTTAAAAAATACTCTGTCGTATTGAAATAAACAATTGTTCCTTTGTTAAATCGCAGCACTTGTTTATGCCTTTTGTGCTAGTTCTGGAGAAATACGTTACTTTTTTTTGGAATAGAAGGGAATGTTTGGCTAATATGTTCAAACGCCATCATAGCCTTGCGTTAAGCCCGGTCACTATTTAACCTTTTAGTTGTTTTATTTCTTTTTTTCGTTTCTTAAATAGCTCCATCTAGGTCAATATCATCATCGTCATACATACTAAATCTATCCATATCATCAACAGCTTCGTTAAGCTCTGCAAATAGTCTCTTTGCTTGTACAAGAAGTTTTTCCAAGTTCATATTGTTGGCAAGATGTATTACTTTACTCAAGTACTCCAATGACCTTTGAATGTTTCCAAGGTCATTAAAAACAAGCGCTAGCTCTGTAGAGGAAAAAGATATTAGCTGATACTTGCACTAGAACCAAAAAGCAAGAAGGGCACTCGGCGATTTGACTGAGAAAAGACGTACCATACAGAACACCAACAAATTCTTTACTAAATAACATCTGAGCTTCGTCATCTTTTGTAATAATTTCTAAAAATTCTCTTTCAGCTAACAACGCTGTTTCACGACAAGACTCAAGCTCTCCCATACTACAAAAACCAAAACATCAGTAACCAAGAAAAAAAAAAGAAAAAAAAGAAACTTCAAAAAAACATGTTCCCACGTGTATCATGACAAATATTTCGAACGACAAAACATTGTCACCTCTGTAATAACTCAAAATTAAATACGTACAGGCGATAAGTTCTTGATAAGAACCATAAACAACTTGGATAATATCCTGTTACTATACCATCACTTTTAAACGTCTTGATAGCTTGTACTAGCATTTTCTGTGATTTAAGGAAATCTTGTAAATAGTAGTAGCAAACTCCGATATTCTTTTGTATAAGGGCAACATTTCCAGGTACAGAAATTGTGACTTTAGGATGCTTCGAGATGTTAAGAGCCTTTTGTAAGTATGGCAGAGCTTTTGAGTACTGTTGGCCTCTCATCAGTAGTTTAGCAATGCCATTGTAATTTAGCGCTAGTTCTGAACTATGTGCTTGTTGTTTTGGCGTTAATGCAGTGTATCTGAGTTGAAGAGATTGCTACAAAGAAATAAACTTACTAAAAAAAAATAGGAAAATTAAAAGGCGGTAGGACGTACATTGTACGCTTTCAATGCCGGGTTATGTTGGTTTATCATATCTAATAGTAATGCTAGATCATAAAGACACAACCCTTTAGCCAACTACATAAAAAGTCAGCGAACAGTCAAAAAAAACAAAAAAAAGTAACAGAATTTGAAAGCGCTTGAGATTTTTCGACTGCAACGACTTTGTTGTATTCGCTTTGTAGCGAATTTAGCTAAGAAGCAAAGGACATGTTATTACCTTCCATTCTCTGGTATCTTTGTTATCACACTCGTCAAATGTTGTTAATGCTTTTGTCATAATTCTCGAAGCTCTTTCGTAATCATGTGTAGGAATAAAACAATCTGCTTCAAAGTGATAGTACGGTGCTATCTCAAATTTATCTGCTCCAGCATCTAATGCCATTTGTATAGTTATTTCAAATACTTTTATAGCTTCAGAGTACTTTGATAGCCTAAAAAGAGACATAGCCTTCCTACAGTAACATTTTCTTAAAATTTCTTCTTTCTTGTAACCAAGTTTTTCATAATGCGTTATAGCGTTCTCAGAGTGTTTTAAGCAATCTGATGGTGGTCCATGTACGTATCTTAGATGTGATAGTTTCTCCCAAGAATCAGCAATAGCTATTTCATCTATAGCATCAGGTCCACGGAACATTGTAATATGAAGAATAAACTTGCATATTATTTTACAGTTTGACTTTAAATTATACTTTCCAAGAAGTTCTGTCGCTATCTTTTGATACATGTTGTATAAAGCGTCTCCCTTATCTTCTCCAGGTTTAACCTTAAAATTCTTTGCTATACTACAAGCGAAAGAGAGCAAAGAGATGTTGTCCTTAAAAATAAATAGCATCTCCCTCAGAAGTCTTGAATCCATGTCAACACCTTTCGCAAAAAAAGTGAGCATTTGCTTGAACCGTGTTGTTAGTTCACTTACCTGATAATTTAATAAATTCGTTAACTTGAGTTGTCGTCATTGATTCCAAAACTAGGCTATCAGGAGCATCAAATTTTTTAGTGTCTGTAAGCGCCAGGATAGTACCTACAAGTAAAAGCGTCAAAAAAAACTACTTAACAGATTTATCACGTGTGATACACACCGAAAGGATAATTGTCGCGTATGATATGATGAATATCGCTTATGACATAGGCGTCTTTGATTATTATAAGCCAACTTTCTCGTCTTCTTGAAAGAGCTGTATTTATAGACTCTAAACAAGATTCAACAGAGGTGTTCGAATCAGCAGGATCTAAATCACGTGTCAAAAATCAAAAAAATAAAAAAAACCACTAAACTCACTCAATCTCAAAACGTACATCCTAAGCGATTCGCTAATACTTGAAGATCTTTCTTTACGTTCAAATGATCAAGCCTTATCATATGTACAAGTGCCTCATTGTTTCTGTTTAAGAAATCCAAGGCAAACTTTACAGCCAATGTCGTTTTACCACAACCTAAAGTTTTATTAGTTTGTCGCTTTTTCTCATTTTATTGACATAAAAAAATCGCAATAGTTGTCGTGGAATGTTCTACTACGCACCTGGAGGCGACACGATGGCACAAATTGTGAGTTCATCCTGATTGTTTGTTTTTGTATGAAGTTTGTATAAATAGTCTGTGCGTGGTATCAAAGGGCTCGTTAGTGCTGGTAAATTATGTTGACCACATTTGGAGTCGTCTGAATGTAATGCGCCTTGTGGTGCGTAATGGAACGAAAGGTTGGCCATGAAGCGTCTAAGAGGTGATGCAAACATGTACTAGGCATAGTTTATTAAATATCAACCGAAAAACAACATACAACTGAGCCAGCAACGAGAGAAGCGCCTACAAGAAAACTGGGGGCAATAAACATCCAATTAGATGCATAGGGCGAAGCATGGAGCTGCATTGGCCTATAAGTCATGCGACTGTTGTTTTTCATTGCGTATGTAGTTATGTATTCGATATGGGTATTAAACGAAGTGCATAAAACGGTGGAAGGCTTTGCTTGTCTTAACGTGTATTTAAGTCATGTTCAGAATTCTCTTCGTAAAATGGCTTCTCTTGCTTGTTTGATGTTTTGAGCGAACAAGCAGTAAAGTGTCTGGAGATACTCAAGAGATACGACGTAGTGAGAAGTTTTATTTCCTTTTGGGGGTGCAATCAAAGTACACGCTTAGTGCAAGATTAACAAGTCATGTATCCACTTAAAAGTTTCCTCTTTCCGGCAATGAATCCTAAAATTGTGCGAGTTTCCTGTCATTTGAGCACACATCTTACGCGTAATGGGCATATTCATTGACAACTTTCAAGATTCTTACAGAAATCATCTAAGAAAGTAATTGTAATAAGAAATTGAAAAAATAAAGATGGGTTTTTATTTGAAGCTGTACAGCTGCAGTATTAATGCGTGTCTAAGCTTCGTCACTGTTTTTTCCACCTGACATCATTTTGAATTGTCTTATCAACCTGGCTATCTCTAAGTGTCCGTTGGCTTGAGCAACTATGTAGAATAAGATCATAAAAGCAAGGCATCTCAAAAGAACGTTGTTGTTAAATTGGCACGTGGTCACAAAAAAACGTGCCTTGTGCAGCAGTAGCTTTATGCATCATAATCTTTACATCAACATCGATTACATCTGAAAAAGCTTCTAATAAGTATCTAACAATGTTTTCATGACCACAAATACAAGCCCAATGCAATGGAGTTCCTAAAAATACCATCAGTAAAATTCTCTCTTTAATGCATTTGAAATACTCCCTAACCTGCTGTGCCCCTGTTTGCAAGTGCCAGTGCTGGTGTATTCCTACGACGACCGTTTGAAATAATATCTGGAACATACAATCCTATTCAAGAAATAGAGGTTTAGATCAAAGCAAATTTGCTTTCATTTGGATCAGTTGTCATACCGTCTTTGATAATAATCTTGCCCTATAAGGGGTCAGTAACAAGTTGTCAATTATCATGTGAGCGTACCATGTATGGGAATGAGTAGTTTCCGTGATAAGCATAAGACTTATAAAGAGATACTTTGTTAACATCAATTTGATCAGCATTTGCAGCGAGTTTTTCCAGCTCTCCTCTGTAACAATACCCTATAATATGCTCTTTTACATTGATCCAATAATCACCATCACTGTCTTTCTCTGATAAGGCGTATTTTCCTTTTGCAAAATGAGCCTAGAAGGTAAAACCAGGTTACCACTAATCACATGAACAAAAAGTTGTTGAGAAAAGAAAATGTTTAAGACTTAAGAATGGGATTTGCATTGAATGAACACTAAGACAGCTCTGCTGAGGTGATAACTTTTGCTATCGCTCGTACAAGCTCAAAAGGCTCGTTTTTAACGATAAGTGACGCACCTTGGACATCCTTGAGTGTTGTACAATGTCACGGTAACTTTCTTTGTTACTGTGAGCGTTATCAGGTACTTTTCCAATCAAATACATGAGTTGTGCGGCCCATACCTTGTATCACTGTTAAAAAGGGCGTATTTAATAATGTAAATACCATATCATCTGTGCTACATCTATATAACTCTTTATTAACCATCATACACGCATAAATATCGCTTGTATCGTCTAAACAAGCAATAATATGAATCAATATCTACAATATTGTCTTAACCGCTGTAAAACATGGTTAAAAACTGTTTTTACCTCTGTAGGATAGTCTAAGAGATCAAAGTTGGTCGTATTATCTGCCATTGCGAAGCGTTTTACAAAAAAAAAAAACAATCACGTTTTAAATCACGTTGTGTCAGCAGTTTTCAATAATTCTCTACAAATTCTACTAAAATTGAACCGGTTAAAATAATGCGATTGTCAAGCAGTTTGATTGTGGCAACCAATGGTTAGTAGATTTTTTAATGTCAACTTTATCATTTGGGCTTGACGTGAGATCTCTTTGTCTCAGTGATATCCAAGTTGTACTTGGTACTTTGTTCAGAAAATACAACGTTAGAAAAAGACGATGGAAAGTAGTTACAGGTTGAGTTGTTTATTCTCTTACAGCATGTTTTGAAATACAGCTTGGGAGTCAGTAATTATTATATCCTTGAACACTGTCACTATTGTTTGTACAGGAGGATACGGTGATAGACTATACTCAAAGCCAGAAGCTGTTAGAGAGCCATTAGGAAGAGTGTAAACTGCAAAGAACTCTGCCTTTGTATTGTCTACCGAGCACTTGCTACATAATAATGAACGCATCTTTGATCCTTCTTCGAGTTTCAAAACATCTTGAACTGTTGTTTGGTTAACACCCTCATCTACAACTTCATAAACACCTCCATCATTTGCAAAGAAAAACTTAAAATCGTTATCTCCATAAGGTAGTATGCTTATAGCATGAGTCACAGTCGAAGCCGCAGCAGTCTTGGCAGCAAACACTTGGTTCCCGCTAGTTAATAGAAACTGTACTTCATTCTCAGATGATGAAGCAATAGCTATTTGTTTGCCACATGATGTAACACTATCAGGCGTAAAACCCAAGTTCCCTAAGATTTTCGTGCAAGCTCCAGTACTAGTACAAGAGTACACAGTCACAGTATCATTATCTACAATCATCCCTCGAAAACACTCTGTAGCTGTAAAATAAAGTCCTTTGCCACCATCAGAGATGAACGTTGGAGATGGAAGAGTATTTGATATGTTCTTTAGGCTATAATCTATCACATACAACTTACTACTTCCTGCAAGTATTTCGATGTCAGAATAAAGCGAGAATGAAAGTAGGCATAAACTGGTTTCTTCCAAGCGTTGAGAAGTATACTTAATATCAAGCTGCTTATATACATCACCCGTAGCAACTTCTAGCAGAATAGTGTAGCCGCCTGTTCTGGAAGAGTTCTCTATAAACCCCGCTATGTATTTGGGAGTAGACGAGGAAAGTGTGATAACGAGTATCAAAATTAGGGCATGGCATGGTGTTTGTCGTTTGCAAGAATAAAACATATGGTTAATTTTTCGGGTTTGGAGTGCCACTACTGATCATGATGGTGTTAACTGTTAACAACAGTGGATTTTTTAACAGAATTACCCTGGGTATCCGAGTGATTTGAATTCTTCAGCACAGTTAAGAACGTAGTGATTATGCGTACATGAGCGCTCTTGTCTGATTTCATTTAACTGAACATATTTATGAAATTACTATTATCCTCAAAAATGGTCATAGACTCACCCATTTGCCTGTGATTGTCTAGATTTATTGGGCACAAAGATAACATGTGATTAACAGAATCACGTTTTATACGAAAAATATAAAGTACTGCTAAATCCTATTCAAAAACAACAGTACAACTTAACAGCTACCTTGAGATGCGATTGTTACCCTTAGGAAAAATTCCTTCGTAAGGTAGGGAACGTCTACATTGCAGCTGAGTCTTGTATTACCATGTACAATTCGCGTACCCAAGTAACAAGTATGAAGTTAATACTTAGAAGAAAAACTATTAAACAAGAACTATAGAATTACAAGTAAACAAAATTGTATTTTACACTTCAACAGCGGAGGTGGATGATTCTTCTTTCTTTGGTTTACTCTTAGGAGATTTCTTTTTACTCTTCTTTTTAGGCTTCTTGACATTGTCTCCTTCTGTCCTAGCCGCATACTCTTCAACAAACTGAGCCCAATCGTCTTCAAAAAAAGTCAACATTTCCATTAAAAAAAAATAGTCTTCACTCACCAACAGAGTACGTCAAGTCTCCGCCAAAGTCTTGGTGAAGCTGACTCTTATCAATGTATTCAAGAAGTTGACTCTCGTCTTTAAGAATTTCAATCTAGAAGTGTACTTCGTTAGTAAAAAATTCCTATTTTTTTACTAGTTTTTACTTACGCGCTTAAAGAGCTTTTTCTTCATGAACAACTTTGCAATAGCCAGCATTGCCTTTAGAATAGTAGGTGGATTTAATAAAATAATTTTTTTAACGCGCATAGGGAAAGTGTCCTGTTTGCGAGTGAGTGCGAAATAACAACCGAATAAAAAGGTTTCAAACGTACAGTCATGGTTCCAGATTTTTTCTGTAATTTCATATCGAAATGCTTCATAGACAACCCCTTCAAATCTTCAACTATAATGACACCATTGCGTTGTGTATCAATACTACAGTTTGTTAAGTAAATATAACTCTAAAAGCCAACACAACGTAGTGAAATCGAAAATTTCAAAATTCAAAAAAATCACGTGACAGCCAAAAAGAAAAATAGCATGAACCTTCAAGTTTTTTTTCAAAATTCAAAAACAACCAACGTACTGTCCGTCACAATAGCTACCTTTCATAACCATCCAGTATTGGAACTCCATTATAGCTTTATAATCATTATCTCTGAAATCCTTTGGAATGAGTCGTGCAGGGATAACATACATTATTCCTTGTCCGTTTTTTGATCTTGTACCAGGAACGGACCACGCGTGCCTAACAGGATTAGTTACAACAAAAAGAAGAAGGACAAGCGAGAAACACAGTAAACACAGCAAGGATAAATTATTTGTGCGGACAAGACAAAAATCACAGAAAGACGGTGAGTCAGCAAACTAACCCATCCTATACAGTACCTTGATTCCCATAATCTTTGGTCTAGTTCTTTAAATTTTGGTATGCGCTCAATGTTATTGTCTTTCTTGTACTTCAAAGTATTTTCTAACATTAGGCCGGCCCTCTCAACGTCTAGTTTACGCGAAAGAAGGCATGATATGAGGTAGTAATCGTTGAATTCTGAAAAAGAGAAACGTCAGCACGTTTTACGTAAAAGTTGACAAAACGCATGTTACGTGACGTTTTTAGTACCTTTTGCGAGCGGGTTTTCTTTTTTGAGCTTGTTTAACGCTTCTAGCTCTTGAGGGAATAATTGCTCCTCTAAAGGTTGCGAATTGTATTTACCAAACTCTATCTACGCTGTATAAGTACTTTCTATCGTTTTAGAGCCAAAAAAAGCAAAAAAAATTAACACGCGATTTTTACCTTTACACCTTCAGGAACACCATGTTGTATATGCTTCTTCTCCTCCTTGCCATCTTTTTTATTTGACTTATCTTTGGGTTCTTTTTTCTTTGACGTTTTCGGAGTTGACACCTTTTTAGTTTCTGACGTTGACATGTGGTTATCTGCTTATTACAGGGTACTATGCTTGTGTTTATGTATAAAATATGATACTCGCTTGTCAGCATTGGTCAAAATCATGCTGTGAAACCAGGGATTTCGGGCAAATTTGAAAAGTTATAGCGAACATCAGTGAATCTGAACTCAGGTTGAAATATTTTGAATTTCAATGTACTCAGCGAACACGTGACAGAGTTTTCAAAAAAAACGCCGTATCGGTGGAAGGAACTTGCTAGCCCTAGGGCGCCTGACTTCACTTCAAATGCCTTTCCCAACTGCCTACTTTTGCCTTTGTTTTACAAAGCTCAGGGTCACGAGGCAATGAGTCTCATATATTTCCATAATTCTTAAACAGTTTCTTCTTTGTCTCCATATCACCCAATACATACTTTCACTCGGGTGAAGTTAGGCGTCTAGTAAAATATCCAGTGAAGCCTTAAGGATGAGCAAAAGTTAACAAGGTATAGCTTGGATCAGTGAGATAAAGAGATTCATTCGCATCAAACCCAATGACCATTAAACTTGTTATTAAAATCTGCTACCCACAAAGTTATCAACAAGTTGTACAGTTGCTTTTTATTGATATATGGTCTTTCCCTTTACTCGGCGTAATGCCAAGGTGTAGGTATCAGATTGATTATACTGGATGTCTTCGAGAGAAGAAAACTTGAAAACAAATAAACGGAAGTACAGCACATTATTTGAAGTTTCAAACTTTTTACATGCCAGATATAGTGCTGTCAGCAAATATCTTGCCTTTTATTACAGCTTCTAAGTAGCTAAGAGTTGAACGGATTGCACGAAACATGACCTCGTGTTGACGAATCTCCTAAAAACACAGAGAAATGATAAATTACCCATTCGATGCAATTGAAGGGTTTTTAACTCCTGTTCCTCATCAGTTCGAAATGTACTCCAAAACTGTTGACAAGCAAATAAACTCACATTCATCAAAATTATCGTTTACGAAACATACTACAGTGTGCTACTGAACTGCCTATCACTGTTATTTAAGTGAAACTGTATTGTAGCGTGTTAGATACTACATGTTGAGTCTGGGGTAAAACCAGGCGTTAGTTATTTAAAATTGCTATTTTTTACAAGAACTGTTTGTTCTGCTGTGCGTGTTGGGAGTTGGTATCATATTCCATCATAAAAGTGTCATAGATAGTGATATGATCATGTGGGTGAATACTACAAATATCTTGAATTATTCACTGAAGCCTATCCGTCTGTAAATATCGTTGCCGTGATACAAAACTAGCACTTGTTTTTATTCACTTTTGGAAACCCTCGCTGTGTAATTCAATTCTATTCTTTTTTTGAGGTGTCACACTACTCCTGAGCACATACAATTGCTTGTTGTTTTATTTCAAAATAATAGGCGCCGAGTTTGTGATACAAATGTTGTGTCCGTTTTTTCCCTACCCATAGTGCATCTCTCAATAACACAACACCTCTTTGTAGTTTAGCTGTACGCAAGGGTTAATTCTAGTACCACACAGTATCTTATGGAGTCCGTTAGTACGTTCAACCGTTCGTCTACTAATGCCTATGTTGCTATCAATATTATCATCATGCATGATCATTGATCTTGCTTTTTATTCTTGACTCCAAATCAAATTCTTGCTTAAAACTTCAAAAAACGTCAAACATAATGTCTCTTGCGCGTAGATGAATGCACCAGTAAACGATCGTTGATCTCACGCTGTTTGTTAGTAGTCATCTTTTTAACGACCTTTTAAAACACTTCACTCTAACTAGAACCTTAATACTAACTCTTTCTACTAGCAGAATCAACGGATACCGAGGAGAAAACTTTAGAGAGCTTACAACGGCTTACAATCAACACAGAGGCAAAAAAAACAAAAGAGGGGATGCTGCGTACGTAATTCTGCAAATAAGAAGCTCTGAAAAAAAATTTTGGTCACGTGTTGTTGTTTTCTCTTCAAAAACCAACAGAAATCTCTAAGATTGTGAACCACTATTTTTTGTTAATGCCAAAAAACAACTCATGTACGTCTCACTCATTTGATTTCAGGGTTTTCTAAGGAAGCAATTAAAGAATTGAACGACGACCAAGTTAGGTTGTATACACGTGTTTACACCCAGAACAGCGTTTCAAAAGATATTCTAACACTTAGAGCAGCACTTGCTAAACTCACTATTATGGATGTTGTTCTAATAGACTTATTCTTTAATACTTACCATGAGGTTTTTGAAACCTTTGTAACAAATCATGCCGTAGTTATGAACGAAAGCCGTTTAAAAGCTGGCACTGAGGCAGCTAAATCTTTACCAAAGCACTACCATGTGCCAATCTTGGGACTGTATTTTGGTTGTGGTACAATAGAGTATTTCTGATTTGATTGCACTTTTAGAAATCACTTTTTTTTGACCATAAAATTCTAATATGTACTATCACCAGGAAAGTCCACGTTTCTGGTAAATTTTCAAATTGCCGTTTTATCAGGTCTAACAGGTTATTTAAAGGTACCTTCCTTTAATTTAAGGAGTTGTTTATGTGTCTACTAGGATAAAGGAGCAAGCCAACAAGTTCAAGATCTTGCGAATGAAATCCTTGAAGGAGATTTAGTGTGTATTGATACAAGAAGCATGAAACCAACCGGAGATAAGTTCGAACAAGATGTAGCCAATAAAATGATTGTCAAGATGTTTTTTGAGCAAATCAATTTAGCGCGAGGACTTGGTATGTACCAACTTTCATCTTGCCGTTTGCTAATATTTTATATAATAGAACTTGATCCAACAAAATTAACGTTCAAGACCGCACTAGCTGAGTATGACAAGCTTGTTGGTCATGGGCATCCATTGGTTTTTTGTTTAGACGAGATAAGCCCAACAAATAGATACGCAGAAAAGAGTGTATGCCGCTGCCACTACAATAATTCATACTGATGATAATTATTAGCTTGCTGCATTTGGTGAGTTTCTTGAGTTTCTCTGGGGCACGTTATTTAATGCTGCAGTCGAGCATCGATACTCTCGAAAAATCCTTTTTGTGATGGCGGGGCACAATCCTATTTTCATGGATATTGGCGGTGTACGCGATGAAAAAGGAAACAAGACTGAAAAGTCTATATGGAGGAATAGATCTTCGGTGACAAATAGTAGACCCATTCTCTTAAACGCAAGTATTTGTTTTTTTTTTTGGTTTTTTTATAAATTATCTCAACAGAAATGGTTTCCATCTAACTTTGTAACTAGACATTCACAACTACTTTTTTCAAGCGAGTCATTGATGAAGCAGTAACAAAATACAAACAGCCAATTCGCTTTGATGATGACGCAAAGGAAAAATACACAAAAGCCTTGGTTGATGATTACGCTGGTCACCCGAGGTTCATACAAAACGCTTTCAAGTAAGCTATTACAATCGATACCACATCACTAATTTGAACCTTTAAGAAAGCTTTTAATACAAGCAAGAAGGTTTAAGGATAAAAATGGGTATGTGATGAGTGTTAAGTTTATCTTCAGAGAGACTAACTTGGTATGAAATAGAACAAACATGCACATCCAATTAGCAGATGTAGATAGGTGAGTTATCCCCCATAACCGAAATCAATATTAATTTCTATTTCTAACTGATATTTAGAATGGTGAGCGACGCACTTGAGGAGTCTATATATTCACAAAGTAGACAGGATGAAATTCAGAATATTCTACATCCAAAAATGTTTGATGCAACAGGATTTGACTCTGTGCTATTTGCTTTTACTAAAATAGCTATTGCCGCTCAATATGGGCTTCCAATAGCGGCAGGAACCAGCTTAAACAGTGTCATGATGACAGAGTTTATTATTAATTATCAGAGCGATATATCTAGAACCACATATACTCTCAAAAAGATACACTCCATTGTACCTATGATGCTTACCCAGAAGAAAACAACATCAGGAATATTCTACTATCCTAAACTTCCCAAGCCCGTAGTTGAGTATATTAAAAACAAATGTCAAGACACTCAATTAAAAGAAGTGTTTGGAAAAGGCGAAACGAAAGGTATAGCAACAATTGTATTGTAGTCAACTTGTTCAATTCTCACGCAACACTAGGAGCACTTTTAGAGCGACTATCAAAGGTTGGATTTGAAATTAATAAAGGTTTAAGGCTTTCAGAAATCATACCATCTTTGTTGGGGACTAAATTGGAGGTAAGGCTCTTTCAATTAGTGCACTTGTTATCTATCCAGAATATTTATTAACTTCGAAACATAGAATGTTGTAATTCCTTCGAAACAGCGAACATTCCCAAAGATAACCTCAGCAGCAGGGAACATCAACTGGAAAAACATGCTTGCTAATATTGGGAATCAAAACAGAGCTTTGTGTCAGGAGGATCTTGCAGCATCACTAAAGACAGCTAACAAAAACGACTTTAAACGCATATGGGAGTACTACATAGCTCCGTGTATGTTAAATCCACATGATCAATCAAGTACGTACCTGTTATACTTCTGTTTACTTGTGTTGTTATCTATAAAGAATGAGAGTGTGTAAATAACAATTAATTAAATAGGTTCAATGGACTTTTATCTAAAAGGATGTCAAGTTGCAGAAACTGCTCAAACTTGCAATATTGGATGCCAGATGAAGGTACAGTAATTGAAAGTACTTGGATATACTCTAAATAATCCATTCCTAGGCAGAAAAAGACGGATTACAATTCAGTCAGATTGGTACTGAGTTAAAGAAGTTTCACATTGATATTTCTGATGCTGATATAAACGTGGCCATGTTTGTGTGCATTGAAATTGGCGACGAGATGAAAAATTGCCTTGGTGGAGAAACCATCATGCTTGAACGTACGTTTGATTGTCTCACACAATATAAAGTTAACACTTTATAACAAAGCTGGAGTATACAGAAAAGTTGCTGGCAAGGCTCTTTTCAACACTACAACAGATACTGTTATTATCGGTGGTAAAAAGGTACGCAGAATTTAAATCACTTCTTGAACTAATGGCCAATTGCAATGTTAGATAAAACTTACAGTAGTACCTTCAAGTAACTCTAATACCAACATAATACCAAAGGATAGAATAGTAACCGTTGTAGAAAAGATAAGATCAAAAATAATAGTATTGAAGAAGCTAAGAGTACCTGATGAACACATCAAAACAGTTTTTGGTATCTGCAATACAAAAACACAAATAAAACTTGTCAGAAAGACTACTCCAAAAAAACAAAAAAGTGGCAAGCAAGAAACAGTTTCCAAAGACTCCTTTACGATTGTTGCAGGAATAGATGTATGTATATTGAGCGTTGATGATGTAAGGCGATTGTGCAAAACAAAAGATACCCAAATAGTGAAGTACGGAAACAATCCAGATGCAAGAGGATATGGCTTGAACGAAGGCAAACTAGTGATGAACGGTACAAACTTTTTTTTTTGGTTGTTGTATTCCTGTTCTTATATTTTTCGTATTTTTAGCTGATATAAAGAAATTCCTAAATCTCGCACCAAGGACGAAACTGGTAAAAATACGGAATCTTGCCAACAATGACGAAAAGACACTAAAAATTAAGCCTGGCCATAATTACACTAACCTAAGTACGACAAAAGTCAATATCTTACTCAGAGTTTACTGAAAAATCTTTAGTTTTCAAGAAATTTGCCGTACCAGGTGCTATTCTACTGAATAAATACAAGGCGCCAGTGTCCAGATATGAAGAAATTGAAGAAGAAGATACATACTTCTTTGATCCAAAATTTGTATTTGATCTGAAGAAAATCAATGTCAAGTACAAAAATGATACAAAAACACTGAATGTCGGATTAACTACCAGACTGCAAGTACAAGGTACAATACTTGTTTCTCTTGACACTGCTAACATGTGAATAGTTGCACAATCATTTGGATTAGATGCCAGCAATATTAAAGTCAAAGATATGAATGGAACTGTAGTCGTATACTATGAAGACCTGAGACATGATGCTACTTATCTTGTAGACGATCGAATTAAATCAGTTACAATCAATTACAAAGGTGAATTAAAATGTTTATCTGTTACAGAAACCATAGCACTGGTACCAGAAGGTACAATACTACTCATCTCTCTTGAACACGGCTAACATGTGTATTTTAGTTGCGAAATCATTTGGATTAAATGCCAGCAATATTAAAGTCAAAGATATGAATGGAACTGTAGTCGTATACTATGAAGATGTGAACAATGGTGCTACTTATCTTGTAGATGATGGAATTAAAACAATTACAATCAATTACAATGGTGAATCAAAAACTTTGTCTGTTACCAACGACACACAATTGGTAATTGAAGGTAAAATAAGCTCTACATAGAATATGTCTAACTAACAATTGTAGTCAAAAACATGTTCGATTTGAGCTTTTTCCCAACACTCAAAGACCAGAACCAACTTGTAGCCTACAGTCCTAAGCAAGTAAAAGACAATGGTGTATACACTATTGTTGATCAGAGCGAGGATGACAATAGTAAAAAAAGGAAAAATACCTCATCAGAAAGTGGAAGTGCACGCTATGAAAAAAAGCAAAGAACACCAACAAGAAAGTCAACCACTCCAAATACAAGTCAAGATTATGTAATGGGTGATGCTTCACCGTACTCACCACATCAACATTCCCCATACAGACCCAAAAGTTCTCCAATGAGTGAATATCAGCCATCACCAAGGCGTGATGACTATTACAAACACAGGCCATCACGTTCACCAAGAACCCGTAATTCTCCAACACGTAACTCTTACAACCGATCACCAAGGCGTGATTACTATGATACAGACAGGCCATCACCCAGGCGTACCTACAATCGTCAAGATCGAAGGTATAAAGATCAATACCACAGCAGACGCCGCAATTACAATGGTGGCTATGATAGGTACTCACAAAGGGATCGTCAATATGATCGTGATTCCTCAAGAAGGCATGCGTATGCACAAAGGTACCACCGAAGAGATGATGTCAAGCGTAGACAACGAAATGAAAAAGATGACAGGAATGATAAAGTTCGAAAAAGAAGCAATGATCAAAAAAAGAGCCCTGTATCACCACAATAAATAGTTGAGTTAAAAACCTTTACATTTGTATTTTGTTGGTCCACTAACTGCTAGGTTTTTGAGTACATTACAATTATAAAAACAACTTTCAAAGGAAACAAAACCAAGCCAAAGCGTTTACGCAAAATGTTACACTCCTAATACCAAATACTACATTTTTAAGTGACCAAGGTGAAGGAACTTGGGATTGACTGTACAATCCTTGTAGTTTTTTTCCTACTGTTGTTCTACTTATATATGAGCTATAGTTGATTTACTGGGAAATTTTTGTTTGGGCCAAGAACTCTTGTATTGAATACTCTGTGCCCACAGATAACTACACAGCAAATGTCAGCTAAAAAGTTTGAGAGTTTTGGACATAAAATAATGAGTTTTCTTATAGGGACTATTTGGTAGGCAACGTCCCGTATAACAGCCAATTACAACAAAAGACTTTTTTTTAAGTGATTGTAGGCTTCCTGAAAACTCAAAATTTATGTTCTTGTCAGAAAGAATATCAGTTCCTGCAAAGGTAGAAAAAAAGGGCTTTGAACTTTTATCAATATTTTTTTACAAGGCAATTGAATACAGGTAAATACAAACAGTTTCACAAAGTTGTTACATTATAGAAATGAACTGTGTTTGTTCTGTTTGCGTGTATTGAAGGGTTAACATCACATCCCATTATACACCACCATTCGAGATCTATACCAACAACAATAAAGGTGTGTAGGAATTCCACAATTAATACAATACTAAAGAGTAGAATAATATTTCTGTTTCCTAGCACATGGCTTATAATAGGCCCTAATCGAGCACCTATGAGTATACCAGGTAAAATCTAAATAGGTAAGTATAGGAAAAAATGGTGAAGTAGTAATCACGTGAGTTTTTAAGGCAAACTGTAAAGCGGAACTCTTCTTTTTCAACTGAAAAAAAAAAAAAAGCTATTTGTTGTTGTACCATGACTAGTAGTCCTACATCCAAGTCTTTGAAATGGAAGTGGTAAACAAGCGCTGGGATTAAAGAAGTCCACCCTATGCATATAATAGAAGTAACAATTGCTTTGTGAGCATTAACTTTATAAAACGCTGTCAGAATAAAAAAAAGAACTGTATCAATTCCAACGCCAATCCATGCTACCAGCAACCCTAAAAATATAAACACAGAGTAAAGCAAGTAAATAACACTCATAATTCTCAATACCTCCGACAAGAGCTCCAGTGACTAGTACACATTCATTAAGAACAGGGTACTTGTATTTTTTGGAGGGCCATATTTTGAATAACCCGTTGTTATCGGTGGCGCCTTTTGTTGATAATGCATACCATAACCAAAATGCGAGTATTAAACCAAACAATGCAGCTCCGCTCTTTAAAAGATTAGAGCTTTCTATGTGCAACGGATACAAACCAAAAACACAACCTTTGTTTAATCATCAATATTCGTTTTTCAGGTGTTTGGATGTACCTATCCATCCTACAAAGATCCAATGAGGAAGTATGCCAACCATTACAGCATTTCTATCTTTTCTTATCCAAGCGAGAGTGCCGAAAATTCCAATACCCAGGAACTAAGGCAGTGAGTGAATATTGTAAAAACAAAAAACTCACTTGAAGCGTTACAGTTAGAGCAACAGCATGGTCAATCCGAATACCAACAGCACTCATGAATGGTACTAATATAACACCACTTGATGTCGGAGTAACCATAGCGATTGTAGCACCAACTGCTCACGTGTTATTTTCGAAAGTAGAAATAGAAACATACCAACACCAACAAAAGGTAAATACCTACATACCGAAGAAAAATGGGTGAGTACGGCATAATTTTTCTTCTGAATCTTTTTCGGAGTTCGATATAATGTGAAAAATATGTTTACATTATTAATGGGATAACGTACCTAGCGATGTTCCAAACGAATAGAATACCGAATCTATCGCCAGAACGTAAAAAGTTGGAAATAGTCGAATATATTCCGATTCGGTTTTCAGAGAAGAGCGACTGTGAAACTGAAAGTTGTTGGCTTTTTTTTTAATCACCAAGTGCTTTTTGTTCATCCAAACCACTCTCATACGTTTTAAAATGCATATTTCTATACATAGAGTGGTTGAAAGCCCTATATTGAGTGAGTTTAAGATATCTACATTTTAGCGGTAAAACTAAGTCACAGTAAGCCTAACCGACACTTTTGTTGTGTGAAATTGTGCCAGTGGTGACGTTTTTTTGACAATTCGAGCCAATCTTGAGCCCACCACGTGATCTATTTTTTTGCTGTCTCAAAACCACTTTTTAGTACTTTCCACGCGTAGAAATAGCCATCACTTGAGGTAAAACATATTTTAACACAATTTTGTAGTTTTATCTATGCACTTGCTCTATTAAAAAAAAGTCTCAGACGTGTTCGGATGTAAAAAAATGGGTTCAGGACAGCAATAAGGATGTAATTTGTGCCGTTTTATCTCACCACAAAAAAAGCGAGAAGAATATATTCGAATAAACCAAGAAAATTTGGTTCAAATACGAATTTTGCAATCTATCCGTTTGGAACATCGCTAAACGTACCAGTGAGTTGTACTGACTTTTCTGTCGATAAGTGTAAAAATAGAAATAACCAACAAAATTAAAGCTGTCGCTTCGCAACACATGACAAAAGCATCCAATTTGTTCTTTGGTGGCCATAAGTTTGAATACCAAGCAATATCTCTCGTTTGAGGGCCAGGCGAGGATTGTATACTTAATACAAGCGAAGGGTCTTCACTTTCTTCTGATTCGTCTGAATCCGAGCCGAAAGACTGTCGGGCAAAATCAGATCAAATATTCGATGTAATACTACATTTCTTCCACTTACCTGAAGATCAATATCTTCAAGGGAATCTTCACGAACGAGCTGTGTATGTGACATTAGTAAAACGTTAAGCACTCAAACTTGATGTAAGCCAACTTTTTGAAAAGTCAAAAACTATTTACCACGCTCCTCTGTACAACAAAATTTGGTTGGTATCTACACCTAATCCTTACAAAGAATACATGGGCGCTTAAATAGTATTGTAAAGAATGCTAAAAAAGAAGGATAACGTGCACATTGTGACGTTGAAAAATGTTCAAAGAACATGATACATGAATTCGTTACGTGTCCGATATCACGTGACTTGTAATTATTTCATCAAAAACCTGACAATGACAACAACCTTTCTAAAGCTTGTCCTCGTAGTTATCGTATCAGTGCTGAGTACTAGCACATATACAATGCCGGATACAGCAACAGGTAATCAAAACCTATGTTTTACTTGTTTTAACGCCCTGCTTTAGCCACTTGTACCGGAGATGAGTGCCAAGCTTATTTAAAAGCCAGAGAAGCACTTGTTACAAAAGACCGGTCAGAACGGTTTTCTAAGTCTATAACACTAAACACTAAAGAAATACAAGGTAAACAAAACAATTAATCTCGTAATTTAAATTGCAGTCACGTGTTTTTACTTAATTGCCTTTTTAGTACAAACCATGCTTGCAGAAATAAGAACAAAAGAAATATTGAATGAAGCACTAAATTTACCGTTTCAACATAATTTCAGGCGCGACAGGCACTTGATAGACAGTAGTGCATTGTTACCGTATTTGCAGCAAATGCCTAAAGGCGGTATACTGCACACTCACTCTCTTTCTGATCCATGGTTTCTCGTAAAGAATGCGACGTACAGAAAAGGTTCTATAGAATTTGGGTGTGCACTTGCTCTAATATTGTTGTTGTAGATTGTTATGTTAACACAGGCTCTGGTAGCGTTGACTACCTACATGGACAATTTCTTTTCGCAAATTCGACGCCAGAAAATGCTCCAGGAGTTGAATGGTGAGTAAGGTTCACGAAACAGCATTTATATTACTTACTTTATTGCATAGGGGAAATTGTGTTGCTCTTCGACAAGTACGTATGATTGGTGTTGAAAAAGGATGCTCAAATAGTGGTTAGGAAGCAAAGAATGTAACTGAATTTGATCAAGGACTATTCGACTCTTTTCAATTCTTGACCCCAGAAAACATGACAGAGGATGATATGTGGGTCTATTTCGTACATATGATAACTACAGAACAATCTTTGGAGAAGTTTGTACCAAACTACATCGCATACATACAACAGGCGCTTCACTACTGGGCAAGTTTTTGTTTTCACCTTTCGTCGTTTGCTGGTGTTTAACTCTGACTGATTCTCTTCTTCTAGGCGTTTGAAGATAACATTCAACATGTAGAGTTGCGAGGACCGCTACTACTCTATGATTACGATGGTCAAAAATCGTATGACTTCTTCGTGAAACTCACTTTGGAGCTGTTCGATGCCTTTAATGAAATGCATAATACAAACTTAACTATCCGTTTTATTTGTATAATGCCACGTAACTTTCCGGATACACAAGCGTTTGAAGAAATGAAAACGTGTGCAGAACTCATAGAAAACGTAGGAGATTCAGTATCCGGTTTTGATTTCGTAGGACAAGAAGACAGGTGCCTGCAATTTTTTCCTTGTTTTTTCTTATTATCTTGTTCACTTGGTTAACAAGCATCTCGTTATTCTTCATCTTTTTACTTTCTGCTTAGATTTCACACTCTTAAGTACTATCTGGGTTCTATATTTAAATTCAACGCATACGCAGCTGAGAACGGCCTCAAACCGCTGAACTTCTTCTTTCACTCTGGAGAAACAGATTGGTCTGAGAATAACTTCAGTAATCTTTACGATGCTATTCTGCTTAATACGTCACGGATAGGACACGGTTTCGCTCTTCCTAAACACCCTGAACTGATGGAAATAGTAAAGCAAAAGCAAATAGGTATAGAGCTATGTCCTATTTCGAACCAACTCTTGAAACTGCTTGTTGATATGAGGATTAACCCTGCTGCTGTAATGATGGCAAAAGGTTTACCAGTACGTCATTAACAGCACAAAAGCAAGATTGAAGATTTGACGTCGGTATTTTACAAGCTTCTTCAATGTTCTTTTTAAGTATAGCTCAATCGCTATTGCTTACTTGTTGAGCTCTAGGTTACTATCTCAAATGATGATCCTGGTGTTTATGGGTACACTGGATTATCCTATGACTTCTGGGAAGCATACACATCATGGAACTTAACCTTGGCGGATATGAAGCAGCTCACAAGAAATTCTATTACATACAGTAGTTTATCAAAGGAATTAAAGCAAATGCAATTAACAACATTAAACAAAAAATGGGACGAATGGATAGATGCAATACTAAGTGATAAAATTGTAAAGCAAGCACGATTCAAATAAAAAGATCATGTTCCCACTCTGTATCTAAGTTCAATCAAGAGCTATACAAGCGTGACGTTCACGCTAGAGACGTCCACATCAAATGGTTCAGCGTTTTAACGAATTCGCGTTGCTTGAATACTCTACGACCGAAACTGTGTTGTCAACTTGTAAAACTTCTAACATGTATTGAGAACGTCTTTGATACTCTGAGAAATGCTGCATTTCGTTATTGGTCACGTGATACGTCGTAGCAAGTGTAAAAAACTTGCGTACTTTTTTCACGTATTTTTCAATGTTATTCCTCACTTTTTGTTTAAATTATCTTTAACGCACCAATGATCTACCCTGTAAAATCCCAATACTACCAAAGACACCTTACTGGTAAAGTTGTACCTGTAGCCAAGAAAGAGGAGAAATCTAGGTAAAAAGCGTTAATTGTGGCCTAATTGTGGCCTAATTGTTATTAAAACATCACTAGCTCAAGAAGAAACCGAGGTAACAAAGGTAGAGGAAACAACAGACGCCAACACGACTAACATGCTTGTCACACGCTAAATGCAACATAATTACGTGTAAATACATCATTTTTAACAAAATAGTGTACAACATCGTTTAATTGTCTTCACATTATCTCATAATCTAAACGCCACGTAACCGAGCATTATACGAGGATTAGAGAACATATTCATACAACAAAGGCTCAAAAAACGCGACGTTCCTCGCTCTATTTATTGTTTTCAGGTCTCAAACCGCGCACAGTCTTTCCTGCTTGCCACATTTCTTCATTATCTATCCTATCAAGCTCTGCTTGTAATTTTGCTCTGTAATCAGCCTGTCCGTTAAACTCCAGTGTGCGCCTACACGCTTTGCGTTAGTAAAATGATATCGAGAGCAAGCGGTAGCGAATGCGCACTTTGTTTCGTTTCCGTTTTTGACTTCTTCGTATAATTTCTCAAAAACAGGCTTTGTGGCCTCATAAAACTTTGGATACCAATCTAAGGCACCTCTTTGTGCTGTAGCTGAGCAATTGGAGAACATCCTAAGCACGTAAGCAACACAGAAGTTGAGATCTCAAAACAATTCTCGTTCTTGTTTTTCTCGTTTTTCTTGCAGCTACGCACCAATCCATGCCTTTCTCACCAATGAGAGGATATAAACTTTGTGTTGCTTCTTCAACAGTCTCGTTAAATGCCTCCGAAGGAGAGTGTCCTAATCACAAAGTCAGGAAAAAAACTGTATCTCAGAAAAATTATATTTGTTGCCACGTGCCTTGAGCACGTAGAACTTCGTATTGCGCTTTAAATAATCCACAAATACCACCCATCAAAACACCACGTTCACCTGTTAAATCACTATAAACCTAAAGGGAAGAGACGTTAACGATAAAAAAGGTCACTGTTTAAACGAATCTCCATACTTCTTTTTTAAATGATGTCTCGTATAGATAACCAGAACCAATTGCAACACCCAATCCATACGCACGGTCCTTTGCAGTACCGCTTGCATCTTGGTGCACAGCAACAGAGGAGTTTATGCCTTTACCCTCTTGGAAAAGTCTTCTTACTGTCATTCCAGAACCTTTTGGTGCTACAAGAACAACATCTATTCCTTTAGGTGGTCTTACTCCTGTAAGATCGGAATATACAACGCTGAATCCGTGTGAGAAGTATAGCGTCTTTCCTGGCTTTAAATAACCTTCAAGAGTTGGCCAGAATGCTTTTTGGCCAGCGTCAGAAAGCAAGTTCATGACAACGGTTCCTTTGTCAGCTAGAATTTTGTAATGTAAGTCAAAACGTCAAAGAAATAAAAAAAATTGGGAAACATGACATTACCTGCTTCCTCTGTACTTAGTAATGTTTTACCAGGTACCCAACCATCTGCTTTTGCTTTTTCCCAGCTTGCTCCTTCCCTTTGATAAAGCATAAATCAACGGAGTTGGAAACTTATTTTTTTTTTGATTTTTTTGAAACGTTACATTTTAATGTTGTTTTAGACTTCACGTTAACACGTACCTCAAACCAACAACAACGTTTAAGCCGTTATCTCTCATGTTTAATGATTGAGCATAACCTTGAGTGCCATAACCCAAGACAGCTAGCGTATCGTCTTTAAACATCGATTGTAGCTTCTCTTTAGGGTAATCGCCTCGTTCTATGACCTCTTCTTTTGTACCACCAAAAGATAGCGTTTGCTTTGAAGCAACAGTGGTACGTATCTAGTGATGTATATTAGACGCTATTTAATATTACAAAAAAAGTGTTTTAACGCGAAAATAAGTTTAACCGTTTTTCTATGTTACCTTTGTACTTCTGACGCTAGATACTAAATTTCTTTTGGCGTAAGCTCTCAACATTGTTCTGGATATAGTTTTTTGTTTGTTGTTCCCAGCTTTATGATTTCGGGAACGTTCAGTTTGAACCACTCAAATTCCAGATTATTTAACAGAATAAAACGTGTCACGTGGATAAACAACGTAGAGCTACATATTGGAAGTGGTAATTAATTTCTTTATCGCTCTTCGACTTGTTGATTTAGGGCACAATTGGAGCTCTGTACCTACATGTCATACAGTTCTCGACTTTTTTGTGCCAAACTTAAAATGGTGTCAGAATTTTCGATGCAACTGTTTACTAGCGATGCTATCACATAGAACGGGCATGTTTTAAATACATGTTGATAGTACAAGAGTGAGTTTCGAAAGTCTTATGGGTTGACACGTTCAAATAACGGGTTTTTGATTCATCTCTATTTTTTTTTATTGTTTGGTATTATTTTACATTCGAGCACCTTGTTGGTGTTCAGGGAATAGCTGCGATAAACTAGCAGCTGTGAATATCCCTTTTTTTAATTTTGCTTCTGGTGTAATAAGTGCTAGGCCTTCAAAAAACTGACGTAACTTATTTATGACGTATTCTGATGCTAAAACAAAAATAAACAAATTGCAAAGCCACAAAAAAATATTCACGAAAATTTTTCAAACAGACCCATCTCCAAAACTGTCAAAACCACCACAAACTTGGTAAAAAGGAAAGAAATTTTTTGAGTAAACCAGTTGCGTACGATCGATGTGTAGTATTGGTTTGATTTGTCGTATCATTGCTATTCGTCCATCGAGTTTCTCTGAGAATAATAGCTTACAAGGGTTCATACCACTTGTAAAAATACCACTAGCCTGAAGTAATCGTGTGGCATTATTTTCTTGCTCATCAGTTTGAACCTAAAACGATTATTGAGGACATTAAGGTTATTTTAACGTGATTTTCTAAATGATTTAAAAACAACTAAAAACTTGGTTTTTATGTGTTGGTATGCGTTTACGTACGTCTGTAATTAAGTATACATCACTCAAACCACAAAGCCATTTCAATACTTCAACGGCCTCTGGAATGAGTTCATATGCAGATCCTTTTGGTTTTAGGAGAATCTAACCAATATACTGTCAAATGAGTTGTAGTTTGAAGGAAAAGTTTTTTTAGTACGTTATTTGTTGTTATAGCTATCCTCGGTAACGAACCAGTGCGTTCGCTAGCGTATTTTCTATAATTTAGTATAATTGGGGAAGAAGGGCTACAAAAAATGTTAGAGTGCAGTCTACGTACGCGTACATACCTAGAGACTTCATTTTTTGTGCTCTCATTAGCAGTACTGGGTGTACTGTTAGAATACAACCACACAGCAGCTGTAGCAATTCCAACACCAAGTGTGAGCGCTCTATATATTGTGTTAGTGCATATTTACGCGTAGAAGTAAGTACCCAACTGCTGGTGCAGCCCATGGTACCAACTTAGTAATTAACCGCCTATTCATGTAAAACAAGGAGTGGTGTAGGTGTAGAGATGAATAGTTGCAGTGTTAGGCCTGAGCTATCCACTTCCTTTGTTTAAGACACCTAGCGGCTTAATAACTAAGTTGGAGGGCGTGTTAGTGCGGGTACGATGGTGGGTGGTATGAGGGAGGGTTGTATGATGGTGGGTTGTAATTCGGCGGGACGCCCAACTGCGCTGAGTGCTCTACCTTTATGCGCCTGTATTGTTGAAGTTGTATCTTAACAGCTGGTGGTATGAATGACGTAGGCGCATTTTCGTATTTCGGGGCTTCTTGCGTCTTGACTGGCGCCTTACGTCGCCTTTTGACTGTTGTTTTACGCGGTAATGGTCCTCGCCTTTTCTTCGTCGCGTTATTGCGGTTGCGTTGGTTTTGGAACCAATTGTTCACTGCCTTTAATGTTAGACCCGTTTGGTTACATATTTGCGTCTTTTCGTCGTTTGTGGGATAAGGTTGCGTTTTGTAGAATGTTAGTTAGAGTTAAAGAAATTAAAGGATAAGCATAGCGAAAATTAGATATACAGTGTTAAAGGATATTCTAGAAGTATCTTCTTTGCTTCTTCTGGTATTCTGGTTCTACCCGGCCGTTTTGAGTTAGAATTGTTCTCGACTTCTTCTACACCTTCTTCTGCAACTTCCTCTGCAACTTCTGTTGCAACTTGTTGAGGCAAGTTAAAGGAATTAAACGCATACTCTCCAATTCCGAGTAACATTAATTGCTGCGCTGCTTCAAATGCCATTTTTGTGCGTGATGTGATGCTTGATTGATTCAACCCAAATAGTTTTACCTTAAGTAGGGGTAAGGTCTTGATTGATCTTTTGTTTTCCGTGAAATTTCAACCTGGAGCCAGGTTTTGGTACTCAAATGTGAAAAGAGCGTTTTACCTTGCAATTGTTACTGAACGTTGTGTGTCATGACAGACAAGCGTTTTTTGTTACTAAATTACTTTTTGGTTGCAATAGAAGTTAAAAAAACTGTACCGCTACCGTTTTGTGCCAAACACGTTTGATCGCGTGTGTCCGTACCTGCTATGCTCCTGTTGTGTTCGTCTTCTTTTGTGCGATAGCATTCCCGCCTTTTGCAATAAAACAGCCTTTAAATTCAATGATTGAGTGTTTAAATCCACCTGGTGAAAGTACAGGAGCCAGTGTGGCAAAAGAAGCTTTTTCTGACTTAGAAATTTGCAAGCTTTCTGAATTGCTTCACATCAGCTTTAACGCGTAGAAGATGCAGTACAACTTAATTTTTAAATTCTTTTATCACCTGGACTTCAATCCACTATGCTGGCGCTATAGTTTCCTTTATTGGATCAGCAGGCGTAAATAAACTGTGGTTAAAGCTACTACAAACAAATTCCAGTCCAAAGTAGACCACTCATCGCCGCTATTAGACGTTAGGGCTATTGTGATCACAAACAACCTAAGAAAAGTGTGGTGTAATAAACTCTCTCAAGATTTACGTGAGAAGGTCAGTTTAACTAGAATATATGTATTGAGGATGAGTTTATTTGCTTGTCAACAGTTTGGGGGAGTACAAATGAGTACATTTCGAATTGTTGAGGAAACAAACAGGAGTAACAAACGCGTTAGTTGCATCTGTAAACTGATTGACCGAAATCACCTGACATGTCTACAGAGTAATTGTTGCACTTGTTACCATTGTCAGAACGCTTGTTACAACGTTTACATTTTCTAGATCCGCTTATTTTCTTCAATTTGCCATCGTCGCCCTTTGATAATGTCACGTGATGAATAGCAGTTTTGAAAACAAACTAAAAGCGTGGTCTGGCACTTACGTCTTTTAAAGTGTCTGCTGGACAGCTACCCCAAATATCAGAACAAAACACGGTGTCAGTTATTAGAACTAAAGATAGACTTTTAGTACGGCAGGCTTTTAGGAGAAAGTGGTTCGTACCATCTTTCGCATATTGTTTGTACTTTTTAGAGCACCAACTGAAAACACAGTTCGCTTCGTCTTCACATGAGACATAGCACACGAACGAAGTGAGCAGTACGGCAAGAATTGGTAAGTAGAGGTGTTGAGTTGTCATGTTTGTATCTTGGTTTTGAATGAATGTTGTTTTTATCCGGGTTTGTGTACTGCTTGTGATTTTTTTTCCGAGATGATTTTTCTGATGAAGAAAGAACCAATGATTCACAAGAGTTTTACCGGTGCCTCAAAACTCTTTTATGGCTCTTCTCCCGTATTTTGTCCTTGGTTTGGTAGTTCTTACGCAAGACTCGTTGAAAACGTTTAAAAAAGAATCACCAGCAGCATACAACCTTCCGTAGTATCAACAGTTTTATTTTGCTTGTAGCTAGTGCCTGGACATTACGTTATGACAACAGTAGTAAACTTTATCGCTTTTAGGCCCATTGCATATAGTATTCACCTGCACGGATGTTTGAGAAGACTTGAGTAATTTGTGCATTAGCAATAAAAGTGTTTTTGAATCACGTGACTTTTGTTGTAGAAATAAAGTATGCGACTTTACAATTTGCCAGTACTGTTTGGTAGTGAATTTCTTGCGCATTGCCTAATCACAGAAGTTTCGCTGTAAGTGAATGGTTTTAACTTACTTCTCAAACACTGTATCAGTAGCAAGACTTTCCTCAATCACTCTCAGCGCTCCAGTATCACATCACTGTGATAGGTTACTGTAGCAGTTACATATTCTCACGAAACACCAAAAGCTTTATTACTAACTCAACATATTTCTAATTAAATCCTGACGCTCTACAGTTTATAAGGTATTGTAACCAAACAAAATCCTCTTCAATAACTGTTCTTGCGAATGGTTGTTTTGATTATTTGCTTGTTTGTAGTTTAGCTGAGAGAATAGCTTTAGCGTACTGGAAAGCAGTGCGACGTGTCAATGTTGTTATGAAGCTCACTTGGCGTACAGTTAGTTAGTTAGTGCGTCAGTCTTACGCGGTTTGAGTCAAATAATAATAAAACCTTTCTGGCAAACTAGACGACCTTTTACAAAATAAAAAGAACAATACACAACGCCTTTGGTAACTTGCTACTCTTGATAGATGTATTTATTCATAATGACAATGATTATTCGATAGTGCTGGCAAAGTCAAAGAAAGCTTTGTGTGCTTCTTTGTACACAGGATCTTTCTTGATTTTTTTGAACAAAGAAGCAATCTTTTTAGGAAGAGCTTCCTTGTATCCAGTACCAGTAGCTTGAGCGAGAGAAACACAAAGTGCATAATCAGCCATGGATACAGAGTATCCAACCAAGAAACGTGACTTCTTGAAGTAGTTCTTCTCATAGAATGCTAACTAATCAAAAGAGTAAGCAAATGCAGAAAACGCAAAAAAACAGTTGCTAAAAATACCTCAGCTTGTAGTTTATCGGTGATCTCTTTCAGCTTTTTAGGACATGGATCTCTTGGATTTGGTCCCTTTGAAACAAAGTAATTCTCAACAGCAAACTTGTTGCAGGTGTTGAAGATATCACTACGAATAGATTCATATGCAGAGTCGATCTAAAAAACAACTTAATTATCGTTTCACAAAACGTGATATTGTGTTTTGATCAATTCATTCATAAAAGTTTGTAAACGTACTGGAGCCAGTGCTACTGCATTGTTTATAGGGTAAATAGGTGACGGATTCTGAATACTAAAATACCTATTTTTAGGGTGTAAGCATTAAAATTATTTTGTCTTTGCAGAGGAAATGTGTTCTTGTATGTTACCTAAGAATAGCACTTGAGTCACGGACAACAACATCTCCTTCAGTTACAGATGGTACTTGGTGTTTTGGGTTTATTTTCAAATAAGCTTCTTGTTTATGTTCACCGTTGGCTAAATCTACAGGCTAAGAGATGGTTAGATCTCATTGTTTCGGTCACAGCTTAGTACCTTGAGAGTTACGTCAGTGCCAGTGGCAAGAGCACCAATATGAGCAATACGACATGGAGCAGATAGGAAAAGGTAGTGGATAGTAGCCATTGAGGTTATGGTTTGAGATAATGATCCAAGTCATGTCAAGTCAGGAAAGACGGAACAGTTCTTAAAAAGGAAAGTCAGCCGAGATTTTTGCTTAAAATGCCCGCAATGTAAGAATATAAATATATTCCTCGGTTTCTGTTAAATGTAAACCGATATTAAGGATAATAGTTTATTGTAATACATTGTCTTCGGAGGACATTAAAATGATGGGTGATCGAAAACCAAACTGGTTTTGAAAATTCAATAAAATAAAAAAACATCATTAAACGCTTTATAAATATTACAAATTATTGTCCTGTCCGCTAATTACAAATATTTAGTTACACAAACTCATTAGAGACTCCGTTATAATAAAAGAACTGAAGCTATAAATTTACAGTACACCCGCTATCACATCCCACTTCAATATCTATCATTAGAAGCGTAGCCTTTACAGGCGTACCCAACTGTATGGCTACAAAGTTATAAATAGAAAAAAGGACGGTAAAGGATATGTGGTGTACAGGGAACGCATGTGAAGGAGTGGTACAAGGTAAGAGATAATCAAGAAAACAGTTCTGGCCAGGCAATAATAACCGTGGACGTGTCATGAAGTCATCCGTTGCCAGTGTGTGAAAAATCTTGATAAACGAGTTGGGTTAGCATTTTCTGCGCATCTAATAGAGTTTTTAAGCCTTTTGCGTGATAAATGTCTCAGGCAACTTCAAAAACTATGTAACGCCTAAGCTGGTTAATATGTAGGTTCTGATGCTGTGTTCTCAGGGTTGCACTACATCTAGCAAGAACAGGATAAACCCTTAGGCTGTAAGAGAATTACCGTTGCTATTGTATTGCTTTTTGAGTATAGAATGCTATTCGTCATAGTCTCACGCATGACTCAGTTTTTTCAAAAATGTGCAAATTAAACGGTTTGAGTTTGCTGTTCAACAATAGGGTTTTATTAAAAGTTCTCGTCACTAATTCAAGGGTGTTAAATCCAGCTTTCCACAACACTAGCCGTGCACCGGCGGAATGGTTGTGAATCAATTACATCTTTTTACAACAAAACCAATGGTAGTACAATATCGGATAATTTCAAGGTAACTGGTCTCATCATCAGAAACCCAAGATGACACAACACTTCCTACAAGTCGTTAGTTTACTTCTTATAGCCATATTTTGTTCTGTCCTTTGTGAAGAAGTAGCTGTATTCAAATGGTGTTGAAAAAGTACAAACTTTTTTTCAGACGAAGATGGAGGTATTGACCAATTAACTCTTAGTAAATGTAATTAAGTGCTGTTTAGAGCGTATATCTGATTATATATTGTAGTGATTGTTGGGGAAGCTGCCCAAAAAATACACTAGTTTTTTTAGAAACTTGAAATCACGTGGTGACTTTATTTTATACTTAGGTCATTGGTGGCGAAAGATTGAGGAAAGTAAGTGGATCGCATACTCAAGATGGTAAAAATGTAATGACTGTGCAAGTGAGCTTTCATCAGACAGTACTCAATCAGTGTACAGGTGTGCTTAGACATCAACCGTGTTCTTGGTAATTGTTGACATCTAGATTGTAAAGTATCACTACATAAAACGCTACATCACTTAGCTCTTCGGTTGGTTATTATTACGTATTTATTAGTGCTTGTGCTCTACATTACGAACTGCCAAAAAAAAATATCAACATACTTGTCTTCGTAAAACATAGTTAAGAGATACCAAGCAGTTTGAATCTGTTTATCGTTCCTACCTGAAAAAGCTCATTTAACTTTTCAAATAGCACGCGCAAGACTTTCGGCAATCACTTTAGGGCTCCACAGGAACATATCACTGTGATAGGTTACATACTAGTTAACTGTGCAAATAGCCTTATTGTTACAAAATAGAGCTGACACCTCATGGAACGCCATACAAGTGGATGGACTGGAGGTGTGCCCACTAGCGGCATTAATCCTGTGTCTGTGACACTGTTACAGTTCTTTAATGATAAGTGATGTACACCACAAATAGACTTCAATCCGTCATCTGTTAGCAAGATACTCTTGGTTCTAAACTTAAGTGTAAGGTGTAGGGCACCTGAAAGCATACTAAGATCTGAGTCTGAAGGTGACTGGACGCTTATATTTGTATTTTTTAATAATGGACTGCCACAAAGACGTGAACAATGAGAAGTTGCTTCATATGCGGGTATATTAATTCTCTTGTATCCCACGTGATTATGTATAACTTCATATAGTCGGTTGCAGCTTTGGGAAACAGAAAATCGATCATAGCGCCGCAAGCATTGAATAAGTGAGCGAGTATCTCGTTTGGTATGTCTAATAGCTCAGCGTTTATATCGCTATTACTAGATACTTCGTTAATACAGTCTGTTAGCATTGTTGGCGGATGAAATAAAAGGAAGATATGCTACTTTTCTAGTGTGGAAGTCGTTTCTTTCTCAACTCCTAAAAAACGTACACAAACACTCCGGGTCAATGACGCATCAGGACACAAGGCAAAAAAGGTTGAAGATAAATTTTGTTCAACACACGGAGAAGAAAAGTATAAACCGCAAGTTTGCTTATCCCCACGTGATAATCACTTTTATTGACTGTTTCCGTTTCTAGTCGTGATTAAGACTAAGAACACAAACAAACCCTGTAGAGGTAGGTCCTGTTTGTGATTCAGTTACCCTTAAACTGAGGTTGCTTGAATACAATGTTGCTTAGAAAAAAGCTATGAGATATTACAATGTACGCCAACATCAAAGAAAGTACGACTTATTATTATTGTATTGTATTACATATATATCTCTCTAATCTTTTGATGATAGTTACGCTTATGTTGTAAATAAAAGCTATCATTATCATGTAGATTACCGAACATACAATCACCTCTTATACTAAACATGGAGTACTTACCATCAGACTCTTCAAAAAGCATACCATACTCTAGAGGCTTATCCTTAGTATCGCGAACATAACGATGTACTTTATGATCATTCCACAGCTTATCATGCATAGAGAAGAAAGAACCATCATACTGGGTCTCTTTACCATCAACATTAATAGTGACAGACACTGTCCCTAAGTCATTGACAGTAATAAGTGGTGATGCTTTTCCAAGCAGTGGTATACTCCCAGATCTAGTCGAAGATACATTACGGATAGTAACTGTCATTGGTAATGCCTTGGGAGCATCAGATATCGTGCACAAGACGGTTCCAGAGTACTGTATAGCTCGGTTAACAATCAAGTTGAAACGAGGTGAGGGTTTGTACCTGTATGTTTAGGTTCATGATATTTTTAGCAACAGGTACAATAGACTAAGAAATATTAGTAAGAGCCTTGATAAAAGGGTATATGACATACACTAAGAGGTCCTAGATCATATGAAATATCTATAATGAAAATAGAGAGTTAGAGGCCATGTATCATCAGTGTAACAAGTAAAGTTGTACCTGTCATTACCAAGTAAAAGTAATTGTATTTTTCCTCAGAATATCGTCCTTCCCAGTAACCAAGAATACAATTACATCGTAGAAATGGCATCAATACATATTTACCACCAACACGTAACGCTGCTCCACATATTTTCGATACTTCAGTCACTCTAAAAACAATTTAAAACGAGTTTTAGGAAAAACGTGATTTCAAACACCAATGAGCTTTCTTCCAATGCAGTACCTTATGATTTTATGTTCGTTGAACTCACCAACCATGGTTGTCATACCAGCACATATACCAATAGTATTATGAGCTCGTCTAAAGTAAGGCCAAAAAAGGAAGCCTAAAATCACGTGAGTAAATGAATGACATCTTCAGAAGGTAAAAAACATCTTGCGAAGCTAAGTGTAAGGTTTACAACTAACCTTTGAATGGAATTCCTTTGTCAACATTGTCAGCTTGCCTTGTTAACCTCTTAAAGTACGTAGCCACTACGAAGAAGAACAATAAAGTTAGCTAACACAGATGTTAATGTAAACGGATTGTACGCACCTGGATACGGCTTCCATCCACCAGTTTGAGCTGACAGACCTTCGAAATACGTGTTGAATAGGAAACAACGCTTAAAGTACTCGTTCCACGTCTCCATTTCATTGTTTTTTTGTTCTTCGCTTTTTAGGCTTTCACCAGTGTCTATCTTGCCTGGAGGTGGCGATTTTTCTAGTACTTGCCATAGAGTACAACATAAATGCCTCCAAACAACGTCATCGCCGCAAAGTGAGTGCCTTTTGAAAAACATTAGCCATTTTCGGCGTTTGGACTCTCTGACGCGGATTAAAAACTTTACCAGTATTGAGAGCAAGTCGCAAAAGACAGTATACTTTTTGGATAACCAATACGAAATATTATCTCTAAAGACAGCTCATCGGGTAGGTTATTCAATGACATGTGTGTTTCCAAATACCAACGCTATTAAAGACGTTGACTAAAGGTGGAAAATACCGGTCCGGTTTCAAGATATCGGTTTTCGGTCAGTAACCGGTCCGCAATTTACCAGTATGTGCATTCAGTGAACATTCACCAGTTGTTGGCTTCTTTTTGAACACCAGTTGTAAAGACTAAAACCGTCACGTGATATTAACTAGTTTATTCTGCTCTAAGTGAGCTTGTGTACATTAAGTTACATTATTTACTCCTTACACAGTCACTACTTTCTTTTAATTAAGGAGATGTACAGAATCAAATGAATTGATTCCGAAAAAAACACGAAATATTCTGAAACATTCCGTGTTTTTACTGGTAAGTAGATTGCCCTGGACAACCACATCTTAACACAGTTGAAGCAAGAAATTTTGGTTGGTTTCCAAGAGCATTGCAGTGAGCAACTGTTCTTGTTTCAAAAAGTGACATAGAAAGAATGAGAAGTGTCACTGAGACACAAGTGGTTCCTGATACGGTGATTTGATTTTCTTTCATTTAGCGTTGTATACACGACTTTCGTAGTTTCTGTCTGTTGGAAGTGCTCCTTGCTTGTGCTACAGCAACTCAAGACGGTTTTCTGTGCATAACGAGCACTTTCCAAGTGATTCGAAAGTGATTTGAAAGCGCTTATTTTCGCTTCATAACGCCTTGGTAGAAACGCTCTAGAATCACTTGGAAAGCGGTTTGAAAGTGATTCCAAAGCGATTTCTAAGCGCTTTTTTTCCTCAAAGCATCAGTTAGTGAAAAGTATAAAATGTCCCAACCACAGGTAAAATGTCCCCACTTTTCAACACTTTTTTTGAACAAAAAATTGATGCTACGCTCTTAAAAAAAATACTTTTTTATTCTGATTTTAACATGATGTGTCCATTTGCGTTGAGTACCAGTTACCAAAAGATCGCCCTCCTGTACATTCTTCTTCGTGCATTTCAACCATTTTTTTTCCATCAAATTCTTTTAAGCAGCATGGGCATGACCCATACTGATCACAGACTTCACACCACACCCACGTAGATCCTCCCCTCCATAAGCGCTCGCCACATATCTGACAGGTCTCACATTCATTTTTGTACTTCTTCTTAGCAGTGGCAAGTTTTTTTTCCTGTTTTTTTTTTTCTTTTTTCTGTCTTGTCACCTCTCTACGAACATTCTCCTCCTCAATTTTTTTTTGTTTAGCATCTCTCTTGAGTTGCCTTAGCTCTGCCTTGTGTTTAATTTCTTGTTCTTTATCTATCTTTTTTTTTTTTGCTAATTCAACCATTTGGGTAGCAATATAAGCATCCCCTTTTGGTACTGTCATTGAACCGATTGTTAGGGCATTTACTTGATTGCTGTGGCTGTATAGCTCATCCATAGCGTTTTTGGCTTTTCTAGCAGTATCGGTGATGAAGGAAGGTGATTGTTTAGGTTGGACCCCTACATTTTTTGAAGCATGATTTAAGATCAACTTTCTGTTGTAGGGTACAATGCCCACGGACTTCCATGCCGATTTTAAGATTTTGGGAGACAGTGCTTTGGTCTCTGCAGCTGCAACAGCCATTATGTCATAACGTCGTGTTTTATGTTTGATCTCTGTGCCACTTTCAATTGTAATTTTCCTGTTTAATTTATATGCCTGAGCTAGGGTAGCAAATGGCTTGTCATCTAAGGGTTGCGTGAAATGTGAGGTATGAGGCACCCATGTGATAGTGTGTACATGCTGTTCAAGGCATTTTTGTAACGATTCTGTTTTAATGTGGCTGGCCAATCTATCAAGGAATAAAAATGCAACCCTGTCCCCTTGAAAAATTTTCAAGTGCTTTAAGAACACATCAAGAATTTTTGGCCAAATTTCGTTGGTCACATACCCTTTACCATGAAATATATAGTATCTAGGGCATGAAGAGCGGGTATTTGTTGGTCTGGGTACTGTCATTTGATGCACTTTTTGTTCATCACCTTTGTTTTTTGCTGCCATTATATAAATTGACACCAGTACGCGTCCAGAGGCTGAAACAAACGGAATCAACGTGAGAGGGCTGCTTGTGTTATTGTTCAGCCGCCCAGCAATTTTCATCGTTCTATCTTGAAAGGTAATGTGTTGATACTTGTCACTTGATGCTGTTATCAACTTTTCGTCACAATTGAACATCAAATCTGGGTTCATATAATACATCTCTGAGAATCGCTCAAAACCATCACACCAAGCTTCTACACATGGCAGAGTGACAGGAGATACACGGCAGCGGCGAATTGTCTTCGAAACAGTGGCTTTGAGTTCAATATTGTGTCTTTCAGTGAAGCCATCACACCAAGCTTCCATACTGGTCGACTTCTTCTTCTTGTACAGACTTTGTGCCATAGATATCAAGGCTGCACGTGATAGAGGCATATGACGCCCGCTAAAACTCAAACAGTAGCCAACCAACATTTCTTCTTCAAAATCTGTAAAAAGTTGGTTGCCATGAGATTTGAAATTCTCCGAATTCTCCTTTGCAAATGCCCTCTGAACACGCTTTCGTAGTGATTCTGATTTAACACAGTGTTTTTTAGCCACTGTGATGCAAATTTGACGAATTGAGAGTGTTTGTGAAGGTTTACGCTTCTTTAGTTTATAAAGTACTTCCTTTGTGGCCTCTGCCATGTTTTTAGCCTTTGCGGCACTTCTGCGAGGCATTTTAAAAATTGAAAAGTGGGGACATTTTACCTAGAATTGGGACATTTTATACTTTTCACTAAGTATTGGTTGTAATACATCTAAGGTGCGCTTGCGAAATAACAAAATTGCAAAAAGTGCACCTACAACATCAAGAGATAAAAAACTCATGTAGAAATCACTTTGGAATCACTTTCAAAACTCTACAATTGGCATAATGTATTGGTTGTAGCTAAAACATTCAAGGTAAATGTCCACGCCAATTATTGCTCGGCGTAATTGCTGTTTTTGATTGTCTCTCCTTGAAAATCCTTCACATGCGTTCCTTGTACACCATATATCCTTTACCGTCCTTTTTACTATTTATAGCTTATAGCCATACAGTTTTTGGGTACGCTTGTAAAGGCTACGCATCTAATGATAGATATTGAAGTGGGGCTACTCCATTATAATAGAGAACTGAAACTACAATTTACAGTTTAATTTTCAAAGCCATGTTGAACTTACAATCTGTCATAGCGGACAATAATCTGTAATATTTATAAAGCGTTTAATGGTGTTTTTATTATTTTTATTGAATTTTCAAAACCAGTTTGGTTTTCGATCACCCATCATTTTAATGTCCTCTGAAGACAATTTATTACAGTAAACTATTATCCTTAATATCGGTTTACATTTAAGAGAAACCGAGGAATATATTTATATTCTTACATTGCGGGCATTTTAAGCAAAAATCTCGGCTGACTTTCCTTTTTAAGAACTGTTCCGTCTTTCCTGACTTGACATGACTTGGATCATTATCTCAAACCATAACCTCAATGGCTACTATCCACTACCTTTTCCTATCTGCTCCATGTCGTATTGCTCATATTGGTGCTCTTGCCACTGACACTGACATAACTCTCAAGGTACTAAGCTGTGGACCGAAACAATGAGATCTAACCATCTCTTAGCCTGTAGATTTAGCCAACGGTGAACATAAACAAGAAGCTTATTTAAAAATAAACCCAAAACACCAAGTACCATCTGTAACTGAAGGAGATGTTGTTGTCCGTGACTCAAGTGCTATTCTTAGGTAACATACAAGATTTCAACACCTGCAACAAGTTTGCTGTTGAGAATTACTTTGTTTCGAAGGGACCAAATCCAAGAGATCCATGTCCTAAAAAGTTGAAAGAGATCACCGATAAACTACAAGCTGAGGTATTTTTAGAAACTGTTTTTGGCATTTGCTTACTCTTTTGATCAGTTAGCATTCTATGAGAAGAACTACTTCAAAAAGTCACGTTTCTTGGTTGGATACTCTGTATCCATGGCTGATTATGCACTTTGTGTTTCTCTCGCTCAAGCTACTGGTACTGGATACAAGGAAGCTCTTCCTAAAAAGATTGCTTCTTTGTTTAAAAAAATCAAGAAAGATCCTGTGTACAAAGAAGCACACAAAGCTTTCTTTGACTTTGCCAGTACTATCGAATAATCATTGTCATTATGAATAAATCCATCTATCAAGAGTAGCAAGTTACCAAAGGCGTAGTTTATATTGTTCTTTTTATTTTGTTAAAAGGTCGTCTCGTTTAAGGTTAAATCTGTGTTAGTTGACTCAGCTTGGCTTAAGACTGATTCATTAAATGGGTGCCTTACCAAAGGCGAGTTGTTTAAATTGGTTTTTTTTATTTGCCAGAAACGGGCTACATTGAGTCCAACATGAGTTTTTTTTGTTAGCCGACTCAATTTGGTTTAAGATTTAGTTATTAACAGCAGTACTTTTAACTAACTGGTCACCAAATGAATCCATTCGCTACAAACTCATGATTACAGCCTCACAGTCATGAGCTGTGTGCAATGCAGTATGCAATATCAGAGTGATTGCGCAATGTCGTTGATAGCTTGGCGATATTCTCTCAAGTACCTTGGTCTATTAGATACCACTTTGGTAATTATGAAGAAACATACCAGTCACCAACCAATTAGCGTGCAATCTCACTCAAAATATGCATTATCACTTATACAATTTGAACGTACAAAAACGTGGGTTTATTAGTTAAAGTACAAATCGAGGGAAGCCACGTGCATCGGCAAAATTTTGTTGTGAATCACATCTTTTACAACGAGACCAGCAGTAGTACAATATCAACAAACCTTTATCTAAAGCAAGAACTAGATTATCAACCTCTTTTGTAAAGTCTCGGTTTATTGTATATTTTCAAAAATATTGTTACCAGGAGCAGAGTCTCCTTCATGGACTTGTCTATCAGCTGCAGCAAAAGTGTACATTTGTGACACTTTCTTTTTCCGTCTACAAAAACTTGTGGATGTAAGTAGAAGCCTAAAAGCTTTGTTCGTGTAAGCGCCAACATTCAATATCAATGTGACAATAATCACAAGTGCCACAATAAGTGACTTTGGCAGAACTTGAAGCTTTTCTTCCTCTGTGATTATATTTGGTGCATGTTCAAAGATAAAGTGTGTTTTAGGAAACAAAATCCTTGTGTAAACACGGTCATCTTCAAGTTTGAGTGGAGGTGACTCTACTATTCGTCTTTTGCTCAAAAACACGTGGATGTATCCTATTTTCATTTTTAGTGTTTGCATGTTTTGTCTTGTTGTGAGCTTACCGTCAATAACAGGTCCTTTGAAGTATGTATCAGAGGTGCGTATGTATGATGTTGTTGATATCGTAAATTCAGATGATTCTGAAGCCAAGAATTCGCCATGTTCAGATAAAATAGTTTGCACAGCTGAAGATGCTAAAAGAAAGTCATTAATCACGTGTTAAAAGGTAGGAGTAACTGATATTCAGCTAACATACGATGAGCTCCAGTACTTGTTATATTTATACGAACAGAGTCATAACTAACCAGTCTAGGTGTTAGCTTTGTGTTGGTAAAAGGTGAGAAAAAAGCGAATGAGATATTCGTTCTTGGTGCGAATGTTGCAGGAATACTAGTTGTGAAACTGAATAGCATTAGTATCTATTAATGTCGTTTTAAAGGGTTTTAATTTTAATTACCTCAAGTCATGTGCTTTACGTAAGATGTCTTGTCTCGAATATCTTTTGCTGTCAATTTCAACTTCAAGTTGTAGCATTGCCTCAGTTTCAAACTCATGTCTCATGTTATGCCATACTATGTTTACTATCAATGATGTATTCCTGTTTTTTTTAGTAGGTATGGGACCGAATCATATAAGCAGGGAGGTGTACCTTTCGTTTTTTTCATAAAAGTTGTAGATGGGATCATTGCGTTTCATTTGAATAGGCCAAAGTCCTGTTTTTCTTTCAGTGTTTAGTTGCTTCATTGGTGGTTCAATATTGAGGTCATATGGTATAGGTTTGTATCCTTCATATATATCTATAACGGCTACGGCGCCAAGTATAATAAACAGAAACATGGCGATAGATATGACACCTCCAATAACAGTACCTTTGAACCCAACTTCACCACTTATGAGTTTTGGTTGTTTGTCCATATCTATTTTTTGAAACAGGACGATAGCTATCTTTTGTTGTCCTTTACAATGCTGGTAGATCGATATCAAGACCAGAAGTAAAGTCACCAACACTAAGCAACACACAGCCGAAGCAAAGAAAGGTGTGCTACCCTTGGGAGATGAAAGTAGTGTAATAAACACTGCATCTACACTGTCAGGATTCATTTCTTTGAACGGATACAGTTGTTGGTATGATATATTGAGAGTCTTTAATAATTGTGGTTTTACAACACCGCCAGGACAATATTGTTCCTTAGAACAAGGACGACAACTTGTTTTATCTAAGCTGAATTAAATGGACTTATTATGACTTGTAAGTTCAACACAACCACACGTGTATGAACTTGCGTTTGTTTGAAAAAAAGTAACGTACTTCTGAGTGGTTGGTAAGTGCCTGAAGGACACAGTTTGCATACTACAATTGAGTCTAAATCAGGATTACGTTGTGTACCTTCAGGACATGTCAAATTAGATATTGCATTTGCTCGTTCAATGTGCAGTCTATCTTTATATTCAACATACTCTATATTATCCAATTCAACATTAGTGTAGGGACCTTGTGCTGCACTTAAGAGTGGGAAGTCATGATATACAAATATATTAGGAAATAGAGATCTGCTTTTCGAGTAATCCAGTACGCCATCTGCTCTCATTGCGGATATTGATGAACCCAAAGTATTATATGCATCACGTGTATGTGATAGAGCGTATATACACAACTCTCCATTGCTCTTATCAAACCTAGGTTCAGTATTAATAAAGTACAACTTACACTAGTACTTGAAGTGTGTTTTAGCGTACTCATATAAACTACATTTGTCGTAATAACCGATGATTGGTGTATCAGTGTCAACAGTTGTCAAAGGGTATTCCACCTGGTCTGTTAGGAAAGTACCATTGACGGCCATTATTACGATTCTATCTAATCCTCCATCAAGTGTAATACGAGTTAATATCATAGAAAGCAAGTTGCACTCTGGACACGTGGGCGTACTGTGTCCTTGCACTAGTTACAAGTTAATATATAAGAATAAGAAAAAAACAAGAAAGAAAAGGAGATTACCTAGTATTGCTTCACGATCAGCAAAGCACTTTGATGGAGGACTTGCCAAAGAACCATCTAAAGCATGGAAAGCTACCATACAATAGACAACTTCTAGATATGCATTTGAAGCACCAAGAATAAAGACAACGTCTTCTTCTTCTCGACTCAACTTCAAATCCGTTATTGGTACGAACACAGGCTCAGGAATAAGAGTTGATAGAATCTTTGGGGTATCGTGTTCTCCTAGTCTAAACCAAGCTACAATACCTGGAGCTATCTTGAGAGCAGTAGTATTGTTCTCAACGACCATAAGCTCTCCAAAACCTTCTCCTTTGTCTTCTGTTACATTAACAGTTATTGATCTTACATGCTTAACATAACCTTCTACAGTTGGTGACCAAGAAAACACAATTATCATTCCTACTGGGAATACAACGTGAATAAAGTCCCCATCATATGCAGCAGATACCAGGGTGTCATTGAATACAATAGTTTGACACCACTCAGTTTTGATGTCGCTGTCGTTTTCCACAGTTACTGCTCTCTTGTTTTGCCACGTGTAAATAACTGATCCTTTGTTGTTTGTACGAAAGCTTTGTGGATCAATATGGAATCTCACTAAGTAATTGTAAGTACGAAGATATAAGAATTGAGCTAATAGTGTTGTTCTGTGGTACACAACAAATGTGGAAAACTGGCAATATTTGACGCAAAACTTGCACTCTGCTTTTGACGTTAACATAAACGTTTAGATGATGTCATAACGCAATGAAAACGTGCTGAGTGTACAATTAATTCGCAAAGCGATAAGTAAAGCGTGTGAATTCAAGTTTGACTTAAGATAGCGGTTCTTTTATCTTCAAAAACGCCTTTCTGACCAAAAAAAAAGTAAAATGTATTTGCTGTCTTGTAAACATAGAATCTACGCCTGAAATCGTATTTTCATGCTATATTAGCGCTCGAGGGCACAACTGAGGAGGTTTTAAGCTTGATGTTTTGATTTATTTTGATAAAATGCGAATACGTACTGGCTTGACGCGCCACATAGCAAGGCTGTACGCCAAAAGCTATATCGTACGCTAAGCAAGCTAACGACAAGCTAATGACCAAAGCAACCGTTCGTAAGAACGCTGTCATTACTAAAGAGGAGCTATTACCTTGTTTTAAGTTACGCAAGAATAGTTGGAGTAGATTTTTTCCAATTTCTGCGAGTTTTCCGGCCAAATGGTACATATTTGGAAATTTTCCTTATTAGCACTTCCACTGTCGAGGAGTGTGAACCACTAGGCTACAAAGTGTATAGACTCACTGAAATTATTGAGTACAACAGGACTTACACGACACCACTAACACCATTTGTCAAACAACAGCTCTTTATTTACTTACATAGTTTTGTTCAAAACAAGGCCTCACGCCTACTGCGTCATACACAGTTCCATAAGCTTCTGTGGTTTCAAGAGTCTTTGACAAGATCACATTCAATTGCAAGTGCTCCTTTCACATCTAATCCTTTTGCTTCAAACAGCGCTTGGGGGGAAGAAAGGAACAAGTGCACATTCCTTTTGTTACCAAAAATTGAAAACTACACTTTCTTCTCCGTTTGTCGTTTATGTTAACAAATTTTCTTCTCTCAATATCCAGTATTCTAAAACCTTAGTATGGATTCTTGATAATCTGGAGGAGCTGTGTTTATTGTTGCAGTATAAACAAACATATTTAAAATAGGTTTTTTTCTAAGGCGCCAAGCACTTCTTGACAAAACACGAAATAAAAACAAACTTGGTGTTCAAGTGCTAAATATAAAACTTGTAGGCATTTTTATTTACTTTTCTGAGCTTCTCTTCAACTTACAGCACAATAGAAGCCCAACGAATAATTGATTGCTCATGTTAGCAAAGAAACTAATATACTAAACAAACATGGTATGTTAGTCTTGTTTTTACAAGTCATTGGCTTTTTTTTCATTCTCTTCTTTCTCTTTTTTTGGACTACGTCTTTTATCATTCCTGTCATCTTTTTCATTTCGTTGTCTACGCTTGACATCATCTCTTCGGTGGTACCTTTGTGTATACACATGCCTTCTTGAGGAATCACGATCATATTGACGATCCCTTTGTGAGTACCTATTATAGCCACCATTGTAATTGCGACGTCTGCTGTGGTATTGATCTTTATACCTTCGATCTTGACGAGATTGTAGGTACGTCTTGAAGATAGCCTGTCTGTATCATAGTAATCACGCATTGGTGATCGGTTGTAAGAGTTACGTGTTGGAGAATTACCATGAATCTATCACTGCCGCCTATTGTTGTAATATCACAACAATACGCAAAAATGTTACTTTTGGAGGTAAGTAAAATGGAAAGAGTTGACCTTTACAGTTTGATGGAATAACCATAAAGTCGATCAACAAAAGGCTACTCACTCAAATAATGATGAAAGAGTGCCCTATTGGCATCAGTATTGCTAGTTTTGCTTTCAAGATTAGCACGTTTTAAATAAAGCTTTGGACACAGGTGTCAGGCCAACATCAGGGCGTAATAAGGCTACTCTGTCGCATCTCGGCATGTGGAAAAACAAAAATCAATCCATCGACTTGCAAAATGGCAAACGCTGGGATAGTACTGGTAATGTACATAGGTTTGGCGTTTAACGCCAAACCATGTACAGGTTGTACTAGTGTAATAGTAGCTTGCAACACCAATACTATTTGGTCTATGGAAACCTAATGGAGGACACAAAATTGGTCGAAAAACAGCACTTTGCAGTTATAGATTCGTTATAGATCTATACTAGGGAAGCTTTGAACATCTTCTAAAATCTCATTGACAGTGTCGTAATTTTTCAACGTTACTTTGTAAATGCTACCAGGTATACAAAGTAAAAGTTGTGCCCTTAAAACACGTGGTAAACGTTTAGAATCCTATAAAAATGGAGCCTTTTATGGTGTGATAAACATGGTACTCAATTCGAAATTGTAAAACCTCACTTTCTTTATTTGTAAAGTGCTGACCGCAAACTAAATGAAGACGAAATCTAATCTTATACCTCTGAGAATACTTTATTAGTCTGTGTTCGTGTATAAGTGAACTTATAAAAACGTGTCGGAGTTTAGAGGGTTTTCATTCTGAACTACTTTATTTGTAATCATATATAAACACAACGTTCATGTACACATAATAGCACGCGCAGTGCATTTCGTGGCCGCTTTGTTGTTCACCATTTACACTTCGTAACGAGGTGGGTATACGTTAATATAAGCATGGGCAGGAGCGTTGCGTCCCCTGTAAAAAACATCAATATGGGCGCTCAGAGCTGTTGTCTGTTTCTCTTCAAGCTGATACACACCAAAAGGTCCGACACTCGCAGCAAAATAAGCCGACCCCACCTGTACACACTCTTTAGAACAAGTTACCACATCGCCCAAGCGAAACTCACCAACTTTAGAAGAAACAAAAGTTAGGAACCGTACAGATTAAAAAAAAAACGAGATGTTACAACACACGTGTTGTTATGTTGTAAGGTAGGGTACGTACACAACCGACAGCGCTCATTTCCAACAGTATAGACGCCATTTCGCTCTGGCTGAAAACCATCTTCTCCATTGGACTGAGAACGCGTTTTGGAGCGTGTTAGCATCGTTTTAAACTGATATTTTTGTTCTACAAAAAGAAATAAGTCTACTTAACCTCCCGAATAGCTTTTGGCCACAGAGAAACGTCATATAGTATTCCTCCAATACAACGCTACGTTAGTTTTATGACAATACAAGTAGCAAATGTTTTTGAGCCTTTATTTTAACTATAAATACCTTTGGGACCTCAATATTACAAACAGATTGCGTTTGTAATAACCGTGAAAGCTGTGAGGAATCAATCAGTTTGGCAACGCCTAAACTTATTAATTCTTGTATTTATTGGTTTACATAAGGTATATGTTCAACATTAACGCATTGCCGTACGTATTTAATGCAAATAAAATGTGTTGAAGCCTTCAAAATCAAATCGTACTTTGTCATTGTAAAACAAAGGCCAAAAATTGATTTGATAATAAAAGAATAGTTTCGACGTTTACTTCTATAACTCCACGTCCGTTAAAGTGATATTAAGTGCGATTAAATCTAAATCAAGCAATCATTAGTTAGGTATAAGACGGATGGCGTCAATCGCATTGGTATTGGTTTGTTGACGATTAAAGGAAGATAAAAAATATGAAATGAGGTAAAAACTCGTTGCGTTTTTACTTTTTTCAAGATTTCGCAGTTTTGCAACTTCACAAAAAGTTTGATGTCTTATTTTCTCGTTTGAAAAATTACATGCGCACTGAAGGTTTTTTTTCTCAAATTGCGCTCCTTCCAAGGTTTTTCAAACAAAATGCGAAAGTGTCACATGACATTTTGACGTGACATGTCTCGTTGAGGAAAGCTTAAATTTTTTGCAAAAACTAAGCCCTTAATTGTTTTGGCGTAGAAAATCGTTTTTGAGTTGGTTGTAACGTAAACTATGCAAGTTTTCCTTTTTGACAAAAAAAGGTAATCAGTCACGTGACGTGCCTTTTAGAACATTTAATAAGGTTGTAGACACAAATCATGGATTAACAAATCTTAAACGACTAAGAAGGCCCATTAGAAAAACTAAATGATGCCTTTGTAATAAATAGCATCGTGTGTGCGTGTGCGTGGTACGATTTTCAGCCATTTTAACAAGCCTGGTTGTAGATTTCTTTTAAGGGAGCTTTGACAAAAACCGCATGGATACTACGTACATCGTATGTACTGTTAATCATTAAACGCTTCATCAGCAAAACGCTTCAAACGATCTTTTGTGTATGTTTACACCTGACGTTGCCTTCTACTTCAATGAAGAACTGAATGCTGCCTAAGTGTTAGCTGCCAAAAAATAAAAAAACGAGCATCGCGTAAGAACTCATAAGTACGCACCTTTCGAGAGTAAGTTCTTGACAGCGTTTACTGGCATGTCTACATTGTGTTGCCATTATCCAAGACGTTGTTTAGTACTTCTTTCGTGTTAAATACTCTGTATTGTGGTACAACGTATGGAAGGTAATGAAAGCTCTGATTCGCGACATTAGCGTTGTAATGTAACGCTACAAAAAAGTCTGTTGCAGTCATCAATGTTACTGTATGTCACTAACACTACAATCATCGATACTCAGTGTAGTTATCCAAGGAAGGCTGCCGATAATTCTAAAACTGGTAACAACGCTTGAATACGCATTTTTCTATCCCTGTAGGCATCTTGTCTTTATTTTCGTGCATACAGCCGCCTGTTGCAGTAGTGAAGCTGAATTTGCTCTTGGTAGTTTAAAATATGTAACAACCATGAACGGAGTCATAGAAACCAGAGACGCTTGCAATTAATGCAAAATGACCACAAACCATTGACAATTAAATGCTAATGTCGAAATACAACCGCCAATAAGTACTTTTAACATAATACTACTGTCACCAAGTACGTAATGAGATGACAACTTGCTGGATTAAATAGTGATTCGAAACAATCTATTTGAAAATTCTAGAAATTGCAACGTGACTCCACTGCCACACTCGTTGTGAACAATAGAAGTATGCCATTATTGACTGTAGTCAATAACAATAAGAAAGGTATATCGAATGAACACGTTACGCTAGACCGCAGATCATGTCATACGTGAGCGTTGTATTGACTAGTGCAAACAAGATATGATCATTTCGTTTATGTTGTATCTCATCCATCGCAGCAACGAGCTAAGCACCACTATTGAGACATGTGTCAGTTTCATAAATGCCAAACAGTTATGATTGAAAACCACAAAAATACGGTACTCTTAACGAAGTCTCAATGATCCGACCAATTTTCTCTTCTAACTTCGGTTGTGCGTAATCTGTTTGACTTGTTGCTTGTTTTTTTCGCGTTTTGGCGCCTTTTTTTTCAAAATTCACAACTGTTCATTTAATATTGTTTTATACCCAAATGGCAACTTCTCCAAACGGTAGAGAAGCTTCACATGCAAAAAAAACGAGAACGCTTGCAAAAAAGTATATACAAGAGCTAAAACCTCAATTTGATGCTACTTCATCATTAAAAGTACGTGCGAGAGCGGTTTATGATGTGGCTACGTTATTGTTGCTCTGCGTTATGGGTTTGGCCCGCGCGAATGGACCAACGTAATGTAGGCGTATCCTACGCTTGTTTGCTTTTTTCGGTTTGGGTTTTAGTCAAAAAAGATTTTTACAACCTCTGCGTTATGGGTACGGCCCGCGCGAATAGAACCACTGTATTATTTTTTGAGGCAAATACAAAACTTGTAACAAAAAAGAACAAACGCAACCTCTCGTATTTGGATGGCTAGTTTAGCCTTACTCACGCGTACCCTAGGATCTCGTCAGTGCGGCGCTTACAGAGATGGCCGGTAAAATAATAAACCTGGAACAACAAGTGGAAGCCAACAAAGGCACCAAGCGAAAGGCTCAGGACTTACAGAATGAAAATAATGATTTAAAACAAGATAACAAAAGGTTAAAAACGGTGGTTGCACAATTACAAACGAAACTGAAACACATACATGATCTCGGACAAAAAGTTACAGAGCTTTCAACTTTGAGTGAAGGTGACAACCAAGAAATCATTGATCATGATGTACTCCTTATTCCTACAAGCTGAGGGTATCTTATTTTTCTTGCTTACCGTCATTGGCGCACGTGTTTTTACCCATCATGTATTATAAATAAAAAATCTTGTACTTTTAAAGTAAGTCGTTTGTTTTGTTGAACCAAGGCTGATAGGCGGTAACGAAGAGACTTTCTATAATAGCACTATCATCAAAATTGTAGTGACAACTACTTGAGCGCTTAAGTACACCATGACAAGACTATGACAGCGCAAGAGCACGTACTGTTTAGTTGATTAACTTGATGGTACTATCGGTTGCACCACGTTTTTTTTTACCTGCTTGTGAACACGTGCATACGCATTGCATAGCCATTACACTTGTACAAATGCTTCTTGCTCGACACGTAAAAGTGTGAACAAAAAAATGTGAAAAAAACAGCTCAAGCACTTAACTCAAAAGTAATCACCTGCCTCCTGTTGCATACAACATGTTAGGTCTTATTTTTGGTATTGCCGTGAGCGCATTGGTGATCTGGTTCGTTAGGCGCTGGATGAACGAAAAGAAACTGATCGCCAAACAAACGCTAAAAGGCGGGGATGTAACCTACAATGACGTAAAAGATGTACCTTCCATCTTTACAGTTGCTCTACGCGTGATTCTTCATGGTACACTCAAGAGTGAAGGAAAATTGCTACCTGGCGCAGAAAAGAAGGACATAGCCACCAATATCGTAATTAAAACAGCAAAGTACGAAAAACAATGTTTTGTCAACAAAACCATACCTACAATACCGCTTACGCGAACCTTATCGTTTGTTTTCATATTTGCGAACATTTGGCTAAAACATTGTAGAATCGAAGAGAACAACTTGCGCGCTTACAACAAGATCTGTGAAGTATCTTCAGATAAATTGTACGCTATTTACCAAAAGTACAATTTAAAATCAACTGTTGTCTCATACTACGCATAGAACAGTACCTGTATGCTACCTCGACGTCTTGTGGTTTCGTACAATCCCACAACTTGTCACTCGTCGCGACTGGCCAATTAGTCCAATGGCTTTAATACACATCAAACAAGAACATATTTACTACCGCGTACGCCCTCTGTCAAGGAAATTGGTGACAACTAACACTATATTAAAATAATAGGCTATCAAACCAACCGACAAACTCAACTTAAAAATGAGGTTCTCTACTGGTGATATTGAAAAAGGAGAAAAAGGTTACATCATTACAATAACACAAGATGTACGCAACAGATACTTTATAGAGAACCAAAAGGCGTTTGTTGAGAGAAAATCTTAAACGTCTTTTTTTTTTTCTGTGGCACATTTTCAAAGAAGAAAATTCTTTTTTTGGACGGATCACATGTTTACTTATTGTGTAGGCATTTGTTGGTAAAGAAAAGGTTTGGGATTCAACAATGAAGTTATTATCACGATACCCTAAGAAAACTAAGGGTCCTCGCAAAAAGCACGAGAAACCAGGTAAGATTTCTTTTTATGTTAGATTTTTGACACATTGCTGACATTTTTTTTCAATTTTTAGATGTATCGTCCTTTAAGCAATCTACTATTGCCGTAGCAAAAGATGTATCAACAAAATACGCCACAATTAGCGGAGATTACAATTTACAACATCTTCCATATATCTGTAACCTAGTTGGTACGAAAACTATGAAATTGATTTATCAATTTTTTTTCTCAGTGATTTGTGTTTTTTTTTATTTTCAACTTTTTAAGTTCACGTCCTTGACATGTTGCACAATATCTAAATTATTGTTTTAGGTTATAAACGCCCTATTGTACACGGTTTATGGGCCATGCAACGTTGTTTTGCTCAACTCCAAAAGGATATTGGAACAGGTTTCCCAGACTTCCCTTACAAGTTCACTACTGAGTTTAAAATGCCAATTTACATGCCAAGCACTAATACAATGCTATATAAAACATCTGACGATAAAATTGACTTTGAGTTACGCAGTAAGGACCTAATGAAGCTTCACTTGATTGGATCTGTAAAACCTCACAAAGAGGACTAAAAAACCCACTCAAAATAAAGTTTTTCTACGCACAACAAATCGCAAAAACCCGTGTTCAGATAAAACACTTGGTAAAATCACAATAATATGTCCAAGTTTTCAACGCAGATTCTGCATATGAGGTGAATTTATAAAAACTTACGAGCTTCCAGAACTTTTTTTTGTAGTGTTTTGTCAGATGAAACATGAGTACAGAATTTCTGATTTATTTCTGAGAGATTACGTAGAAAGTACTTTCAAACACGTGTTTTAGATAGCACAGTCTGTATTGAACCAAGCTCGGGCAATACTACAAGCGACACACAAAACCAAAATAAGGTTCTTTGCCCACTAAGGAAGAGACAAATTCAACATTGAATTTAAGTTTAAATGAACATTCCAAACCCATTTCAAGACAGGCAACACCTCTTAATACCTCTCATGATTACCCTTACTACGTCTTGCAAGTTTTTTGTATCCTTAGGCCTTTGTAATCCTAGTAGGTCTTAGTGTTATTCCTGACATGCCTGGTGGCGTACTGCAGCGCTGATCCACCATCTCCTGTATGGCCTACAGCTTTTGCGGCTACCTTAGCCAAAACAAACACTGAAAACTCTAACATTCAATGGACTAAGCTCTACTACGACTGGGGTCAACAAGGTAACATTTTGACTGTTTAGACAGGAAACCCAAACTCACACGTGTTTCTAGCTTCACGATTTGACTTTTATACTGGCTACGTTGGCGTGGAGAAGCCTACATGGAACCTTAGATGTTCAGTCTTGTTCAACAACAAAACTGACATCTGGTTCGTAATACCCGGCGAACGCGCGTGTAATTTCCGTGCTGGGGACATCCCCTCAGTGTCACCAAACTGGGTAGGACTCCTCGACGCCAAATATCGTGGTGTAACCGAGTTTCGTGGAATAAGGTCGCAATTGTGGGAAATGCAAGACCCAGACAGGCCAGAGCATATCATGCAGTACTACGCTCTTGATTCCGACAATTCAATTCCTTTGCGAAGCCCCAATCAAGCAAACGACCCAGGAACAACTGACTTCTTCGATGTCATTGTAGGTCCTCAAGACCCAGCTCTATTTGTAACGCCAGAGTATTGCTCTACACCTACGACAACTACTTGCGGATAAATGGGTAACGATGAAATCCCTCTGCCGCTAAATAAAAGCTTGCACGGCCCTTCAACTACCTGCTTCTACTGTTTTTTTTCGCAATTTGAAAAGTCAGCTTATTTCGTCTTTGTGTGGAGTAGTGCGCATGTTATTGTAATACGACCAACGGAAAGTGCAGATGTACTCCTTGAGAGAACTACCAACGAGACTTGCATAAAAAAATCTTGTTGTTTATGTACAAAACACTCGCTAAAAATACAGTTTTCCGTTTTTGATCTTAAAATTCTTTGCTCTCAAGATCTGTTTTTTTGTCGCCTAAAGAGACCTTCGATTAGATTTGTTTTTCGAAATTTTAGTTTTTTTTGTCTTGTACTCACTTTTTAGCGCGTGGTGATTTACCACTGTCAAGGTGATCGCGGATGCGTTTGAGTTTTTCCTTATTTTCATCAAATCCTTTCTGTACGTCGCCATGACAGGATAAAAGTGCGTTGAGAGACTCGTTAATTTTAGCGCATTCAGCCAGTGGAGGTGCCTGAGTCATTAGTGTAAGTAGTGAGATTCTCTGTTCATAAACAAATATTTTTGGCTGAAACTTGTATAAAAAGGCTTGCCTGTTCGTCAATTTCCAACGGATCCTCTACTCTCACTGCCTCGCGCCATTTTTCGAATTTTGCCGCCTGTTTAGCCAAAACCAGTTTTGGGTTTTCTTCACTGGAGAATGGTCAGGAGGCGTTTTAAATTGTAGATTACGCACCGTTGCGTTTGTAACTTATCTACGACCTCTTTTAGCTGTATTTCAAGCTCTCTTACTCTATTTTCCAGCTCAGGATTATAAGGTTCGTATAGATCTACGCGTATATAAGCGAAACAGCGTATAAACAGGCGCAAGACCAAAAAGACGACAAACAAAAATAACCGCTAATTCGTACCGCCACAAAGGTCTCTGTTAAAATCGCTTCCCAACACTTGCATAAGAAATTGAAGAACTCCTTGTTTGATTTCAGGGATGGCATCCCCTAGTTTTTTACTATTCATCTCCAGGTGCTCTTGAGCGAGCTACGTTTGCTATTAGCGCATTTTTGTATGTATCAGTCGTTGTACTTTGTCCCAAAGCTGTTGTATGTATTGAAGTGCCTCTGCAGTTATTTCATTGTCATTTTTACTGGCCATTGCGTGATTTAAAACGTTAGAAACTGAAAAAAATGGCAAACGATCAAAAAAAGTAAAACACAGTCAGTTGGCTTCTTGATTACGGTGTCTAAAACAGAAGCGGCTGATTGTTTTACAATTGGTACACAATAACACCTTCCACAGCCAAGGAAGCTGACATTTCAAAAGTATAATCAAACCAAAGCATTTACATTCGTGATTCTGCCCTAAATACACGTACTACGATTTAGGCAGCATGGTAAGGCGAATAGAAAGTTCTTTCGCTTTTAACGCTTTCTAGACTCACATCGCGTTCGCTACAGAGCAGATTATCGCTAGACATCCCCTGAAAATTGAGTCAATAGCATGTTGGGGTAAATGCGTACTAAACTCTAACACTCATTAACAACCACCCCTTAGAGCAAGAAGGCGTAACGTTACTCGTTGTGGGAACCTTTGAGGGTCATTTACTCATGTACAAGTACGAAGCCAAGAGTGATCCTCGTACGTATTTCTCCACGCGTTCTAAAGCACCGCTCGATCAAATTGACGCGATACCAACTAATTATTTCCGTCACCAAGTGCACAGTTCCAAAAATTGTTAAACTTTTTATAGGATCCGACAAGGCGTTCACACTCAGCCTTGTAATATCACAAAAAGGATTCTCTAAGAAGCCTATTAATCAGATAGACATTGTAAAGTTTAAAGGAACTGAGTATATGCTAACACGGTCTTGTACGAAAACGAAACTTTTTTTTGATTTTTTTTTTGATTTTGGCTGTTTATTATGTCACGTGCTTTATGCATAACTTAAATCTTTTTTTTTACTTCTTTTTGATGATTTGCGTCATGTATACTTTTTAATTATGTTCAAGAGTTTATTGATGACTTACGTTCTACTTCTAGCGAATTGTGTTCAAGTGCATGAGTTGCCTAGCTTAAAATTGTTACATCAAGTTCAAAAAACAAGGAATTGTCACCTTTACGCACATGATGTATCGGAAAGTGGAGAATTCAGGCTTTGCGCATGTGTTAAACGAAAGTTATATTTGTACAGATTTGATCGTAACACATTACAGTTTTCAGACTGGAAGGTATGCCTATAACAAAAATACTTCATTTTATTTTTTCTTACACTTGTTGAGGAACTCTCCATGCCAGATCTCGCGAAAACTGTTCGGTGGTGTGGACAGTCACTATGTGTAGGTTTGAAGAGGGAGTATAATTTCATAGATGTCAATTCTGGTACGTTCTCTTCAAGCAATCGAATCCGACTATTTTTTTTTTTTGGAAAATGGATAAATTATCAAACTTAACTTGTTTAGGTTCTATCAAACCACATATATCTTCTGCAAGCACAAGTCCATTTGCTTTCACAACACCAAATAAACAGCTTGTAGTAGCACAAAACAGTACGATATAAGACAAGTTCGAATCAGTGTGTTGACAACTTTTTGTAGATGTTAGTATTTTCCTTGATTACAATGGAAAACCAATTGGAGAAAATGGTATAAGTTGGAGTGAATGTCCAACGAATGTTGGTTACTCGTTTCCTTATGTTATTGGCTTGCTTAAAAAGTACCTTGAAGTCAAAATGATGTTCGGTAAAAGACAACTTGTTCAAGTTGTTGCAACTCATGAACCAAAATATATCGCTACTGCTGGCCATGGTATGATTACCAACATGTACTAATTGAACCGAGCCCTAACGTTATTATTAAGGTGATAGACCAGCTATAGTATTCGCTGCAAATCGTGTCAGTGTTTGGCGATTAGAACCTGTAAACCTTGAAACGCAAGTATCCATGTTAATCAGAAAGAAAGAGTATGAACAAGCTGAGGATTTACTAAATAACGTAGCAGACGATTTAATTGACAATAAGGTATAGTTCTTTTATTATAATTATGTCACGTGTTTTAACCGTTTTTTTTGGTGTAGGAAGAAAAGATACATGAAGTCCGTGTTCAACGTGCTTATGATCTATTTTGTGTTAAGGAGCGTTTTGCAAAAGCTATGGAATTATTCAGCCAGGAGAAGGTTGATCCATTACAAGTTATTGGTCTTTTCCCAGGTTACCTACCAAGCGGTATTTCAAAGAGATTCAAGTACCCAGTGCCTGTACATCCACTAGGTAAGCACTTGTTACTACCCTTTCTTTTTATGTGTTCTTTTTTTACTGCGTTGTTCTTCTTCTTACATCTCTTCAAAAGTTGGCGCCAAATTGACTGAAGCTCTTGATGCACTATTGTATTATCTTAATCTTGTCCGCGCTGAATGGCGTAAAAAGCGTGGTGGCCACGTTTTGGATTCCAATGATCCTGCGAAGCAAAAAGAATGGAGCCAAACTATCGTATGTTGTATGCTAGCTTACCATTCTCTGATGCCTTTAATATAGGACCCTATACAAATAATTGAGACTACTATGCTTCTAGGATATGTTAAATTACGACCTGGAATAGTAGAACCGTTCTTACATGTCCCTAATTCTGTACACTTGAAGCAATCTGAATCAATCCTTAAATCAGCGAAGGTACAGCAACAAAATCAAATCAATCCTTACCAACTATTTATAGAGCTACGCTGAATTGATTGAATTATACTCATCAAAGCATATGCACAGAACCGCTTTGGAGCATTTAAAACAGTGAGAAATATCACGTTTATAACCATGTGTATTGACAAAAAATATAGGATGGGTGAACGTAATGGGTTTCCGTCCATGAAGGGAACAAAACGTACAGTAGCTTACATGATAAAGCACCTTAAAAAAGAGCATACCAAACTGATTTTGGAATTCTCTGTATGGATTCTAAAAACAGAACCAGAAGCAGGCTTAAAGGTATGAACAGACTCAAACTTTTTTTTTTTCCCGTAAAACTAATTATTCGAAAATCTCCATCTCTGGGCCTCCTTGAGGTTTCCGTTTGTTGTTTTGATATATTTGAATACTTCCGTTACTGGTGTTTGCGTATACACGTGGTTCAAGTTCAACCGACTAACGGTACAATAGATCTTTACAGCAGATCGTGGAGAGGCATCAAATTTACCTGCAGATTTAGTACTTAAGCACTTGAAGCTTTATGCACCTTCTATAGTTATACAATACCTCGAATTTTTAGTTCATGATCTTGGAAACAAGGATACAGAAATTCACAATGAGTTGGCACATGGTTACTTCGCCAAAGTGTTCAACTTGAAACGAGATGCTAAGTTGGCTAGTACGTCTTTTTCTTTTTTGTTTGAACAGAAAATAAGACTTGTCTTCGCTTGAAGTAAAAGATTTTTATACTAAAGTATCATTAGGTGATCCTAATGATCCACCGCCTATTGCTGGATCAGAACATGGTCCTCTTAAAGATCTTCGAAACAATATTTGCCATTTTTTGAAAAACTCACAATTTTATCGTCCGGAGCAAATTATGACAAAGTACACTGAAGACTTGAAGAAATTACAACTTCATGATGAGCGTGCTATATTATTTAGTCGTATTGGACAACATGAATCTGCATTAAGAGAATATGCATTGTATTTATTCGATTTCACGGCAGCTGAAAAGTATCCTCTTTCTCTTTTTTCTTTCATTTTTTGTTGATTTTGTTTTCGTTTAACTTTTGAGATACTGTGCTGAGCAATACGACCCTGATAGAGAAGGAAATAAGGATGTATATTTAAGCCTTTTGAAAGTATATTTTACAGATAAAGAGCGTCTTAGGGGTACTTTTGCGCCTCGTAGTGATCTGCTCGTACGTGCCAGTTGTCAAGGTTTTTCTTTTCGTTTACTTCTTTTGACGTACTTTGTTTCAGGAAGCAGCATTTGCCTTGTTGAATACACACTTTAGTAAGATTGATACACCGAGCGTACGTAAAACAAAACCAAAGCCAAAGAATTTAAAGTCTATTTTCTTAATTTATTCTTATTTTAATAACAATATTAGGCTCTCGATTTACTACCTCTTGATACTCCCTTATCCAAGTTATATCCGTATTTGGAGTCTGTACATCGTGATATGAACCAAAAGAAGAGAAACTATCAAATAGAGATGAACATCCTAAAGACAGAGTCAATGCGGGTAATCTCTCGTTTTCGAATCAAAAAAATCCACGGACGAAATCAGGGTTAATTTTTTGGGTTTAGGTTAGAAAAGAATTATTAATAGAGCAGTCCAATCACGTTATGATAAGAGAGGATACATACTGTGCTCAATCAGGAGAGCTAATTGGTAACACGTATGTGGTGTTAGATATTCTTTTTGATCAATTTCTTGAGTTTTTTTGACTTGATACTCATTTCTTCGTTTCTAGTGCGACTGCATTTGTGCGTTATCCTAATGGAGATCTGGTAAAATATAGATACTATCTAGAACGCTTAAATAGAGAAGAAGCTCAGTCAATAAGACTTAATGGACGATCAAAATAAACAACTAAAACAATTAAAAAAATCCAAACCATTTTTTTTTGGAAACTACGCGGTAGTACTTCTTTACGCTACTCTGTCATTTGTTTTTCACTTTAAGAACTAACTTTGGTTATCTACTGACAGCCCAAACACTCTAATTTCTCACCTTCATTCCAGAAAACCCAGCACGAATCCTAAGACAAAACAAAATTGGCATTCGGTTAATATTTGGTAGAACAAAAACTCTTTGAGTTACACTAACATAGGAGACTCGTCTATTACATTGAGTATAATGCATTTTCTAAAACCTTCATACTCATTGTTGAGTTTTTCGGTACTGTAGTGATATTAAAAAAAAGCAACGTGAGGTCAACACGATAGGTAACTGTTGCAATACTTCACTTGTTCCAAAATTTAACGGAAAAAAGTCTTTACAGAAGAAGTGTACTTTACACTTTGGAAGCAGGTAAGAACTAGAAATGATCGCTCCTGGTCAAGTTGATGACTTGGCTGCAAGTATCACAACAGGTGCAAATGAAAATCCTCCAATTCGATCAAATGAAGGAAGCAACATGTACGCAACAGAACTCATCCTTTTTTTTGATAACAAATAACCTCTAACTATTTTATTGTACAGACAAGGAACTGCAGCCTTTTGTAACCCTCCGACTGTTTCTACAATCATCGTTCAAGGACAAACTGACCCGCCAACAAGACCTGTTCAACAAAGATGTAGAACTCAAAGAAGATGCTTCCGACTATCACAACAAAACCCATGTATTTTTGCTTCAAATTGTGTTGGTCGTGTTTGCTCAAACTTCTGTTTCAACACTCCAGAATGTATGTTAGAACCTAATTGAACCCAAACTACAATACAAAGGTAGTTTACAAGTAGAATCTTATTTTTTTCTTTGACACGTGATCATTCGTTGAAAAGTTGTCGGGATTGTTTGAACACATGTGACTCCCTGAGGCTAAACGTCACATATTGGCATACTAACTCTACAACAATTAGTAGTTTTTCAACCATCGATTAGTAGTGAGATTATCGTAAGCTGTACCGGTTTTTGAGAAAAGTTGCAATTTCCGCTTGATTGTCTATGTGGCATTTTGGCTCTCTTAGTAAATTAATTACATTATGTTAGATGGTTCGGTGTTTAAAATGACCACATGTTATATGAAATAATATCAGTGCTTGGTGCAACAGTCCTCAGCTTGGGGATAACAACATCCAACATAGTTAGATTTCAAAAAGGTATTAAAAACAAGATTACAGATGCGCTAAGCTTAGCTAACTATTTTTATTGCTATTGCTATTCAGTAACACGAACAAATACCCACTGTTGATCACCAATATTAGTTATTGGTTGCATTTTAACCTAGCAACAATAAGAGGTAAAAAAACTATTTTATAAAAAATCACTTGAACTTACGCTCTGACGCCTTGCACCACCAACACCTCCATCAATTGCTCTCGGAGGGCTAAGATGTAAAAGTTTAAGTACAATATTGCCATTTGATAGGACAGTTTTTTGAAATCGTTGGTTCGGATGGTTAGTGTTACACGCCCACAAGTGTAAGTTGCCGTTATAACCGCCATCAAGACAAAACTGAGTATTTCTCTTTTGATAAGAAAAAAGACCATTGCCCTGAGGTAATTCAATCCAATGCTGATTGTAGTTCGTTACTCTGTAGCTCCACAAATACACCTAGAAACACAAGTCACTTACGATATTACTTGAACATCAATAAAATCACGTGCGTCGTGCCCATTTGCTCCACCATTGCCTCCGTCCAAAGCAAAAATCATCTTATTACTCTTTCTGATACTAAACATATTGTTGCTTGGTATCGAAGTAGGTCCGTTGTATGGCGGCAAGCAACCGTTTGCAACAAAATTTTGAATTCTACTACAGCATTGTGCTTGAGAGATACGTGAGAACCTATCTATCTTATAGTCTCTAAATCAAGTCAATGAAGCAGTTGTATTGAGAGTAATCTTACGGATTATTTGAAAGACCTGCCATGATACCATCTACATCGTGATTACATCCTGAACTGTGACCAATCTCATGACCAATACAACGTCTCAATCGGTGAGCATTTAGCCAAGAGCACTCAGCCATTGATGAAGTCTATAAAACGTTAAGTAAATTATGTAATTAGCAATGTTCTGCGTACACATAAGTTGTTTGAAGTCGCAGATCCAATAATATGATTGTGTCGGCAATCGTGTAAAATAATACCTGCTGCAGTATTTGATGGGACGTTCAAGTCAGATCGCCAATTTTGGAATCTAAACAATATTCCTGGAGGGCACACGCCTGCCGCATAAGAATATGTATTCCATGATTCGGGTCCTGAAAGAGATAAGCCTTCTTATATAACAACAAACAAGAGTACTGTACCAGGTGCTGTTCTGACTTCAAGTGCTACAATAGTCACACGAAGATTCTAATTATAGCGTAAGGGTATAACAAAGAACGAGAGATTTAGTACAAAGTCAGATTCATAAAAGACGCCAACATCCAACATAGCTGTAAATAGAACTTTAGGAATAAAAAACAATACGAACTAACAAAGTACCTGTTTGAATATATGCTATTGTTTCAGCAGCAGTTCCTGTTTTTACTTGGAATCCAACATTGGCGGCAATAGCAAGAGTAAGCTCTCGTTTGGATTGTGGACAAGGTAGTGGCGGTGGTGAAAAAGGAAGCGTATCGCCTTCTGGTATGCCTCTGGTACAGTTCGAATTAAAAACGTTGTCAGCATTTGTGGTTTTGTACCTTTTATTGATTGAGTGTTGGATATCCATCTTGATTGGCGAGCTGATAGATTCTCTATTGGTAATTAGTACAGAGATAGGACACAACTTTACCTCAATAGTAAGTATGATGCACCTCCAGCTTTGGATAGGTGAGTTTTCGACATGAACCTTTTGTGCCTGAGAAAACACGTGTTAGCTAAATGAAGGCCAGAATTTTGTACCTTGATACAGCGTCGAAAGTAATGCGTGTATTATTTAACGTAAATCCTCCAGTGAAGGTACCATCATCACGTGTGATGAATCGTAAATCAAGATGAAAATCGCCAACTGCTTTGTACGTATTTGACGGGATTGGAAGAAAAGTCTTGTTCCCTCCACCCTGTACAACAATCTAACAATATTATTAGGCGCAAAATGTAATGCTTGTAGGTGTACCTTGGCATTGTGAGAAAAGATGGAGTGTTGAACGCAAGTAAAAGTCCAGTTTTTACCATTTTCGAACTTGAAAATCATCTCTCCATCTTTTGACCCTCTCTTTAACCCTTCGAAAGGTTGAAATGATACTACCACGTGCGTGTCAATAATACGTTTAAAAGTAGGGAAATAATACTGCTCAATCGATCGTACTTTCATCGATAACATCAAAATGTTTCGTGTTATCCCAGTATTCTTGGTCCCAACAACAAACAACAAGAGCCAGCGATACTAATCGAAGGTGAGTAAAATAAAAATAACAACCTGTTTCAGTTTAGTTACATATTGTAAGTATCCTGATCATGTGCTGTGAGTGCTTGCGATATTTGTTTTTGGTTATACTGCTTGTTAATCTTATGTGAACTATTGCTACCAGGGTATTCCAGGGAAACCTTCGAAACCCAAATCAAACAGCTTGGGCTAACACTCAAAATTAGTTCATCTTTATGTGTAGTACGATTTATTCACTAGCGACAACTAGCGATAAGAATTCTATCATGACGGCATACGAAGTCTCATACTGATTTCATATACGTTACACAGAAGATAACAATTTAGTTATCCGATAGGCACCCTTCTTACCATTCGAAATCACGTGCGAAATGTTTTCTGATTTTCGTGACAGTGCACATTAGATTGCGAATAATAAAAAACATTAGCCTCTTTTAGGTGGTTCTGAACCTGAACAATCGTCAGGTGATCAATAATTTACTTAAAAATAGAACAACTAGCTGCCGTAAGCACGATACATTGTGCGCATTTCATGGTAAATTTGTTTCTATTACTTAGAAGTGCGGGTTATGGTGAAACAAAAGGGGCGTGCTTTTATCGGGTTTTTTGTTACAGAGCTACCTATGTACCCTACTAGCGTATTTAGCACTTTTCATTGTTTGTTGGCAGCTACCACGAACCCTACACTATTACGATTCACTGTTTTTATTACCAGTAAACCTTTCCGGAATCTGTAAAGTAAAAGTGTAAACGCTTTCAAAAAAAAAAGTCAGCTTGCGTAGTAGCACGTGCAGACGTATTTAAGGAACAGTCAATATAAACCATACCAAGGTATCAAATGTGGTAACAATCATGTGCAAAAAGATCTAGAAAGTATACAGGGGTAATTTATCAAGGATGATCAATTGGTCCTTTTTGCTTTAAATGTCATCTTCGTATGTTGCGATGGGCACTTTCTGTGCTTGTGAGATAGTTTGAGTCATATCTTTAACATGGTTGAGATCTATGTTGGATGGTATTTGGAACGCTGGAGGCTTAACAATGGATAACTTTTCATCTCTGTTTTTTTTTAAGAAGAATCAGTTCAATTTTAGAGGTTTTGACTTGTTGCGTACCCGACAATCTTTCTAAGTAGGTGAAGGAATGGTTCTAATGTATTAAAATCTTCTTTTACTAGCACCCATTAATGGATAATAGTGGAAGCAATTGTTTCTTGCTTTTTTCTTCAAAGTACCTGACATCGGGAAGTACTCAAGACCTTTCCTGGCAGGATACAATATCACTCTGTGAGGCACCTATTTGTCAATAGATGAGTACTATAAGGGGTCGCTTGTTGTACCTTATGAGGTCGTAAGTCTATTTTGTTACCTACCATAACAATAGGGATACTACACACTCGAGAAATATCTTTCCACCAGCTTGGTGTATTCTTATACGTAACACGTGAATTAACAGCAAACATGATAATTGCACCACCAGAGTTTGCACTAGAGATATAAGTCTCCGACTTTTAGGCTCGTTACAGTGAAACACATACTAGAACGCATCTCTTGGTCGACCAAACTTTTCTGAGCTTTTGAGCTGAAATAGCTGTAAAATTATTTTACCACGTGATGTGAACAATGGTATTTCATCTACTACGCTTGTAAGAGTTGCTAGTATTTATTTTAGTATGGTTGTAGACTTATGAGGTGACTACCAATGTACTTATGCTTAGAATCATGATCTCTAAGGCTGCTCACGAGAGATTCTTTGCCAACACCGTAGTCACCAACAACTGCCACTTTAAACTTCGGCCACTGCATCTGTAGAGTAAAGCAGTTACATAACGCCATCGCCAAACCTGCTAGGTTGGATTTACGTACTGTAGCGCTGGTGATTCGTTTACGATTGTTCGTGGAATTAGATTAAATTGTGGAGGCGTATTAGAAGCTTGTCATTATTGTACGCTCAATCAGAAACAAGATTGCTCGGAATAAGACATCTATTGACCGCAAACAACGATATTGTTATTATTAGTACCACCTGGCTATTTTGTCTACGCTGACATTAACGTTGGTGTATCAGATAGGAGTATGATCCATAATAGTGCGTTTTTCTTTTATTGATACGTTAACTTTACAGCTGTCGCATTGAGTTGGCCTATTAATGAGTTTAGATGATAAAGCGCACGTATTTTTTAACGAATTACACTACTACAACTGGGGTGTTACAACTGGACAAGCTATAGAGATCGCTGGTCCTTCAGGTACTTTTCATTGTGTTAGAGTAGAAATACGTATTTTTCGAGTCTACACGCGATTTGCGCTTGTCAATATCATTAACAGGCATAAATTGATAATTTAGATACAAATCTAACTGATTGGCAAATTGTTTTGTATAGTGAACACGACGGCAAAGCAACGAGCAATGTGACGCTAGCAGGTACCTCGTGGTACAGTACAATAGTATTAAACTAATAATTAAACGAAAGGCACCATACCAGACTTACAGAATGGCTTCGGTGTAGTACACATACCTATGACGCTACCTCAGCAAGCTGGTATCGCTCTAGTAAACGAGAACGCTGAATTAGTACATTTCGTGAGCTATGGTGGCAAGTTCTTCTATTCCAATGCACCTTGTTTCATCTGATTTAATTAAACAGGTTCTGGGTCCTTTTATGGCCGTGATGGACCTGCTTCAGGTATTAATAGTGATCATATACCTTTAATAGAGCCTTGGCTCAATAAACGCGGATGGTCTTTGCAGCTTAAAGGCTCTGGACATCTGTATGGTGATTTTAAATGGCGTGGACCAGAACCACAATGTTTTGGTAGTATAAATGATAATCAATCCTTCGGTGCGTGTTCCAAAAATCAACCTGTGAATAAATATCTTCACGCAGTAAAACCAAACGAGATTTTATATTAAGAAATAAGAAAACTGATGTCAATACGAGATTGTGACACTTCGTTCATTGAATGATATATGTCAATTCTTTTTTGTTTCGTTAGCGTTTATTATCAATCCCTATTGTAACATATAAATATTAGGTACACCGTTACCCACAGGGATAGTAATGGGGCCAAGTGTTTTATTTAGAGGTTGTGATAACTCAAATTATAAACTTGCTATCATATTAGTTATCGATACTCTTTATATCAGAGGTACGTGCACCCATTTTGGTCTTTACAACTGTACCTTATACTATCTCTTGTTCTTCTAGCGTAAGCACTAATAAGTTAATTAATTATTGATTTTAGATGATCCAAAGCTTACAGTAGAGCCACAACCTCAAACTCCTATAAATTCTATAGAATTAGCTAAACTTGATAATATGAAAGTTCTTCGTTTCGATTTTACAATGAACCAATATGAATCTGAGTATATTGTAACATACACACTGAACCAAACGTCACACAACATAGTTGTACGCTTTAGGAATAGAAAAATACAATACCGAAATTTCTACATGAAAACGAAAGATAGTTCAACAGCTGTTGACTTATAACGTCGTTTCTAATTGTTTTGATAGGTGCCTGGTACCAGCACAGATATACGGCTTTCTGCATATTCATGTAATAATACATGCTCTAAACCTAGTGAAGGAAAGCCAGCCTTCTCTTTGTGGAAAGATATGCTTGAGAAACATAAACAAGATAAATTTCATCTTTTAGTTCATGCTGGTGATCAAGTGTATTCTGACTCACCGTATCCTTACATATGGGAAGTAAGTACATATGTAATACATAATACTGTTTAAATAGTCCAACAGAGTCGAAGGGCTGGTGGTTTACATGGGTTTTTTAACTTTTGTTTCTTTTAGGATATAAAAAGTCTTCATCAAGGAACAGTTTCGTTTGAAACAAGCAGTAATGCTATTAAAGCAAAGTGGCCATTCTCAACTGAAGATCAGCAACAAGCACGACATTTTTACTGGCGGACTTATGCAGAGTTATTTGGCCAAATGAATGTAGCTCCTCTTCTAGCACAAGTTCCAGGTACAATTTGTTTTTCCCTAGATTTTGTTGTTGCTTTTTGATTGAAGTTCGATTTAGGTATTATGATGTGGGATGATCATGATATATTTGATGGATACGGTAGTGTAAGTAATAGTATATTATAGTATAATAGCATGCGTCATTTGATTGGTTATTAATAGTTTGTAGTTCCCTCCACATGTTCAAAAATCTCCGGTATTTAAGGGGTTGTTTGCTGCAGCAAAAGAAGCCTTTTGTTTATTTCAACTTGGATGTTCCCCTGATGACTTACCTGCCACTACGTTAGAGAATCAATCATGTACAACTATCGCCTATATGATGCGATTTTATTGATGTTTCTGTTTAGACTTCAGTCAGACTTATCGTATTAATGATATGGCTATACTAAGCTTAGATTGTAGATCAGAAAGATCTAAGAAACAAGTAATGTCACGTGAAACTTGGTCTGCTATTGATACGTTATTGGATAAACTAGTAAACGAAGACATATGTCACTTCGTAGTACTGTCTCCAGTACCAGTGATGTACGGTAATTATGGTGCAGTAGTTGATAAGGTACATTGGTTTTTTTGAAAAAAATTGAACTTTTTTCTGGTTTTTCAACTTACGCTTTATCAGATGCTTGAACTAGCTAATCATCGATACACAGATGATTTCCTTGACCAGTGGTCAAGTCATCGCCATTACTTAGAAAGAAGGATGTTTGTAGAGTCTCTGGAGAGATTTGTTCAACGAAAGAGCGGATGTAGGGTTTCTATTATTTCAGGTGATGCACATGTTGCTGCGCACTCTGTTATGGTTCCTAAGAAGCTATGGCTTTTTGGTAATATTCCACCAAATAACGGTGGTATATTTAACAATTTTACAACATCAGGGATTGGTTCATTTAGACCTGCAGGTAATTACAATATAATGTACCTTAAAAAAAAATGCATTTCAAAAAAAAAGTTTTATTGGTTTTCGTCAGCGAGGTTGGGGTTCATGTGACTACTAAATGCTTACTTGCCTTGTAGGAAATTTTTTTGCTCTTGGTTTGAAGTGGTCTGCTGGTCATAACCAGGATGTTACACCTAATACAAAAGGATATTTAAGACAATTTAAGGGAACATCAGTCACACATATCACCGAAAGGAATTTTATGACTATGTACTTTGAAGCGGAAGAAAAAGGATGCCATGTCCAGTGGCACATTGAAGGAGGTGATTCGAATACATACAAATTTTATATGCGCAAGTTTTTACATAAAGCACAGTCAACTTGAAAAAAACAGTTGTAATTCTACAAGCACACAAATAAAGTGAAACTAAGCCACCGATTAGTCTACGCTGACACATGCGATTAAAGCTTGTAGACTCTAGACTAACTTCGTTCTACAGAGATTACGTAGAGTCATCTTCTCCATTAAACTATTGGTGGCGTATTTTGAGGTAGTTGCTGATTGATCCGCTTGGATGATTGATTTTACGCCAAACACATGTTTAAACCATTTTAAACTTACCAACACTAACGCAGCACGTTCTCTACTGCCTAGAAGTGGTTCCAACATGGCGGACAACGATAGTGGTACGTTTACACTCTTAAATCGTGTGTTTGCGCGTAGAAAACACTTTTGTATCGCGCAGAAGCTATACCACGCTCTGCCTTGCCAATGAAACGCTTCTGAAGGCGAATTCTGCGGTTGTTAATTTGCATGACTTTTTTTATATTATCAACGCCCACCGACACCACAACACCAATTAACAAGTACTAGAGGCAAGAAACACCCAGAGTGTTGATCCAACACCAGGTGAGCAGAAAGTTATGCTACGTACGTTATTTTATCAAATTCAGTAATTACACGCAACTATGCGCTTTCGCGAATCAATCATGTCTTTGAAAAAACTAATTCTGTGCAATACTAGGTTTCGATTCTGAGGAACTTGCGAAGTTGGATTCAAAGGGCATCAGAGATTTAGCCCGCATCCACACTACCTTTAATGTGAATGACGACCTGCCACAACTTCGAGCATGCCTAGAGGGCCAACATACCGAGAGTGTTATTATCCTGGATCTGTTTTATGACACTTATCTCGAGCTGTTGAAAACATTTGTAGGCAACACAATAAGCCTGAGTGAACCAAGCGGGCCTGGCCAACAGGCACACCCAAAATCGTACTTCACCCCAATTTTGGGACTTTACTTCGGATGTGGTACTTATTATTACCTTGGTTGTTTGTATTATTTTTGAGTCTTAAGTTTCTTAGGCAAGACAACATTTTTGATGAATTTTCAAGTGGCTATTTCGACAGCCTTTTACATTACATAGAAGAAGCTGGATTAAACCATTTTGATATACCACCATTTAGTCAGGATCCAAAGAAGAATAAAGCTGCTGTAACAACGCTTGCAGAAAATATCCTCGAAGGAGACATGGTATTTATCGATGTGCGATTCATCAAACCAATGTCTGATGCCAAATTCAATGAAGCGGAATGCAACAAAAAAGTTATTGAAAACTTTTTTGAGCAAATAAATAAAGCACGTGGATTAGGTACAAAGCTTGAACTCACATTTATTCTCTCTAACACTGTGTAGACTTTGCCAAGTTTTTTGAAGAAATAAAAAATACAAGTGAATTAGGTACAAGAAAGTTGAACTTATAAACATGTTCTAACACTTTGTAGGCTCAGATGATATTCCTAAAAAAATGGACACTTTAGAAAACGCAATAATATTCTATCACAACAACGTGGAACACGATCTCCCACTTGTTGTTTGCATAGACGAGTTAAGCCCAACAAATAGATTCTCGACAGAATCGGTAAATTTTTTGTTTTTTATTGGATTGAAGTTAACAAGTACCAGCTAAAAGATTTGAACTTTTCGTGG
>JALMLS010000079.1:0-222757 GCA_038496445.1 Trichosphaerium sp. ATCC 40318 | reverse complement strand
CTTCACTGAAAAGATGGATATTTATTACTTAAACAGTGCTAACATGCGTTACCATTTACTTCTATTACAGATACTGCAATATTGTCATCGCCAAGATCCCAAGCACATCCGATCACCATAATCTCAGTACCTGCTGGCCAAGGATTGTACAAGCTGATCTAAAAAAATAGGTTAGTTATCAGTCAAAAAAAACGTTTTCGAAAACAGCACATACGAATTTAGTGCCTGTTTCAGTGGCTGATGCAGAGGCAACTACGCCAGTAGATGACCAACAATTGTCCGTTGTAGCTCCAGATGGAGATACTTGTCTTACTCTTATAGACCTTACTGGAGCGCCACTTGATGGTGCTGTGAGAGATACAAGGACGTTCATACTTGTGCCAAAGTCTAAAGAAAAAGTAAATACAGTAAAAAAAATGCAGAACGAAACACCAAAGGCGTACTGTTGATTACAACGTTTGAAATAGTTGGACAAAAAGCGGCACCGGATGGTGTAGGAGTACTACCACTCATTGGTGGTGGTGCTACTGGTTGATTAGTAGGACTAAATGTACCACCAGACATAAACTGTGCCACTGCAGGTCCAGTGAAGAAGAAAGGAGCGCCTACATCATACACGCGTCTGTAGCCGCTAGCGTCCAAAGGAAGGTGACCAGGGATAGTAACAACTGGGGTCCATGAAACAGCTCCTGTGTTCCCGCCAGTGATAGTGACATCGGCACATTGAAGATAGTGCTCAACATTGACGACTTGTTGAAGAGCATACCATTCCCAGCGAAGTACTGCAGGTCCACTAGGAACCCAAGAAGGAATGTACATATCCCATCCACTTATGAGGTGACAATCGCGGATCTCGGCTATCTTAGCCCAAGTTTGTTCATTATCGAAGGAGAGGTAGAAAAAGCAATCTCCAGGATGATTTGCTTCGAAGAACCATTCAGTTGAGTAAGTTTCTCCGGCTTGGTACGTTGCTGTTGAACCGACAAAAGGAAGATCTCTGCACACGTGTCCTGATACCCAATCGCCGTTTTGAAGGAATACTGGAGCGTGTTGCTGGTCAATACGTCTGCCGTTTTGTACGTCCCTTGTTTCAGGTACTGTAAGGCGTCCATGAGCTGATATGAGTGATACGAAGGTACATAGACACACTAAAGCTATAATTCTTCCGTCCATGGTAGTTATAGCGTTTTGGTGAGGTGTGGTAGCTAGTGTTGGAGAGGAGAATTTGTGATCAACATTTTTTACCGTTCTGGAAATTTACCTAAAAAACTTGTGTATAGCCCTTTTTAGGTGCGAAGTTGTTCTTAGTTACTATGTTGATACATTAAAACTTAAAGGAGAGATTTACATGAGCTGTAAGGCGGTACAAAAATATGCTAACAGTGCTCAAAAAAAAGAAAAAAACACGACGAGCCAAGTGATTTTTTTTTGGTAAAATAGTTACTGGATGTTCTTCATTGAGTACAACTGAAGTTACGGTTTTTTTAAAACTCAAACCTATTATATTGTGATACACTTGTTTTAGAGTGTGATACTAGCGCACCGTTGTAACACCGCTACTACTAAAAAAAGCTTATAAGGGTAGTAAGGATAACAACGTAAGAGTAGTTAAGAAAAGCCCAAGAGTCGGCCCTCCACGCGAGAAACTATTTTAAAAGCGTATACAGTATCACTAGAGTCCATGAGAGAGGTCACATGGGTAAGATACTATATTCGGGGGCTGACCAACCGCCATACGCCGAAATAACTACCCGAACTTCTCTAGTACTACCCGACACAAGCGCTACAGCAAACACAGATAAATCTGCCTTATTGGCAGTTAGTCACAAAAAAGGTAAGTGAACGCTTACCCTAAAAACCTACTCAACTGGTACTCTGTCTCCATACATCAGTCCAAGTTTCTCCCTTTTTTAACTTTTTATTTTTCTTTACACAAAATAGTGAACACTGTACTTTTAAAACAGTACTTCCTTACAATTTAAAAAGTGCTTACCATACCTCCTTAGGGAGGGTAATTTATACTAAGTCGGTAATGAAACGTCACCTCTTTTATCAGATCGGCATAAAACGTGTTCATTTCCTTTACGAATCGTTGAGGATAATAACAGTAAGCAACTTCTCATAACTTAAACCCTTCATACTGAGATATAGAACTGTGCTCACTATTACGGCAATTATCTTGCTTTGGAGTATCATGATGGTCGAAAGAGAGATCAAAACAATATAAAATTTATTTACAAAAAGTATGGCTTTTCATTCTGCTCCTCTACATTTACACGAGCACGCCACCGCTTAAGACTGAGCTACTTCACTGACGGGTGCATCTGGAGTAATAGCTACACTAACCCCAAGACGAAGATCACCTTGCTTCCTAAAAAGCACGACGGTAAGAAAAAAACAGAATTGTTAGTAAGTGTACTTTTGTATTGCTCGCATAAATTGAATAAACATGCTGTCTACGATACCAGCTTGTCGTTGCTCTAAATTAGTAACAGAGGTAATAAAGCGGTCCAATAGGTCTTTAACATTCTCATTCTTTGGATCATTCATAAGCTAAATCAAACGTTAGTTACCATCCAGAGAAAAAAAAATGACGTGTAGGTATATTCCCATTCAGAAAACGTACTTGATCAATCTCAGGTACAATAACTCCTTGTATTATAGTAGAGTTCTCTGATCCATTATGGGGGACTTTCCGTTTTTTAATTGCGTTGTATCTAAACGAATAGTCAGGCGGCTGTGTTCACTTTTTCGTGTCGTCTTGGCAAAAAAACAATACACTCTCTTAAACAACGTGCTCTTGAAACGTACCTTCGTTTTCTCTTATCAAGATCTTTTTGAGAAGGTTCAGATTCAACTGTTTTTTCAAATCTAGAGAAAAATATCAACGTGATATTCAAACGTTGTCAAGCTTGACTTCTTTTTTTTTTTTTTTTTTTCATTTATCTTTTTTTCTCTTGCAACTACTCACGTATGTTTTCTTACAACCCTGGATCTCGGTTCAGTTACAGGTTCTTTATCTGATTTACGTCTCTCCCTCATATCTCTTCCGCTGCGTGCCTTCATATTCAATACAGCGAGAGTTTCATTGTAGTATAAACAGCTTTAAACTACTAAATGTAACGCCTCACACCTTTGTATGTTCGTTTTTACCACCTAAGTCTGAATTATCATCTTTGTTGCTGTAATTATCGTATGTATCCTCGCTTTCGCGTTTTCTATGACCTACGAACGAATTCATTGATTATTTGCGTAGTTTTAAACTTATTTACTAACCTCTGTTCGATTTGGCTTTCTTTTTACCGCTTTGGTGTCTAGACGTATTAGAAGTCTCTATACGAGGTACCGTTGCCCTATTAAAAATGTGAATTCCGTAGTTCGAGGTGATTTGTGCAACAATTGATGCAATTGGCTACAATAGTGCGATAGATCGTAATTGCAGCTGTAAACTCGATTAATCATACCCATCTGCGGTAGGAAGGCCACGACTCATTAACAGCGTTTAGTACTTGTATCCCAGCTACTTGCAGTGTTTTTAGAGCAAAATTATCAAAGGTACTAAGTATGGATCTCCCAAACTTAATATCTAGTGTTTTCTCGGTCAACTTACTACTTTTATTCAATAATTATTCACTGATATCAAAATTAGTATAATAGCTCCTGGTGCTTGATACGACCTTGAGCTCTTTTTTCCAGTCATTGCTTAGTTTGTGGTACACAAGCATTCACGTGCCTTAAACAAGTTCGACAAAGGCGATATCAAAACAAGCAGTTGACTCGACAACAAAATGGAGACTACTGCAGAACCAGAGTGCGACGAGTCTTACACAAGATCAAAAAGCTAATTTAATCAAAAGTGTTAAAAAACAACGCCCACATGACGTATATAGGGTATTTGATGTTATAACACGTGCTTTAGTAAACGCAGAACCAACTTTTTTGAATATTACCATTCGAGACAGAGAAATCATCTTCTGGATAGGCAGACAACGTACAAACCGCGTCAAACATGCTTTTTGGCGCGTTTTTTTTAATTGTTATGTAGTTTTATTCAGCGGTGACTCCAAAGGCTCCTGCCCTCCACCACCATTTATAAAAGAAGCTTTATCGATAAGGTACTATTCACCGTTTCTAAGAAAACAGGTTAAACGGTTTTTGCTGACCCTTTTTTTCTTTTAGCTCTTCTGTTCGCATTGAAGTTTCCAACGGTGGACAAGTGAATTGTTATATTTTCACAAAGAACGATACAGTGTCGCTTAAATGTGACCCCACGTTGATCACAACGGGCACAATCCTTAAATTTCGTATAGACGAAGGTCATCAAGTTGATATTGACGCTCTACGAAAAAATACTCTGGCGCTGTCAAGTAAGTCTTTATTCGAACACAAGTTCTTAACTATATACTTAAAGCTCCTTCTTGTATTATTAAGTTTATTGCTGAGAAGCTTGATGCGAAGGGTACTAAAAGTCTTCTTGAAATTTAGAGAAACTCATTCTGTGGTAGATGTGAGTGAAGCTAATGTTTCAGAAAAAAAAGAGAACGAGACAAAATCAGTAAAAAAACAAACGTGCAAATCACGTGACATTAAAAAAAAAGTTTCTGTTAGAAAGCTATCAGATGCACCAAAAGCAGGGACAAGCGAGTCTACTAAATGTACTCTGATAATCACTGAAGGCGATTCTGCAAAAGTGCGTGTTGCTGACATTTTGTTCATTCTTTTTTTATACATCATAGGCTCTGGCACTCTCTGGTATTCGGGCCACTAAGCAAAAGAAATATTACGGTGTATTCCCATTACAGGGCAAACCCTTGAATGTTAGAGTTAGCTCTAGAGGTATGAACGAGGAGCTAAAAAACGTACAAACCGCTCTTGGACTTGAACTTGGTAAACAGTATACATCAACTGATGACTTGAGATATGGGAGTGTAATGCTAATGTACGTCTCTGGTCTTTTTGAATTTACCGTTATCCATGTACTTGATTTCTTTACATGTAATGTTTAGGACGGACCAAGATGTGGATGGGACTCACATCAAAGCACTCATGATCAATTTTTTTCACTTTTATTGGCCTGAGTTATTGAAACTTCCCAACTTTTTGTTTGAATTCATAACACCCATTGTTATTGTACACTAGAACGCTCTTTTATGAAAATATTAACTTCAATACTTTAGCTAGAACGAAATGGTGAGAAGCTAGATTTTTATTCAGCTCCAGAATTTGAGGCATGGAAAAAAACAAATGATGTCAATCAATGGAAATCACTATACTCCAGAGGTCTTGGTACATTCACAAGTGTACAAGCAACCGAGTTTTTTTCGAATTTAGAGCGTCATAAGATTATGTTTTTACCTACGAGTATGTATCACGTGATGAGTCTATTTTTGTCAACTAAAAACCCAATAAGATGAGCAAGATGATGATGCGATTGATATGGCTTTTAGTCGACATAAAATTAATTCAAGGAAGGCTTGGATGCGCACTTACAACCCAGATATTTACTTGGATACTTCTTCATTGTCTGTGAGCATTAAGGACTTTATTGACAAGGAGTTGATAATGGTACTGCCAGAGGAATTTCAAGAATTTTATTCTAACAAAAAATGACATGTAGTATCCGATTGCTGATATCAAGCGTTGTGTGTCATCTATTGTTGATGGGTTAAAACCTTCACAACGCAAAGTACTTTATGGTTGTTTGAAAAGAAAGAGCAGAAAAGAAATTAAAGTAGCAGAACTTTGCGGCTATGTGAGGTGCCAACATTTTCAGCGACATCTTTTTTGATACTTATTAATTTTATTCTCAGCGAGAAAAGTGCTTACCATCACGGAGAGGGCTCCTTAACAAACACAATCATACGTATGGGGCAAAACTATATCGGTAGCAATAACATAAACTTATTGGAACCTTTGGGGCAGTTCGGTACAAGAAATGATGCCGGTAAAGATCATGCTAGTTCTCGGTATATTTTTACCAACCTATCTAAATTGACAAGAACAATATTCCATCCTAAAGACGATCTTCTCTTGAATTATCTTGTCGACGCTGGAGATACTATTGAACCTGATTATTATCTACCTATTATACCTATGGTACTTGTGAATGGTACACAGGGTATTGGCCAAGGAGTATCATGTTCATTGCCTCAATTTAATCCAATAGAAATTGTACACAATTTAAGGTGAGTCACGTTTTTCCATTAATGTATTGATCTTGTTCTTATAGACGATTACTCGACGGTGAAGAGCTTCAGATTATGAACCCTTGGTATAGAGGGTTCAAAGGCAAAATTGAGTGGAATAAAAAAAGGCAGTTATGGGTTAAGAGGTACGTTTAATGTTTTGGTTTTAAATACTTACAAGTTTTCACAGTGGTATCTTTTATCGCTTAGATGACACGACTTTGGTCATAACAGAGATTCCAAACAATTCTATTACCGACTATAAAAATACTCTCAATAAGCTCTCTGATCCCCGCTATGGTATTATCGAGGAGTATGCTGTACCAGTACGAGTACCTGATGAAGGTGAGTCAAAAAGATATTACCTACTCTTTTCTTGTTTTTCGAAACAGCGTCTTATGTAAACACGTGCTTTTTAGTTACCTTTAATGTTACTGTACCTACATTATTTGAAATGTCTGATCAAGAGATTATCAAAAAATTCAGACTTTCTACAACCTTATCAAGGAACAACATTAATCTCTTTGATCATCATGGCAATATTCAAAAGTATGATACTATTGAAGATATTATGAAGGCGTTTTATGATTACAGGCTCTCTAGATACGCTGACAGGAAGGTAAACTCGTAAAACATCACGTGATTTACACGTGACATTATTTTCTAAAGGTACAACTGACGTTCATGAAAATAGGTATCTATGCTAAAGAGGCTCAAACATGAAGAGTGCGTTCTTGCTGCAAAGCTCAAGTTTCTTGTATACCTGTCGACCAAAAAGATTGATTTGTTTGGGAAAGACATCGAATCTATGCGTAAAACAGTGACTTCTCTCCGTGAAGGTACGTAACAACCAATGAAATGCATTTCTTCTTTTGTTTTGACACTGATTTTATTCTATATTAACCTCTTCTCCTAAGATGCATTACCATCTCCAGAGGTCACCCCTGTAGACTACACTGATTTCTTAAAGCTTCCTTTCAGCTGTATTAGCAGTGAAAACATCCAGAATGTATCGAATGAGCTTGAAGACAAGCGAAAAGCTATTTCCGACCTTTCCAAAATATCTTTGAAGCAAATGTGGAAGAATGACTTGAATGAGTTTGAAGCTGCTTACAGAGCATACGAAAAACAAAGAGAAGAGAAATTGAAGAAGATGTCAGAGTCGTACAAGACACCAATGACAAGAAGGCCAAAAAAAGGAGTCATCACAAAAAAAGTTACTCCTCGTGTCCCTTCATTAAAGGCGAAGAAACAAGATACAGAATTTCATGTGTCACCAACAAGTTCCACTAATACCAAAGCCAAATTGGTTCAAAACAAAGACAAGATAGAAAACAAAAGTCCAAAGTTTGACTTTACAAAATATGCTTACAAACCAAACAAACCTGTTTCTGCTCAACTACCCTCTACAAGTGATGATGTAAAACCTACAGCGTATGAATTTATTCCATTCGAATATAACCCTCCCAGAGAAGTACAACAGAAAAGCGATTGGCTTGTCCAAGGTGTTCCAGCTGAATTGCAACACTCGTTTACACTCGATGTGAAAGAAAGCCATCCAAAACCGAATCTGAACCAAGAATCGTCTAATTCAACAAAGCAACAACATAAAGAACAAGAAGAACCGGTTGGACGCCAAGCTACACAAACAGTCGACAATAAGGAACAACCGCAAAGTACGTTCTATTAATTTTTTTTTTTTGTTTTGTTTTTTTGGTGATCTGACACCTCGTACGCACTACTTTTCTAATGATTATCTTAGAATTAAGTTCTTTTGAACTAAATGATCCTAGAGGACTTCAACGAGCTATTCGGTTTCTTGATAAGGAAGACCATGAACCAATAATGAAGGTCTTTCTTTCATCTTCAGATTTCCTTAAAATCAATTCGGCTTTTGAGAAGACAAGAGAAATGCTCAACTATTACAACGTATCTCCTCTCAACATTACCAGAAAAGTTGATACCACTAATAGCCATACTATATATAATATTGTTATCGCTGTCAAGCCTAACAATATTGTGTATTCCATCATTTCTTGCTTCGAAAGTCTTTTTGGATCGATCTTAAAAATTCAACTTCTTGTTTGTAATACACCTGGTGTATCTGTTAATGTATCTGGATTTACGATGGATGAAGGAGATGAGAGGATGTTAATGCTACAAGAAAGTATAGAAAAGGCTTACAATTTGAAGAAATTAAGTTACAAGAGGAACAGCGACGCCGAAACTGGATGTAGTCTACCTTCTTGTGTAATTTCGTTTGACAAGGTCCCACAATTTATGCTTGCGGATATTTCTTCTCCGTATGTAATGGGTAGGTTCAAATTTTCTCGTGCAAAAGAGAACTTGCAAGACATGTGATAAATCAAAAAATGTTTTCAAAATAGTTTCTTGTTAGAACTCTAATTTCTTGCACATGGAGTTATACGCAAAGAAATCATTGTAATATTCTGTTAAACAACTTTATGGGTTTTAGGGACGTTAGAGGGAGGTTGGCGACTTGACAGACAAAGTCAACAACCTAGAGGCAAGTACACAATATACACGGAAGTTTTTCTTGTTAATAAAACAAGGTCTCAGGCTTCGGGACCATTCAAGCCAAGACTAGGTTCTTTTCTAATCTGTTGTCGTTTGTAATAGCCAATGTACTATAGGGATCTAACACAGCGGATAGGCTATTGCGTTATTATAGCCTAACTGAAAATAGCTAAACTCACAAACTTGCTAATGAAACAACAAATCAACAATTCAGGGTAACAAGTTTATTCGCGGCCTAAGCAATCCACACAGTACAGTTTTGACATACTTGCGACATTTTGCAAATAGCTACAAGCTTGTTCCATACTGGTTGATCTTGACATCCAATACCTTGAAGACATGAAATATCGTTCTTGTAACACGTGCAGTGTTCGGTTCTAGCCAAACAAATAAGCGAAAAAAAAAAAGCAAACTAAAAAAAACCATGACATACACTGGAAGGAGACCAATACAGTCTGTAAAGGCGTCCTGGCATACATCAATGCTTGGTAAGTCGCAAGAAAGAGCAACGGTGGTAATAGCAATACCTAAGAGAATAATAAGAGTTGCTTGCATTGTTGGGGTGTTGTAGTTTTACGAAGTTTGTTCAATATCCATTCAAAGAAGGCTTTGTAACTTAATGCAAAGACTGCCACTACTACTACGCAAGTGTTTTGGTTGTAACTTTGATTGGACTCCATAAAAAAAGGTACCAAACAAATTTGAGCGATACAGACAATAGTACGTAGAAAACCTGCCACATTACATTTGTGCTGGATTGAGCTAGTGAGTGTACTTTCAGGATGTCAACGAACCTAAAATTGTGCTGGTGATCTTTTTACGAATTCTTGTAATACGCGCTTGGGATAATTCCAAAACGCAGTTAAAAGTTGGTTTCTTGTGTTGTACTGACAATACAATCAAAGCTTAATTTCAATCTTGTAAAGTGTTGGTTTGCAGTTTTGGTAGTCTAATTTGACTGAGTTTTCGTTAAATTTATTTTCCGGTGGTGCTGTTACAAACTTATTCTATAACCTCTTTAGATAGCGTATTCTTTTGCGAATTTGGGATTCAGGTTGTTCAATTTTTCAAGCAATTGTATTTCGGATGGCAACACATCAAGCGAGTGTTCTCGTATTTCTATTTACTTTCTATCGTAATAAAAGCTGTTTAGTATCATGTGACTGCTGCGAGAGTTTCAGCTTTCCAAACTGCCCTTTATGGTAATTTCTTGGGATTATCAGTCCCTACATGTAGGCCTTATTGCATTTGGTATGAAGAATCGTCAATTTATGTTCAATTGCTCTTTAATTATTTCCTCTTTCAGGTTGCCCTCTTGCAACTTCCACCAACGGACTTCGCTTGGAATACTACAACTATAAAGGATCATACAATAAAAATCGTCAACAACTTAGAAACCCATAAAACAGTGAATTTATTTTTTGTATACAAGCTACTATATGTTAGGTGTATGCGTGTAGCTTAGGAGAGCTCTAAATACTATTGACCATTCTCCATCAGTCGATTAAGTTTTTTAGTCATTTTTCCGTATTAAAGACAAAAAGTCTCATCTCCAATGCCATTATTTTCATCCAAAACCCTTTAGTGCACTCCATTCAAATGCCTTGCGTACTCTTTTATCATTAGCAGGAACTTGACTAGCAATAAAATCCTCATCCAATTCCCAAAATTCAAAGTTTTTTTCTTGTTTACTCTCGTATTCAAGCAACTCTATTTTTCGAACTTGATACTGTAACTCTGCACCTTCTTGCATACCTACTTTGAGTTTTAAGAAACGCTACCATGTGTGTTGCACTTTGTTGTTAAACGCATCCAACTGCCTATCCTTGTGTAAGTGTGATTATTGGAGTAGTTTGACGCACTGTTTTTGGTATTTTTTTGATTTGAGTTTTGAAAACGTTAACAGTATTGATTTTTTTTTGACTTTCAAAATAACACAAACGCACTAAAACTAGTGACAACATGTTTCCCATGCGTATTTACGTGTGTACAACAAGTGGCACTGCTTAACAAAATTCGCTCTAACTAAGTTGACCTATAATTAGCACTAATAAACACAAAACCTAGCCCAAACAAGGTACACATAATGTGAAGATTTGATAATCCTTACCGCATGTTTAGATATTCTAGCGCTGTCAAATGAGTTTAAAACCGATTCTCGGCTCCCTCAAAAGCAATAAAGAGATCACCAATGAGTACGTTAACCTTATTAAACGTAATTGCGATGAGATTACCAATTTTACAGCGTGAATCAAGTTTATTTCGGTTTTTGAGCACGTGTTAAACCGTAAACGTTTTTTTCGAAAAACTATGGAGTTGACCGGTAAGAGCGATAAAAAAGACGTCACACTACAATCGCAGTGTTGAGCTCTTTTTGTTTTTCACTGAGAGCACGCAATTCCTTTTAATAAGCAAAATATGGATTAGCTACCTTTTAGCACCCACTACATCTTTCAATGTAGCGAGGACAAACTAAGGTCAAGTCCTGGACCAACGAAAAAAGCATCCAACGACCTTTTTTTACCAAACTTTCTCAACTTTTCTTATTCACAACTTTATTTAAGTCGTTCAGAGACAGAAAAAGTCGTGCAATCTGGTTCAAACCAAGAATATTGCGATGACCAAACCAGTGGTATCTCGCTACTAGACATACCAACAGAGATACTCACATATATGTTCCAATATTTGTTGAGCACGAAATCCCGTCAAGATAAATATCAAGTGTCCAAAACCTGCAAGGGACTATCAGAGCTTATACGCAATCACGTTGGATACGGCGTTATCAATATTTTATCGAGTGAGGATTGTGCGTATATCTCAGGAAGTCCTCTTCTTCGCAATACAGAAATATCATTCAAGTTATTTCCAGATGTTACAGATGAAGATCTCGCTCTTCTCTCTGGTGTTAAAGAATTGACACTGTACGAAAATAGGAAAATAACGTATACAGGAATAAGCTCTGTATGTGGCGTACAACATCTTAAATTACACTCTTGTCCAAGTGTTACTGATTCAAGCATATTCGAAATAGTAAAGCACCTCAAATCCATTCACATGATGTTTACAAGCGTTACATGGGAGGGCGTGAAAGCTCTTAAGGGAATACCAAAAGTTGGTCTAGAATACTTCACGTTAAGCGGAGATGCTTTGTCAGCCTTGGCTGGTGTTCATACGCTTTCTTTAAGAGGAGCTAAACTCAATAACGGTCAAGGAATATCAGCACTGGCTGGAGTACATGAAATTGATTTAAGCAGAACGTCAGTTACAGATGAAGGTCTCGCAGCGCTAGCTGGAGTACATACCATTAACTTACAAGATACTACGGTTACAGACAAAGGTGTAGTGGCTTTAGAGGGCGTACACACTATCATTCTCATACGTTGTAAACATATCAATGGATCTTGTATGAAAAGTCTTGCGAACGCTCATACTATTGACATTACACGCACAAATGCAACAGATGATTGGCTCCTTCCACTTACCGGTGTAAAATTTTTAATTGTTAGCTATTGTAGAAACGTGTCTTTTGAAGCTATGCAAACCGTTAGAGGATATGGAACAGACATAACATCACACTATGGATAGGTTGAGTTGTAGCATCTCCACTTTTAAAAAACTGCAGTCCAAGTCTAACCTACCAACTATTTCGACAGGAAACTAATAAACAATCACTTTCAATAGTAGCCTTATGAAATTAAAGATATGTATCTCAGTAGTAAAATAGAGAAACACTGCTAGATCTTTGGAAAACGAGACATGGCAGGACCTTAGCGCTAGACGAGAATTACTCATTTTGTACAAAAAGGTCAAGCCACTTTTTTAGCATTCTTGATTCCACAAGCCTTCACTAAGTTCTTCAACCTAAAAACATTGTAGCTCTACACTTATTTTAATTGTTACAAACGCTAATGACTACAACCTACGAAGAGCAGGTAAGGTAAAAACCAAGACCCCAAAAAAGTTTGTTGGTTGTGAAAAGAACGTAACAACTTTCTTTTACTTTTCCAAGTGTAATTGATAACAAAAGTGAACTTGACGTTGTAAACATCCGGCCACTGTTGTCAACTATGTATAATTCTAAGAATGCATTCATTAGCTTATTCTTATGTATACACACATGATATTCTGCTAGCAGCGTTTTCTCAGGTTTCTCAATACAAAGTTACAACCAAAACACTTGCGTAGTAGTGGCAGTCTTTGCATTAAGTTACAAAGCCTTCTTTGAATGGATATTGAACAAACTTCGTAAAACTACAACACCCCAACAATGCAAGCAACTCTTACTATTCTCTTTGGTATTGCTTTTATCACCGTTGCTCTTTCTTGCGATTTACCAAGCATTGATGTATGCCAGGACGCCTTTACAGACTGTATTAGTCTCCGTCCAGTGTATGTGTTCACGTTTTTTTGAAAGTTTGTTTTATTTTTTTTGCTTATTTGTTTGGCTAGAACCGAACACTGCACGTGCTACAAGAACGATATTTCATGTCTTCAAGGTATTGGATGTCAAGATCAACCAGTATGGAACAAGCTTGTAGCTAAAAATGTCGCAAGTATGTCAAAACTGTACTGTTTGGATTGATTAGGCCGCGAATAAACTTGTTACCCTGATTGTTGAAGATTTGTTGTTTCATTCGCAAGTTTGTGAGTTTAGCTATTTTCAGTTAGGCTATAATAACGCAATAGCCTATCCGCTGTGTTAGATCCCTATAGTACATTGGCTATTACAAACGACAACAGATTGGAGTAGAACCTAGTCTTGGCTTGAATGAGACCTTGTTTTATTAACAAGAAAAACTTCCGTGTATATTGTGTACTTGCCTCTAGGTTGTTGACTTTGTCTGTCAAGTCGCCAACCTCCCTCTAACGTCCCTAAAACCCATAAAGTTGTTTAACAGAATATTACAATGATTTCTTTGCGTATAGTGCAAGAAACTATTTTTTTATTCATTTTTTGATTTAGCACTTGTCCAGTTTCGGCGTCGCTGTTCCTCTTGTAACTTAATTTCTTCAAATTGTAAGCCTTTTATTCACTATCCTGCAACATTAACATCCTCTCATCTCCTTCATCCATCGTAAATCAAGACACATTAACAGATACACCAGGTGTGTTACAAACAAGAAGTTGAATTTTTAAGATCGATCCAAAAGACTTTTGAAGCAAGAAATGATGGAATACACAATATTGTTAGGCTTGACAGCGATAACAATATTATATACAGTATGGCTATTAGTGGTATCAACTTTTCTGGTAATGTTGAGAGGAGATATGTTGTAATAGTTGAGCATTTCTCTTGTCTTCTCAAAAGCCAAATTGTTTTTAGGAAATCTGAAGATGAAATTGTACAAGAATGGTGAGAATATCGGTTTGTTTTATCAAGAGCCTAATAATTCCACTGGCGATGCCATCATTCCATTTTTATTTATATCGTTAGTAATAGCTTGTGTACACTACCGTCGATACAAATAAACATGGTATTAGTAACCAAAACTACCAAAAAGCAGTTATTCGTTTGGTTGCACGTTTTGCAAACCAAAACATTGTTGTTAAGGTTACATACGTGTGTAAATAGCTAGTGCAAGGGTTTATGGCTATTGTACAGGTCCATTATCCGTATTTGAGTCTATTACAACAGTTATTTCAGTGAAGTGCGTCGACAACAACCAGAAAACAGAAGTTATTGTTTAGGTGCACGTTTTTCGAACCAAAACTCGCTGATAAGGTTTCCACGTGTGTAAATACCTGTCACAAGCCTTTGGGAGCGTTTTGGAATGTGCATTATCCATATTTGAGTAATTGCAATAGAATTTTCAGTGAAGTACACTCTGTATCCCACAATTTATTTCTTACAAGTTTTTATGGGTATAAAATGAAATGAAAATAGTTGTTAAATTGTAGTAGTTGCAGTGTGTGCACCACGCGTGGGGCTTCCTAGCCATTTGGTCGAAAATATTTAAGGGAGTCCTCCGTCTAGCTTAGTGGGTGTATGCATTGCGAGGTGGAATTGACAAAGTTCCATCTTAATCCGACGTAGTGTGAAAGCTTGAATCGTTACATTAGCCAGCATGTCCTCGTAAGTAGCACGTAATTAACTTAGGAACTCGGTCTGGGCCAAGAAAATTATAAGGTCCGATATAGAGGTGAGTTCTGCCGTTAGGGAAAAGCTCTATATAAACTTTGATTAGGCATAGCAGCCTATGATCGTTCTTTTGCTCAACAACATTAAGAAGGTGTTTTTTGTGGAAGAAATATGCCTGATACTAGTTAGACTTCACGTTTACCTAAAACTTTGCGTTGTCACAAAAACTAAGCTTGCCTCTAACTGTTATAAAATCGAAGACGTTATTTGGGTTGGCGAAGCTTGGTTCCTAGAACCGGGCGCTACACAAGGTATTGTTTATTACTGACATGAAATTCATTTTGAAACCTTCATTTCAATTTATTGCTTTATACTGAGCCTTCTTCCGCCTTCTCCTTACTGCATATTGTACAACGAACAGTGTAATAATAAAAACTTTTATAAATATGTTAGTGGACGTATATTAGATGTATGTTTATTGACGAACGTACCAATAAGAAGAACCACAATACTATGAATTATGTAAATAAGGTATGAGCTACAATCAGTGTTTCCAGCTGAGTTCGCTGACTTTGAAACTTTGCTTAGCATTGGACATATCTCACAAGTTGTTGCATCTATTTCATCTGAATAATTATTTCCAGCACAAGTTAAACAACCAGAAGCTGTCCTTTGAAAGCTTAGCATGTACAACAATTTGCTTTTTTCTTTTTTTGGAAGTACCAAATTTGCCCTAGTTTGCAGTCACCACACATACACTTATTGAGAGGATTCTGGCGTTCGAATGGAGGGCAGTGATGGCATGTGAGATTGTTATAAAAGTATTTGGTGCTTGGACATTGCACTAAGGTCAGAGTAAGTTCAGCTTCCGATGCTTAGCTAGTTACTTTTGAGGGCGTACATTCACATGCAAAGGTATTGTTTTCAATTGTCACATTTTCCGTTGATATAGAATACTCAATGACATTGTTTAAGCTTGTCTAAGTAGTTTACAATTATACATTCCTTCAGCAAAAGACAGAAAAAAAAACCAAAGCAACATACCAACGATTTCGATGAACAATCGAAGTAATTGTTTGATATTGACATCGAACTTGTCGAACGAAATGCCATTAATAGTATGTACACAAATGTGTGATTACCATAGAAACTGTTGAAATCTACTGTGATACTAGTAGAATTTATGTCAGGACCTCCAGCAACAAGTTGTACACAACCCTGTTTCTCCTCGATGCATCCAAACAGATTGTTATTGCTGAATTGTATTGATGAGTCGGCATCAATAAACGGGTTACTGTTATGTGCATCAAAGGTGCAATTGTTAACAATAATATATTTTGCTATTGGGTGGTATAAGCTAAGTACAAGACAAAGAAAAAAACTTCACTGAGATTTGAAAAATCTAAACTTTCTTGCTTTTCGTGGAAAGTTACTAACAGAGTGAAGGATGTTCATCCGAAAACATGTACAGCTTACAACGGTCTTTCATAAAATACGTCTTTTGCTCATAGTACCTATGAATGTTTGATCTGCGTTCGAGAAGGTTGATTTCTGTATGGTAATTGTAGCTAACTTAATTGGCACTTCAGAATACATTAAGAGTGTCTTTTCAATTATGCAGTCAATGATATTTAGCGCAACAGTGTAATGAGTAAATCTTTCAATACGAACATCTATTAGAAAGTGGGTAAGAAATACGTGAAAGCAAAAACAGGAACTCTGAAAAACAGAAAAAAAGAAGAAACAATAAAAGCGACAAACGAACTTACAACTATCAGTACTAACAACTGTGCAGTTAGAAATAGTAAGGTTAAGGGTACAACTTGTTGCGTTATCCAAACTTATCGCATCAAATTCAATATCATTGAAACCATGTATGGTTATAGATGTGTCATTGTATGTAAACTAAAAAGTGGTAACAAAACGCTTGTGCACGTGATAAAAAAATTGCCTAATTCGCAAAATAATACCTTAAAGTAAGCTACGTTTACAGCCGGAATACCAGAACCACTCCAATCGAGGTATTGAATCATCAAAGGACCGTTCGACACTGAAGACCAGATTGTGTACTTTGTTGGGTTGGTAACTTTGTACGTACCGCCTAAGACTGATATCAATTTTGTAGAGTGAGCGCTGTGTACCTGTAACGCATATTGTACAAGACACAAGAGAACATCGGTCGGTTTTATCAAGAGCCTGATCAATACTTCCAACAGGAGATGCCATTGATCCATTCTATTTATATTATTAGCACAGTTGTAACATGATTCTGTTCAGTACGTTGTTTCTATGCCCGTTTGGCGAGACATAAATATCACATGATGCCAAATAGAAATACGAGAACGATAACTTGACGTGTTGCCATTATCACTTTGCGAAGAAATAAAGAAGTAAATAAAAGTGAACAAATACAAATTCGCACAAGAATACTAACGCTATCTAAAAGCGTATAGAATATAAGCTGTGCTTGATTTGTAGTAATAGTCCTAAAATAAGATCTAACGAAAAGTCATTGGAATTAGACTACGAAAACGTGACCTCAACCTAACTAAGTAAACACTTATCAACTAAAAGATAAAACTAACAAGATATCACGGAAAATAAATTTAAACGAAAACTAAAGCAAATTAGACTACAAATGTCAGAACAACAGGGAACTATCTTTTAACTAACTGGGTTTTGAAATTATCCCAAGTGCGTATTACAAGAATTCATAAAAAGATCACTAGCATAAGTTTAAGTTCGTTGACATCCTGAAAGTATACTAGCTCAATCCAGTGCAGATGTAGTAGTACAATGAATTCTTAATAGAATAAGATCAGTAGGAAGATTGCTTCACAGGAAGTGTCTTTGTTTTTTGGTTGAAGCATTAAGAACCATATACAAAGTTCTTAATTTAAAAGACCCTCTTTCGTAAATCTACCTCAATTTCTTTGAAAGTGTTGAGACTCAATGATACTCTTAAAATGGGTACCAGTTAGTACATCAGAAATACGCTAACGTTACTAGGTTGACATTTGTGTCACAATGCTGTTCCTTTAAACGTTGAGTTGTACTCTATGTAAACTTGCTTACTCTCTGTTGAACACTAAAACTGTATGGAAAGGAAGCTTGTAGAACCAGGTGTACTATTCTTCCCTGTTGTCCTTCTGCTAGTTTATTGATATGAAATTCACAGGAAAAGCGTTTAGGTCAATTTACTGCTTTATACTGAGCCTTCTTCCGCCTTTTACTCTACCATATTAGCGAACAGTGAAAGTAGTTTTTTCATTTTTCTTGACCAAATTTGCCCAAATTGGCAGTCCACCGCACATTGACTTGTTGAGAGGATTCTGACGTTCTGATGGCACGTGATATTGTTATGAAAGTATTTTGTACTTGGACATTGCACTAAGTTTATAGTAAGTACAGCTTCCTACCCGAGGTGATATACGAAAAATATATTTAATGCGCAAATGGGCTGAAATCACCACTATTGGCAACTGTGATTTGCAACAGTGGGTAACTATTGTTCGTTACCTTAGCTTAACTAATATTAGTTTGTTTTCACTGCACTATACCAACAAACACTTAGGTGATGACACATACGGTATTTGTCAAAACAATACTTTGTGTACTTGTGGGAGGTACAAGTCAATTTTTGTTTAGCCATCTCGTCTTCATCACGAGTTACAGCAATAGTATTCTGCTTATGTCGTGAAACAACTGTGGGAGTATACTAACTTTATTTGCCGCTAGGTGGGCTAAGCAGCGAAGATGCAACACGAAAGTATGTACAGTACAACTATGGGTTTGGAATGCGTGTGCCCATGTTGAAGGGAAAAGTTGGAGGGATAAAAACTATTGTAGCCATTCCTGCAGCAGAAAGGTCAAAACGAGGTTTTATCAAGTACGTTCGACATAGTTGCTTTTCATAACAATCTCTCTTATTCGTTTCTCTCAGCTGTTGCACGTGGTTTTCAAAGCTTGGGATATAGTATAAACGGAGTACTTTTTGCTGTAACTCCTGGTAAAGACGAGATGGCTATTTTGCACTTGAACAGAGATAGCGATCTAATTCTACGATGGCTTCACTTCAATGAAACAGCCTCCAGAGTAAGTCCACAGTGTTAATATTTTATCTAACGCATTACAAGTACTACATCACAGATGGAAGTGCGATCATGGAAAGCTTCCCTGTTAGCGATGTTCAAGCATTTAGTGCCGTGTATGATAAGGGTACCTTGATTCACTTTTATTTGATTGCAACTAACAAATATAATAGACGATGATTTGTATTACTATGCTTACATAGCAAGTTCTCAAAAAGTAATCTTAAGTTCCTTTTCTTCTTCAGGGAGCGCATCAGACACCAAAGAGGTATCATACGGTGTGTGAACTTGTACAAAGTACTGTTGCGCTCACTTTTTTCTTCTAGACTTAAACGACCTTGAAGATATTTCTTTGACTCTTGGAGACAAGAATAATCCTCTTAGTATGTGTGACCAAAGGTGAACGCAATCTCGTGGCTGTGGTTATTCCAAAAGGTGCAGATAAGCCAATGCTTGTGATTAACAATTTGGATCAAAAAAACACGCATTCGTTCAAAGTGATACGAAATTTCGCACGTGATAGACATGTGATTGTGTGTAATATTGACATATCAAAAACACGTACATTTTACATTCAATTTATGAGTGGACTATGGCACCGGCAGTATCTCGCTTACAAGAAACGAACCGATTGAAATTACCAACATTGAGAATGGAGTACAAGGACACGGCTCAATTGAGAACATTGATATGACATCAACAGAATACGAAGCCGGAAATATTATTGCTTATATTACTCACGGAGGTCAATATTATCAGCCTATAATAGCCTTAAAAGATAGTGGCGATATTGTCAGGGGTGGAGTTAATTTCCGTGAAGGTTCTGTTCGCATTGCGAATATTCTCTTTGGATATGGTTGTAAAATTATCGTGCGTTTGTTGTCACGTTTTCTACGTTCTTACATTCGCTAGTTGTCAGCAAGGCCACAAGACGTTAGTAGAGTTTATTATAGAGTATTAGATACCTGTGAGTATACTACACCAGCTAATACACCCGAGACAGCTATTATACGTGCGGCTATCGTTTTTTTTTCTGAAAAGTTCTCATATTTTTCTCAGCACCTCTCCCGTTTCTTTATTGTGACTTGGCACAAAGTCTAAGACAGTTTGATAACTTACGAAACTATACGTTTACAGTAACAAAATCTGGCTTGGGAACATTGAATGGTGTTCGCTTTCTTATTTTAGCAATTGGTAGTACTCTCGACAGCTCTCCTTATCCTGGTCGCATCTATTTCATCTCTTATGAAGGTACAAAACCAATGAAATTAACCCACTAACGAGTATCAGATCTCGCATTTGGTCGTTACAGTCATGTGTTTGAATTCACCGGGTCTCCAAGGACTATTTTGCAAGGAAGAGAGAATGAAGTCAGACTTTTCTTTCAAGATGGAAACAACTTCATGTTTATGAGTTTTGAGGCTGGCGCCACGGTAAACCATTATATACATAAACAGAAACACTTATCGTATACCCCAGCAAACCGTGGTGGTGAAGACACTGAGTCAACTCGTTTTCACAAGCTCCAAGCCTATTTATCAAACACACTACATACCAGGCACAACATAGTTCTATTTATGTATAAAATTTTTAACCTTCCTTTTAAAGATGCTGATTTATGGACTACAAATACTGAAAGAGCCACTGTCGTGTTGACAAATGATGGAGAGGTTACACGTAAAGAGATGAATGTTACAGGGCCTTTAGAGGCTGTGTTACAGCTTAAAAATGATTGTTTTGTACACGGTAGAAGGGACAAACAAGCAGGGGAACTAGCTATGAGAGTATACTCACTTGAACAAGTACCAACTTTAGCGTACAAAGAACAACATTATTAATGTCGCTTAGGTATTTCCAGAGTATGAAGTAAGAAGCTATGTGCCTAATGTGCGCCCAGAGCTAATGGCTTACAACACGGACACAAACGTAATGCTAGTGGTGGAGCCACACCTTTGGGGTTTGGTAACTATATTCACAGCTACCAAAGTAAAAGTTAATTGTGAGAATGGAAGCATCTCAGAAGAAAAGACATTCGCACTTGAAACAATGGTTGGTTCTGAATTCTTTGATAAACACGATTACCGCGGTATATCTGTTTCAGCATTGTATGGTTCAAACGATGAGTTCAGGATCATTTTGTATCTAGGAATTAACACCAATGCTCCATTGAATAGAATTAATATTGAGTACACCATATCAACAACAAATGAAGTCAATCGAGCTATAAGAAAGTTCCAAAATTATGGACCTACACCAGGAGATATGCTGTATGACCGCGATAACCACTTATACTTTGTAAGTCTGACAATATACTCAATCATTTCTAATACAGCCTCCCCTTTAGGTAACAGCAAACACATTTTCAGATATTTTCGGAACAGAACTTGAATTTTTTGTTCAAAATGAAGAGAACAAGGGCAGCTGTTTGAACGACTTTATCCCTCCTTCCACACCTACACCTGAACCTACTCCTGAGCCCACGCCCGAACCCACACCTGAACCTACTCTTGAACCTACACCTGAACCCATGCAACCAACAGTATCACCAACTCAACAACGGTCATCTTCAACACAAGTTTCAACAACATTCCTGCATGTTCTTTGTATGTACACTTTGGTTGTACTCCTCTAATAATACGCAAATTTTTTGAATTAAATAAATGAGATTTACAACATGGTAGTCAATTTGACATATGATTTTATAGTGTTTAACATATTTTTGATGCTTGTTTCTTCTACTAATTCCAATGAGTAAATTTAAGAAAGAAGGATCTCAGTTCTATTCTGTTTATGCGCAATAGAAGCACTCTAACATGTACCGCCATAGTAGAAGATAATAACAAATCATGATGAAGGTAGCGAAAAGTACAAGTCACCATAACAATTATAAGTGCCTAATAAATTTTGTTACAGCTACACTCACATTGATTGCACCATTAACTTGGACTGTGTAACGGCTTACAAACAAGGTGTTAAGCCCTTTGCGTAAGTACATAAATAAAAAACAGATGCAGGTGTACCTTTCAATGCACTAGCAAACGGTACAACAAGATTACAACATTTATTATGTTGATAGTCACCGTAGTCAAAATTGCAAATGTTGTACTAGCTTTTTGGTGTTGTTTTTGTCGGTTATGTAGACTGATATCACTTATTCAAGTTGTAGCCATTATTTTATTAACTATTAGTCATACAAATTACAATTGAGACGGTGTTCTTACATATCGTTTCATTGACAAGAGAGACTACTTTTTTTGTTGCAAAAATAAAGAAATGAAGGTTGTTATGCTGATAATTTGATTAATGCGATAGCTCCTGTGATAAGAGAGTTTAGCAACATACATGTTCTAAAACTAGTATTTGCTGCTCTGTCTTTTTCATCAGGTTGTCTATACATAGAATTAATGAGAATTATAGAAGGTATTGTCAGTAGAATGCTGTTTTCTATTATCCCGTGATTGGCTGTTGATTCAATGTAGTTCTTAATAGTCATTCCCAATGTGACTAGTGTTAATGGAAATAGTATAGTATGTTCAAGGTCAGGTGTGAGAGTACTACGACTTAAAGAAGGAAGAATCTAAGGACGTTTAAAGTCAATAAAAAAAAAGTACGAAAAAAAAAAAAAGACTTTTTAATGAAAACTGCCTTAAAAGTTTTAGGCTCTCTTGCCTTTCTTCTCTTCTCAATCTCCTTAAGGTTCTTCTTAATCAAAGCTGGCATAGGCCCTATAAACAAATCAACACTTAAAGTCAACAAACAAACCAATAAAATCAAGTGAGTTCAGCTTTTCGATTTTTTGTTTTTCAACATGTCAATATATTTTCTATTCTCATACCGCCAAAATATGGAATCCACCAAAAATGAGTTTGCATGCACGTGAACAGGTTTAAAAATACCAAATTTAACGCCAAAAGGCTTTGGATGTTATACTTTTTACCTAGCCATCCGAATAGAATATGAGGTAGAGCGTTTATCTAAATACAAAAGAGAAATGAATACAATAGCCTTCCGAACCGTTTTTAGATCCTTACCTGCCCGTTCAGTAGTTTTGCCCACAGTGGCATCTTCTTTGTTGCCCATACAATCTCCTCGAACGCGCAAAGCGAGAATTGAAGCGTCGTTAGCGTGGTATCAAAGTCCATTCCCTAAAATTCTTTAGAGCTACTTGGAGTATCTAAAATTGTTAAAACCGTCATTAAAAGGTTAAAGGTGTACGCGAAAACAGTAAATAAACGCCTGAACTTTATTATTTTTTGAAACGTCAACACTTGACACGATACCTTAGAAGGTCACCAATAGATTGTCTTTGGACAGGGGAATAAGATCCGGCAGGTGAAGGAATAAAGGACGCTTTAAAGCGATTTTAAGTCAGAAATCGCGAAAGTTAAGCGACAACAGTGCGAACGCGAGTTAACGTCGCAAAATGTGGCGGTTCAATCAGTGGCAGGTACGTTATAGCTTTTATTACTGTTATATGCTTCATCAAAACTGTTACAGTGAACAAAGCATCACAAACGCTCTAATTTGGCGTTAGAAATGCTTTACAGTCATTTTTTTAAACAAACATACAAAATTACTACATGGTTTAGCCCGTGTGCATTTTAGGGCCTTCAACGCGAATATTCATGCGTAAGAAGCTAATAAAACGATATTTAGACATTTATAGCCGGAGCTTACCTTATGAGCATTGCAGGTACAATGTACATGTTCCCAGCGTACTCCCTGGACCTACGTGACAATCTGCACCTATCTAAAACGTCAGACATTGACAGGTAAGCGACAAACAAGACGATCAAAAAATCAGCACAAGTTGACTTTTTCAAGGATCGGCACCCTGCTACAGTTTGGTTCTTGGTGCGCAATTATAGGTGGATTATTGTAAGTCTTATTGTTACCAACTTTGAAAAAAAAAATTGCTCACGTGATAATCAAGATATGATCGCTATGGTCCTAGACTTACGACTCTTGTTTCTACTACTTTGATAGGTGTTGGGTAAGGTTATTTTTTATTTGTCTTGGGATGTTTCTGACACGTGACCAAGTTACACACTCATGTACTTGACTTCATCAGGTGTTATAAAAGTACCTCCGCTTGTATTTGGCTTCTTTGCTCTTCTTGTTGGGCAGGGATCTTCTTATCTTTATATTATTGCCCTGAATACAAGTATTTCAAATTTTGACAGGGAACATAAAGGTCAAGTACGTTGTTTCTACTCAACTTTCTTGATTGTCTCGGTAATTAATATTTACTATAGGTTGTGGGATTTCTGGCTAGTGTTTTCGCAATGTGCTCTGGTATTGTACGTAGCAAAGTTGCGGAATCTTGTCTCGTAGCAACTTTTTGAGTTTGAGCTTTTTTCTTATCAAAGTTTGTAGTACACACAACTATACAGAAGTTTCTTTGCCCCAAACATTACGAGATTTTTCTTGTTTCTTGGTGTTGTACATACTCTTGTCTCTCTTGTTGCAGGCACGATGAACCTACTTTCACTTACTCAAGTTAACTAAACTAGGCTTTTTTTCTGGGTTTCAAAACTCAAAAACTAAAATAAATACAACCTCAACACGTGCAAGGTTTTATGGAACATATGGTATCGGAGGTGTATTAATAACTGTTTTATTTGGTGGTAGTCTTATGGAAGGTAAATTTATTGTATACTTGAATAAGGATGTTAACTGTTAAGATAGCAAATCTTAAATGCGATCCAAACAAAACATGTTGGGGTAAACGTTTTAAATTTTTCTCTTGTTTACTGTAGTTTAATTATCTTTATAGCATCTGTGTCAGTTGGTATAGTTGTTATAGTTATATTAGGATGCTTCCAGTTTATTCCAATCGGCACAAAACCTCTGTTTGTCAAATCAAAGCTTAAAGAGAAAAATGATGACAAAATTGAAGAAAGTGATCAGAGAGAACTTAATCTTCTCCAAGCTCTCAAGACGCCAGAGATGTGGCTTTTATTTTTTATTGCATTAGGGTACGACCATGTGATACAAAAAATTATAATAACACGTGTGTGTAAAGATCTCTTGGAGCTTCAATGGCAATTCTAAACAACCTTGCTGAAGTGGTAATATCTCGAGATACAAATTTGCCTTCTCAAAATGTGTAAGCCTACAGCTCCTTCGAAGAAAGTTTTTGTAATGATATTCCTTCTAGAGAACCTATAAAACAAGAGGACCTATCAAAAGCGACATTAACATTTGTTTCATTGTTTTCGGTATTCAACACACTGGGGCGTATGACGGTATGATTTTTTTTTTTGTTCGATATCTATCTTATGTTTTCTAGGTTGGTATACTATCTGATAGATATTTGACCTATGTCAGGAGTAATTGGCTTGTTATAGTAACATTTGGGATACTATTAGCTCAGTTATCATTTATTTATGCAACGGTATGAAGACGATAATATCTCAATCTTGTTTTAACATTTTTGCATACAGATTCCTATGATGTACTTTTGCATCAGCTTCCTTGGTACGCATGTCCTTCTTTATTATTCTAACACATTATTCAAAAGGGTTTGCGTATGGTGGATTCTTTTGTGTGTTGTATGTTTATGCTAACTATCACGTGATATTGATGTTATTCTAGGCCCACAATAACAACAGATTTATTTGGTTTAAAAAACTTTGGAGCAAATTTTGGATTTCTTGGCGTTGCTCCAGGTGTTGGTGCTGAGATTCTAGCTACTGCTGTAGCTGGTAATATAAGTGATTATTATAAAAAGTATAACTGGGTAAGTGTTAGCGGGAACCTAGGAACATTGAAACATTGTTATGGCACGTGACTTTCCATCAGAAAAAAACAAGAAAAAAAACCCAACTAAACTTCGTTTGTTTCTAGGAGCTAAATGCTTTCGTATCACTTTCGCGATAACAAGTTGTATTTGCTTTATTGGCTTAGTACTTGCTATATTATTAAGGAGTAAACAAGTTAACGACAAAATGAAGAGAGAACATGTTTCTTTTCAGACTGTAGCAATGTTTGATATCTCAGATGACGACGATCTTAACATTCAAGATGAGAATAATATTCAACTTGAACCACTTGAAGAATTGTAACACTAAAAAATAAACGAAAAAAACACAAAAACTAAAAGGCTAACAAGACACCTATTTCAGTTACCACGTGATAAAAGTTTTCAGTGAAACTTTTCCGTGTGTTTATTAATACCATGTATTAACACTAGCCTTGAGTTCCTCATAGAACTGAGCTACCAAGCTGGCATATTGAGGTTCTCCAGCAACATTCAAAGAGTAGTTTGGTGCATCAAAGTTACGTCCTGTGTCGTTCCTCAAGTCATACAATTCCTAAAGAATTTTTGTCATTAATTTCTCTCTCTTGGTATTTATAGCGTACGTTTGCTGCTGTTTTAGACCAATCTACTTTCATAGTTGTATTATCCCAAGCGACCCATGTTGTGAAACGCCACTAACATAAAGATTAAATGCTTTAAGAAAAGATATCTTGAATAAGGTTATAAAAGTACATCATTAGTCCTCATTGTGTATCCCATAAAATCAAACTCAGCTAGAGGTACTGAAGCACATGCGCCACGATCACATTCTTTCACACCATACCTAAAAGTATAAGCCGAGTGCCAACAGATTGTTCATGGTAAAAAATAGAATAAATAAAATAATCAGAACAGCTTGGCGCTTGTGTTACTTTGTCACGTGTTAGTTATTCAATACTTACTTTACATAGAATTCGCATCCACAACGACCAATTTGAGAGTATGCACGTTTAGTTTGAAGATCAGAAGGAAGAGTCTCAGGATCATCGAAAACTTTTGCCAAGGAAGTGCCTTGAACGCCTTCTTCTACTTCACCGAGTCCTGTAAGCTCAGCCAAAGTTCTTTTTAATGTTACATTAGACAGATACGACTCGTATTTTAAGCTAACAGATAGGGTCGTACTTGTACATATCAATGAGCTCAGCTTTTACTTTTGTCCTTTTTCCAATTGATTCTTTCTTCCAAGGTACACGAATAATCAAAGGAATATGTACTGCTAGTTCTGTATTTGTTTTCTTTGACCACTCATTTAGCTCTCCGAGTTGATATCCATGATCAGCATGGAAAACCTATTTACAATGGCATTTAACGACGTTATGATGAAAGAAGTAAATTAAACTCTTATGTGTTCAAACGGCGTACAACAATAGTGTTGTCTTCAACACCAAATTCCTCTAGTTTTTTAAGTGCCATGCCTAGATTATGATCTGCCCATGTTACAGCAGCATAGTACCTAGTTCCAATATAAGATATTATCGAACTACATAAGTTACACACCATCGCCTGTAGTTGTCAGCTCTATCATCAGGTATGATACAGGTTGGGCATCCATGAGCTTTGTCACCAATATCTCCGCCATACCAATTTCCTGACATCCAAGGTGCGTTCTATAACAAATGTGGGTATGTTTCTATTCCAATATATGTCTTACTATTGGTGCTCCAGGGTGTTGAGGCGGTTTCACAATACTTCCTTTTAAATATGTTATTTTTTTAATTTTGGATTCACGGATACTTGCCTGGATATAATTCAGTGCCATAGAATCCCTCTGGTACTCTAATACTTTTCAGAACTGAGAGCGTTAAAAGTAATGTACCTGTAATGTGTATGTGGCCTATGAACGCCGATAGAAACCCACCATGGTTTTCCTATTTTTTTCGTTAATATTGTTATTGTGAGTGATTTTAATGATAGTACCGGATTGGTGAGCAAGTTCCATCCTCTTCAAACCAGCCTCTAGGGTAAGATCTTCATCTGTGTACCTTAATAAAAAGATTATTTTTACACGTATAAGCGTGAAAGTACTTTAATTTTGACGAATTTGTAAGACCACAATAATTGCCGAAAGGATCCTTCATATCACCTTCTTGGCACTGTATCCATTTAGTTTGGTTACTTGGATAACTCCAACTCTTAGGGTCGTCCATACCATCATGATAAATCTTACCTGTAAGTCATGAGAAAAAAGTTAAGCAAACGAAAATGAAAACTTGTTCTTCTTTTTAGTAATTGTGCCTGCTGACGAAGTGAAGTATCCCTTTTCTTTGAAGAACTGCGGCATAGCCGTCCATGACTCTCCACCAGGTCTCTTACGAAAAGTAGTAAGAAAGTTCAACGCACGTGTTCTATCTGGCCTACATTTCGTCAACAAAAAAAAACTTTTTTATTCTTCTCCTTTAAAATGACTAGTCACGTGATCAACCAACGTACCTTCTTCCGCTAAGGAAAGAATTTCTTGAAGGCGCACAATACGCAAAGTTGGTGTAAGCAAAATCAAACTGTAGACCGCTAGCAGCAAGAGAGTCGATATTAGGCGATTTTATAAACGGGTGACCGTAACAGCCCAACTCTGGCCCTAGTCAAGTGTGAACCATGTTAAACAGCTAGAAGAAAGTAGCTAATATACGTACTCATGTCGTCAGACATCAAATAAAGGATATTAGGTGGTTTATCCGCCTTGGGCACCGTTTGAATCTTTTTTATTTAACGTTATCTTTAAATGTTTAGTCACGTGGCGTACCCCAAGAGTTAGCCATAAACATAACGAAAACGAGAGCAATACAGCTACTCTCATCGTTTAGCAGTTTAAAAAACAACTTAAAGGCTTAAGCCTGCAGAGTATACTCGTGACGTGTTAATTTAACTCACAACCGAACTGTGGTACTTGCATTACAAAAGAAAAACCCTTTCAGAATGACTTAAAACGTTTTACAAGCGCTTGTAACACTTGAGAAAAGTGCATGCCAGAATCAAAGTGTCGAGTACTCATAGCACGTTAGTTTAAAAATCGAGGCGTTTCAGAGTGACGTAGTTTCTATCCAAAAAAAGGGCAATCTTTGTGTTGTAGCTTCTTTCAATTGTTTATCACTCAAAACATAATTTGGATTTTGTAACTAACGTTTGAGATACTTTGTAGTGTTTTTTTCGCTTCTTTATAACCTATGGCGGAAAAGCGCTCTCTGGGATTAAAGACGAAATCTCGTCTTAAATCTAATTCTCGTTAGTATCTCGTGTTGATGTTTCATCGTTAAAACAAAGGTGGGAGGTAAGTAGAAAGCACTGGAAAGGTTTTAGCGAAAAATAAAGTTAAAAGGGTTTACTAGTTTCCACTGTAGCTTTAGATGTTTCTAAGCATTTATTTACGGCGTCTAACGCAACAGCAACCCAAACAGCGTTCATTGGTTCTGTGAAGAGTGAGTTTTTCATCAATTTTCGTTAAGACTTTGTGTCCACACTTTTCTACAAAATATTCTTTCTAACGCCTGAACTACGCAAATGGCTGAGTTGTCTACAAGCGTTGATAATCAAACACCCCGATCAGGGTCATGCTGGCAAGTGCTTGTTCCGGAGCTGTGGGCGCAAGTTTTTGAGTATCTATCTCCTCTTGCGCTTGGAAAGTACGCGATTAAACACAATTTTGTCTTCATAGGTGCTAACGCAACCCACAGCGTAGGAGCTGCCTGTTACGAGCTTCACAACAGTTGTTTCTATTTTCGACGCGGTTTAAACTTTTCAGACTGTAACCTCAATACAACCACTGTAGAGTCCATATTTACAAGGTAGTATATCGTTTGAACTGATTCACGCTCTATAAAAAAATCTGCATTGAAACTGCGTCTAATAAGCCCTTATAGGTGTAATACTGAGCTCAAAATGCTTAACATTGCAGGTTGCGAACGTAACTTGGCAGACAGAGTCATGAGCAAAATCTTGGTACGATTTTTTTCTCGCCGATACGTCCTTGCATCGCTGTTTTGTAGACAAAAAGGTCTCGTACTCTTGAAAACAAACACGCTTTTTGAAAACTTTGCGTCTCATCAAAATATTTAAAACGTACTCGATAGTATGCCCACTGCTCTTTCTATGCGTAGTAGGTCATCTATACTTCATTAAAATGAACAAAACTGAACTTGTTATAATCTAGTCTTCTTTACGGCGTTTTGGCGTAGTAGCTGTAACCTAGACTTCCTTAATATCAGTTGCAGCGCAGCCATCATTGGCATTTTGACTTTAAAAGCATTGGCCATGTGCAGCTGGCTTTAGTTTTTTTTTTATATTATTTGCATTTGACATGATTTTTTTTTAGGACTTTTCCCACCTGCATACATTAGATATTTCGTCATCATATTGCATATCTAATAAATCGATAAAAGAAATATGCAAGCTCGAAAATCTCACTAGCTTAAACATGTCACGTTGCTTTAGACTTGGTAATGGATGTCTTCCTGATTTGGCAAAAATGACTCAGCTTGAGGTACTTATTTCTTGGGTTTTTTTTTTGTCTTTGGTGTCCAAGCACGTGCTTGAACTAGCGATGATTTTATTACATTTTTCTCAATCTATACTTTGTAGACACTTCTTATGGATCACGTGCGTATAGATTCACTGAGGCCGCTCGAATCTCTTGTCAACTTAAAGAAACTTGCGTATGGAGCAAAAATTGTTGATGAGGCTATTGAAGCATATTTACCTTTTGTTGGATTGACTGAGGTTGTTATGCCTGTACCGAAAGGAAAACCCATTGAAAAGGTTCTAGAAAACGTAAAGAATCTAACACGGCTTACTATAAAGTCTTTCTTGCCTATCGATGAGGGTGCACGAGTTCCACATCATGAAGATAAAGCTTTTGTTTTGAACGACCTCAAAGAGTTTGAATTAATTGGAAACACGTGTCTATTTGACCTAACTAAGGTTCCTAATATAACAAAGTTTTCTCTTTCCAAAATCAGACAGATATCCAACATAGTCAACTGGGATAAGCTGACACTGACGTACGTGGTTTTTTAGTTTTTTTTTTGTGTTTCGCAATTTTTCATTTATTTTTCTTGCAGGGAACTCCACTTTTCTGATACTACCTTACCTGATTTGAAACAATTGGCGGTCTGGATGATGACTATACAAGTTCTAGAAATATCCAATTGTAACTTAACAGATGAAGAAAAAGAGCATTTAGCTCAATTTGGTACTTTTTTTTTCTTGGAAATTCAATGTCTTGCTTATTTATTCTTAGATGTTGAGCACTTGGATTTACATCGCACAAACTTTCATCTAAGCGACTTGAAGTACCTTAAGAATAGCAAACGGTTGAAAGGGCTCAATGTATCTGGTACAACAGCAGCTGTTGATGGTGATATTTCATTCCTTAATGAAATCAAAACTCTTCAAGAGTTAGATGTCAGTTATGGAGCTATTCTCCCTTCACAGTTGACTCAAATTGCCTCCTGCCAAAACATTACGAACTTAAATGTTTCTTGTAATCGTTTAGAAGATACTAATGTCAAATTGCTGTTACCTATGAAGACCTTGATCCGTCTAAACCTTTCATTCAACCAAAATATAACTCATGTTGTACGTACATATTTTTCTTCGAAATTTGAGTGTTTGACACTTAATCATAGGGTGTAAACTATATTGCTGAACTACCTTCATTGTGCTCTGTAAATGTATTCTTAACTGGGGTAAATAATGTTTCGAAATTGAGTCCTACACTCGAATACTGTTGCGTCGAAAATGGAAAAGAATGGTTGTAACAGAATAAAGTTCAACTAGTTGCCCTCTTTTTTGCGCACATGGCCGGCTTTAATTACCACTACTGGATTATATTGCATGGGTTCAACTGTTATAGCGCATAATTGTGGCCAGTAGTACTAAACAAGCCAGGCCAAGTAACTCTCAAGTTTTTTATCCTAGACAAGATATCTTTGCTTTAATCAAACCACCATTAGCTGACTAGTATTAACACCTTTCAGTACTTTGACACCTCCACCAAGGTACCTTTAATATTGTGAACACCTTTAAGCAATCAAGGGTCGGCAAACGTTTGTCATTGAGACTAATTATGGAAGAAAAGCCCACTATGAAAATAGTTGACCCACCGACAATAACGTCATTTCTTCGTGAATACGCGTCAAATGTCAACTAAGTGGAAGTCTATTGTAGGCTATGGTAGCTTATTATCTGGTTTGTTGGCTTTTGTAACTTCTGAAACGTCAATTAACACTAGTTTTGTAGAGAGATCTTCTAGAGGCACTTTCCCGTATCTTAAAAATGTACGAAGTACTTTTAACGGGTTTAGTCTAAAGTTTGGTGTAGTTTCGGTAGAGCGCGTTTTCCATACCCGTAATCGCTAACCGCAGTAGTGTTGGTTACGTGGAAGGGTACAGGCGGATTTTTGCGCATCAGCCCGGGTTTTTTCACAAAGTAAAGATCGCCAGGCGCGAAACGAAGGTACAGCTTAAATCAACGCGACTGCGCTCAATTATATCCAAAATAAAGCTTTTCGTTGAAAAAACACTTAAAATCTTATTTAGGAGGTAGCAAGCCTTAGCGTAGAACGTTTTGAAGGTGTTAGAATAGGCGTGACGATATTTGAAATCCCAATAGTACGTTTAAACGAATTCTTTCCAAAAATGTGATGTCACCCAAGTATTGTGTTGTTCTTGTCTTTAAACAGCGTAAACATGATTAAGACATCGTTTACAAGCATTTAAAAGTTCTCAATAAAACTTGAAGGTTTTTTTTCACGCAACATTGCACGTGATTTCAGATTCTGCCATCACATGTGCAAAAAGTTGCTTTTTTTCTGTTTTTTTTTTGTTGCACGTGAATTTCAAGTAGAGAAACACGGTGGATTGTTGTTGTTTATCTTATTTTATCAAGGAAAAAATGGAAGACTTTTACTATAGAGAAAGGGAGTATAATTTTGTAGAAGTAGAGCCACTTACACTTGAAGGAAAACCTATGGGTATAAAAGGTAAACATCCATTAGTCTTTTTTTTCTACCAGCGTCATTCATACCCATAACTCGCTAAAATTATATTAGCAACAATGTGTTTATGTAATACAAATGAAAATCTACGTAAATTACTTACAAAAGAAGAATGGAATGAGCGATACGGGCAGTACGCCATTCAACAGCAATTTTTTTATTTTCTTAGTTTTTTCTGTTTTTTATCTATCCATCCTCTACCTTTCGTCATTTGTAAAGAAGCGAAAATGCTATTGATTTTGGCGTACCCACCCTCATTGGGATTTTTTGGGACTAGAAAAAAAACATTACAATGTCGCAATGTGTCACAATGTGTCAAAAATGATTCGTTTCATTCTTATTTTTTTCTAATTCTCATTTTTTATCAAAAATAGGTATGGCATAACACAAGTTTGGAATAGTGATGTATTACCTTGCCGAGCTTATTTAAAACATTGCATGTTATCAGCTATAAAGTTAGGTCTAGGAGATAATTTCCTTGACACGACTGTTTTATCTGACAGGTAATTTTTTCTCTCGCAAAAATGAAAAAAACTGTTTTGTTTTGATGCTTTTGCTACCTCCATCTTTACCGAAAATAAAATAATTGAGTTTTAGGAGCATCTCATTACGTAAACACATGGAAAATAATCCTACAATTATGACAGATGAGACACCAGAATCAGTTAAAGGACGATATGACGGTCCTTAACATTTTCAAAATTGAAAAACAACTTAAGCCCTTTAGCCTAAACTGATTTCCACAACTCAGTGGTATCATCAAAAACGCTCATCTAAAGATTTGTATTAACATAGAAAATTATAATAATATAGTTTACATAAGACATAATCCCCTACAACTCAAAATCTGGTCGATTTTTTATTTCATTTTATATTTTTCTTCTTTTGGTTGATCTTTTTCTTTTGCTTGTTGTTGCTCTTGTTTTTTGTCTTTTGTCATTTTAGAGATATTCACTAAAAGAGCATACAACATCATTGAAGAATTTGATAAAGAAGATCCATCTGGTGCCTTTGCTTGAGATAGTTTTATATACTCAGTAAGTTCTTTTCTTATTTCGCCTGAATTCTTATAAGTATTCACAAACTGTCTGTCCATCGCAAGCATTTGAAGTTCTTCAAAACAAAGCTCATCTAAATGTGTTTTATCGCCGCCTTCCTCGTTTACTGGTTTAGCTTCATTCTCCTTGTCGTCTTTATCTTCTTTATCACCACCTTCCTCGTCTACTGGTAGAGGTTCAATCAACATCTAATAAGTTTAAGTCGAAGGTAGAACGAGAGCGCTAAAAATGATCTTTTGTAAAAAGAAGCAAAGTCCTAACCTCATCAATCACTTTGAGTTCCCTCAAGTTCTTATTCAAGTAGTACACCATAACAGGCTTTATTGGAAGAGCTACTAATTGCCTACGTTATACAAGTGAGTGCGAAAAAAACTCTATTTTCAAATCAAGAATACAAAAAAAATAAGATGTTACCTCTGAAACTTGCACAACGTCTGTAGGTGTTTCCAAGATAAATTTCCTAACTTAATATTATTCAAAGCACTACTGCACGCCAGAATATCATCAGGAGAAGGCTTAACACCACACATAGCCTAAGATACTGTCACGTGATGTAATTCTTAAAAAAAGCCAAGGAAGGTTTTTTTACTGTTTCAGTGAACTGCAGGAACGTACCTTATCCATGACGTATTTTAGTTTCACGCCGATATCATGGGGTACTTTTCTTTTGTCTGTCTCCTTTGTAATAAGCTTGTTCAATGTAGGGACGAGATTTTCTTTCATTTTAAGCTTATATTTTATATTTCTTTGTGCTATTCTCTTCCATGATGATGTTGTCCATATGTTGCTTGGATACATTGATTCAAGAAAAAAATATATTAATGGAAGTAATAAAAGCTCTGCAGCTGGTAAGACAACCACAGCAGCAAAAAACAAAAAGACCTAAAACAAAGTCAGTACCAAAAAAAAACTTCCAAAAATTTAATTTTATAAGTCAAATAAAAATCGCTGCTATCACGAACACTAGGGTCAAAACTACTACTCTATTTAAAGTAAAACTATTTTTACAAGCGATATTAGCAATTCAAATGTTCACAAGTATAGGACATTGAGTGTTGGGTGAGGTTTTTGTCAAAAAAACAGAAAAAATGTCATCAAAACTAGTTTTGTCTTTTATCATCACAGCAATGATAATTAACTTCACAGCTATTTTGTATGTACTCCTTTAAACTCAACCAATTCTCTTTTATAATCAAAAACGCAAAAAAAAAGATTTTAAGCAACTACTGTCAAGAGAACACAAAAATCAAAAAAGCGACTTTTCATCAAAAAAAATGAACTCAACTTTTTTACGCGCTCCACAGGTGTCATTGACTTGTTTTCTTTTAAAAACGTACTTGGTTATCTTTTTTAAGTTTTCTAAAGGATATCCGATCATGTACTGAAAGATTGGTGCCTTTAATTAAGAAAAAAAGTGAGAAGGTATTTAAATAGCTTTCCGGGCGCTTACCCATCAGTATCTTTGCTCTGAATAGCATAGAATTGAAAATATTAGGCGGAGTAGAGAAAATGCGTACAATCGTCTTTAAAACCCTATGAGATAGATTAACACGCAATAGAATGTTGTTTCGTACGATGGTTGAGGCCAATATTGTATTTTGGTTGAACCTGTTGATGAATAACGTTGTTTACGCGTAGCTAGAGTATAGCGCGACTCTAGAAGCGGTTTTTGGCATAAATGAACTTGTAACCGTTTGGAGCCTACAAATATATTAGAAACAACGTCTATGCAGCTTTGAAGTGTACCTATGGCAAACATGAGGTATAAAGGTACGTGAAAGCACAGATCGTGTTTACGATCAACGAAATTCAACGCCGAGAAAAAAAACAATGCAAAGCTTAGGTTCGTTCCACTGCGTTTACCTTCGAATTATGGTGTTGTTGTAATACGTGACTTTGTCGGTTTGCAACTCCACGCCAATAAGCACGTGCTTTCTATTATTGTCATTCAAATAGCAACACAAAGTGCGAAGTGACTGAGTTTATTTATGATAAAACAAACTTTTTTAAATGCAGTAAGAATCAAAGTGATCAGTTGTCGAATGCCCATGATGAATACCTCCACCACCAATGTAAAGTTTACCTTGGTATAGAAGAGGATATATACCATGTCTAGGTAGAGGCATATTCTTTCCAGAACGCCATGAATTGGTGGAAGGATTATAGATGTCAACACGAGAATACACAAAATTAGACGTTGCGTTTTTACCATTTTGTGTTTCTCCTCCGAATATGTAGAACTCTCCTACGCCATTTGCGTTTTTAGCATACCTTGCTGTACCCATACCACCTTTGATCAAGTTAAAATACATGCCACCACAAAAAATACTTGAAGTTTTTTGTTGTACCTCTTTCTTGAGGGAACGGTTTGAGTTTTGAGTCTCGATCTTCGCTTGTCTATTTTCAACGGTTAAAAAATCACGTGATTTTTTTTTCCTCTTAATTATTTGTACCTCCCACTTATCTGTTTTTGGATCATAGACCTGAACAGTATTGTACCCATTAGTAGGATAATTTCCGCCCATTCTTCCACCAAAAACCCACATCTTGTCTCCTTCAGAAGTAGTTGCAGCGTGATTTCTCAAGCAAACGGTTAGTTAATTATCTAGATATCTGAGTACTGATTACCTTCCATATGGCATAGATTTCATGTAGGTCCATGAATTAGTAGCTATAGAACTTAGCCCAAGTAGTAATCATCTGTTTAATCGTACCGACATCATATTTTCCACATTGTGAGGTTGTGTTTGTTCCACCTCTTTTATGACCATTCTCAAAGCCTTGAACACCTCCACAAGCGTAAATATAACCATCTATGTAGGCAGAGCATACTGAACCACCATCCCAAGGCATGCTAAGATATCACATTATCTCACAAAAAAAACTTGACGAAGCGAAAAGTCACTTACGTTTTGCCTTCTTTCCAGGTGTCCGTTTTAGTATTGTATATCTGTACGGTACCATATGAGTTGGCGTCAATACCACCAACAATATACCACAAGCCTAGTTGACAAATAAGAGGCAAAGAAAAAGTAGGATGAAATTTTTTTTCAGCACTTTACCATCGATAACGTGAGCCGAGTTGTGGTTACCAGCGTGTATTCTGCTTGCTACAGTTGACCACTTGTTTGTCTTGAAATCAAACTTGAAGGTCTCGGTATTATCCTAACACTAGTTAGAGAACAAATCCCAGAAAGTTGAAGGAAATGGAGTTTAATTAACAATATTTTTCGACCGACTTTTCGATGGAAAAAAGTTTTCTGTGTCAAACGGCATTCATTAACTAAATTACCTCTCCAGCGAGATACATGGCATCACCAATAACGGCACCAGCAACTTCTCCTGTCGCTTTTGGCATATTTGGGAGACTTTCATCCCATGTATTGCTCGTACAACAGTTTGCCAAGCAAACGAACCTATCACGTGATTAATTTCAAAAAAAACTAAAAAGGTACATACATTAGAACAACCAGAACAATACGCATTGTTGATGACAAGTTTAAACAAAAAAAAGGAGCCACAGCTGTTGTCGGTAGCAGGCCTTTTGGTTTGTTTGATCAAGCAGTGAACGTGAAACGGTCATGACGTTTTCAACAAGAAAAAATCGACAAGGGTTTTGAGTAGTGTAAAGGAACTAACGATCTAATTCTGTATTCGCTTACACTTTGTTTCGCTTTCCTAGGCTACAATATGACTTGATACAGAAAGTGCAGTGACAACACATTTTGTTTTATTCTCCTACGTAGTTTTATGGCGACCTATGACGCTAGAACGACCGTAAACTCGAAGTATTTGAACACAAAAATTTGCGTGTAATTTTGAGTCAATCTCCGCAAAAGAACGTTGTACGCCGTACCAAACGTTTCATATTCAACTAGAAGATACCCTCTACTACATGGAAGTTTTTTAGCCTCGGAAACTGTAGTATAACGCGAAAATAGGCTGAAAAAAAAGTTGTCCGCCTAAAACTCTGAAGTAAAAAAACGTGATACTTTAATTGAGAGTCTACTCTATCACACGTGACTCTATTCTTGCCGTACAAATAAACTCCACAATACTAGCATTCTCCGAGTGTTTTATAGTACTACAAGGGTAGGTAGTAATGGAATAAACAGCTCAGCAATTCCAGAAAAAATGAAAACAACAACCAAGTACTTTTACAACCGGAAGAAATAAATACAATCTTTAGTAGTCTTTTTTCTTTTACACTACAAAGTTGATGCCCATACAACAGATTTAAGCAAAACAGAAAAATCTAAACAGTCAATGTGTATTATTTCTTTTGAGTTGTCGCACTGCCATGTCCATAAAATAGATGGTCTTGTACTCATAAAAGCATAGAACTGCTGCATTACAGCATCCCATCTTTCTCTTTCATCTCTACGTATTCGGAACCTCCATTGTCTATCCTTACGCCTATGATCCATCATATTAACCCATCTAAAGCGTATATCAGCCATGATAGTGATTTCCAGAAAATAGGGTGCATTTATTATGTTGTTTTTTTGACCTGTTTGATTTTTGACGCTTACCTTTTCATTGCCTTGTATATGCTGTACTGATTCTTTGGTTTCTTAGGTTTTTGTAATGTAAAAATACTAAAAGCAAGCATGAAGACGTTATGATTACTAGTTTTAGATAATTAGCATATCACGTGATCGTACAGACGCGTTTAAAAAACTAACAGAAAAACAAACCAAAAAAAAAAAAAAACAAACGTACTCTACACGGAAAAAATCTCCTCTCTCGTCTCTCTCAAACTTTACGCCAAGGTTTAATCCAGTGATACAGCAAAGTGCGTATAATACAGGTTGAGGATTCTTACCGAACCACGTACTATCACACTCTCTATGGGAGATAGAGAACAAGCTCCATGGATTCTACACAGTCCGTTTTCAGAAATGTTGTAAACTAATAGTTCACAAACAAACAAACAAACAAACAACAACTACAAGGCCAACAACGTCATGGTATTGATGTTTGCTCGCTTGTTGTTTATTGTATAATGTATTTAAAAGGAAGGCGTGTTTTATTTGTCTTCTACTACCACGTACGCGTTCAATATTGTGTTTATCTTTAACAACAATCCTCATAGGTGATGCTACAGATATCTCTTTCGCTTCTGAAAGGTTTAGTGTGTCGGACTGAAAGATTGGAGAATGATTGTCCCTAACTAGTATAAATCAAGTTTATTTGTTTGTTATTACTCACACTGCTGTCATTAGGTATGAGGGGATGAGCGTTAGAGGCGTTACCTTCAGTTAACCTAGTCGGCGTTTGCGAATTTTTGACTTAATCAAAACAATTCAGTTCTTTCTTTTTGGCTTGTGTTCTAGAGATTACACCTTCATATCACAAGAAACCATGTACAAGGCTTTGTGTGTTATTATATATTAAATGGTACGATACCACGTGATAGTCACGTTTTTGCTAACCCTGGTAGAATAGTAAAAAGTTGGCTTTATTTTCAATACTACCCAGTTTTGGTGTCATCACTCATTGCCTAAACGCTAGCGATGCCTGGGTACGCTTTCCAGAGATTAATATCTTTCAATGTGCATTATTCTACTCCTTATTGTTCTAAATCTCGTGCTAGAGGTAAACCAATCTATTTTTCACCTTTGAAGATGACGCTGTTAAACTGCTCTACACAACCCATTTCGACGCCAACCTAGGCGACCATACTACTGTGGTACAAACGAATATTTCTTCTCTGTTTGTAAGTTATTTTTTAAAAATGTCTTTATAACTCTTCATAACACGTGATAAGAAAGATCACGCGTAGAGAAGATGTGAGGTAAAAACTAAATAATTTTTTTCGTATTTAAAAACAATGTTCCTTACTGACCGCTTTCTAGCCTGTAGTTACTTCTCTTTATACTCACGGCGCGTTCAAACAACCTTAAAGGGCACAAACAGACTGAGAAATAGCGAAGCATAGTATTTTTTTAAGAGCAGTATCAACACTTAGTTAGCAAGCATTAGAGCAATCTCTCGGCGGTAAGAAAAGTACAGGATTTCGCAATTGATTTGTTCACTAGCGTAACTTGTGCACCATAAAGGAGGCAAGTTGTTATGATAATAACTTCACCTAAAATAAAAACAATAATGGGGTAGGATACTTAGTTCCTTACTATCCTTTGAGCCTTAAAACATCGAGACAGGTTAGCACTTGGGAAAAAAAAAGTGAACTGAACATGTTTAACTCAAAATAGGCATCAGCGCGGAAGGTATTCCGAACTAAGGGCTTTATAACGCGAAGATAATTTACAGTTCTTTCATCGCATGCGCGAGGTAATGGTTAATCGCGAACAAGTTATTCTCAACTGTACAAGTTAAAACTACACGGTAGTACTTTGATTGATTAACTATAAAAAAAATTTAATGTTAAAGAACGTTTAGTTTTGAGTGGTTTCACCTCACGTGTATAGTTTGGAACGGGTTTTTTTTCCTCCAAGTGTGTTAGAAATTTTATTTGAGATTGTTATGGATGTTCAAGCGGTGAGCAGTAGGTGATAATATTAATCTATTCACTTGTAAAATAATCGTTGAAGTTTTGAAAGCATCTTTTTTTTTTATTTTGATTTTGATTAGACACTTTCACTTTATGTCAGTAACTGAGCGCACTACACTACTCATAGTGTTTCTAGATTGTCTAGGAGAACTACTGTCGACTTTGATTCCAAAAACTGAAGACGCAGCTCTTCCCGACCAGTCTGTTGTATCATAGAAATGTAAAATTTGGAACGTGCTTGCTGCAAACCACAAGAATGTGTATGTAGACCGAATGATAACGTAGTTGACAGCGTATGTATATATGCTTGGTAAGAATAGAATAGTGAAGACAAGAATAATGATGAGAATGATACCAACCATGAGGGCTTTGTACATAGCCTAGTCACAAAATTAGTTAGTTTTTTTTTTAGTGTGAAGATCATAGTTGGCGTACACCAGTTATAGCGGGTTTATCGTTGCATACACGAAGCTTGGACACTCTCATCAATACGCGTATAGCAGTTGCATTGTAAAATATGGCGATCAAGGCCGTGAAAATGAAGTAAAGTATAAGAGGAATTAAATAAAACAGCTGAACTGTTAACTATTTCCAAAAAAGAGTCAGAATGGATGGTTGTTCTTATTCAAAATAACGTACGACTGATCCTACAATATCTATTATCGTTTCTACAAGTATCAGAGCGATGACTGTTGCGTATATTATCTTATTCGATCGACTTAAAAATCTGTTTATAACGACCTGATTGGCCTTCAAAATCTCGTTCCAGTGGACAGCCATGATCAAGAACGATCCAAGAGAATAAGGGATTGTATGCCTATATGATACGTATGCCATCCAAGGAGGGTATAATCGACGACTTCCAAACAAATCAATGGCAAAGATAAAGCGTTCTGTTTCCAGGGAAGAGAATTAGTTTCCAAAATTGAGGTCGTTTTGTCTCTTCGTACCAGTATTTGCTAGCAACTCTAGCATTAGAATAAGTAACATTGGAGTTACGTTACATCTCTTGTTGCTCCTTGATGACGACATACAATAGAGTCTGTAAACACACAAAGACATCAGAGTAAGACTCCATAAGAGAAAAGGAAGTTGTGCCAAAAGGACAAACAACATTGAACCGAGAGTTTGTTCCCACTTGTTCTCCTCTGTTATACTATTAGATATAGAACCCTCTATCATTGCACCGTACCATGCGTCAGTGTGATGTTATTTTGCAAGTAGGTTTCGTTCGTAAACAGTTCAATCAACGCATTGAAATCGTCATCTCTCGGGGAGTCAGATTCACAAAAAAAGAACACTTAGGCAATCTCACCTTTCATTGCGACAACGGGTACTTTCACGTGACGATGTTTATGATTACTATTCAGCCATATTTTACCGGGATCGTTTGAATCGTCCTTAAAAACAATAGCAGCTGGTCCATGACGCTGATAATCAACTATTATAGGTTCCAAAGGTACTCCGGCTAACGGAAAATCGTATTCAACAAAAACAATTTTTCCTTCAAAAGAAGTGTTTCTGTTGTTCCAAAAAACAGGTTTACCAGCCACTTGATCGAAATTTACGAGAGGGTAGCTAATATCGGATTAATATAAAATGCTTCGCTCATAATGGGACATCTCCTATCCGAAGCTGTACCTTAGTGTAGGTGCAGAGAAGTTACCAATACCAGGCCATGAAAGAGAGCAAAGAACGCTCGGAATTATTATGAGCAACAACAGCTTCTGCTTGTACATCGTTGTGTGAGTTAAACTGTTTAAAACGTAATTTAAGAGTAGTTGTACCAAGTGCATTTTCAATCAGTGAGGAGTAGAAGTTATGGAATAAGTCACACGCAGTTTATGCGGACAATTATGTAAAGCAGGAGATTGAGGTTCCATAGTTTGTACTGTACTCGGATAAATGTAAATGTAAAGTTAGACCTATAATTACGCATTGGTAAAGTCACGTGACAGTTTTTTTGTAGTTTGTTTTTGTTCAACTCAGCAGTTTTTTTGAGTAATACCATCAATTACATTAGTGCCAAGGTGAAATTTCGCTAAACGCGACTTAGCACTTGCGTTAAGTTACAGTCAAAAACCTGAAACGAATTCTTTAAGCAAAAAAAACAGAAGGTGAGTTTGTTAATACAATTAACACTCCATTCTTAGACTCTATTTAGTCCACTAAAAATTAGCTTTATCGCTGCCATTTGGTGTCTTTATTTTTCTAAAATACCAACCAAGCGCTGATACGCGTCGGGGAAGATTAAATAACTAATCTACTACCCAAACGGTCAAAAATACATTATGATACGTTTCATACCAGAGGAGATGGAGTGGACGCGCGTTACAGCGGACGTATGTAAAGGCTCTCCACCTAAAGAGCACTTTGCCCACTCAGCAACAATGGTTGAAGGTCGAATGGTTTTGTTTGGAGGCTACGGTGGACGTTATTTTGATGATCTATATACTTTTAACCCAGGTACAGGCGTTCCCAAATATTTGTTATGTTTTGTTTTAAAACACTCTACAAACCTTACTAATTTACTAATCAGAGCGACTGGAATGGGTTCTAGAGCATACAACAGGAAAGAAGCCAAGTAAACGGTATTCGCCATGAAATGTACAAATTTAGCTAAAACGCCTGCAGTTGCGCTCATACTGGTATATCTATTGGGAACCACACTTTCATATTCGGTGGTTTCGACGGCAAAGTGCAATTCAATGATTTTTGGGTTTTAGACACTGGTATGCGTCAATCAACCGTTATATTACGCTCACACGCGTCCAAAAATTATCGGCAACCTACTTATAGACGTATTAACGCTTTTTATTAGATACAATGGTTTGGACGGAAGTTGTTTGTGAAAGCCCTCCTCCACCGCACTGTTATCATACGTCATCCGTTGTGGGCACAAAACTGTATATTTTCAGTGGCTGGGACGGGAATATCCGAATGAACGAGATTTATGTAATTAATACGTCTGAAATTAAGTATAATGAGGTTACAAAGCAAATGGAAGGTAAATGGGAAGCGGTAAAAACACATGGTACGGTTTTCAATAACTCGAGTGGAGTTGTGTTTTTTTTTTTTCTTGAAAGATTTTTTTTTTTTGATTTCTGTTTAGGTACAGCACCGTCTAAGCGTGCTGCAGCTACAGCTACAGTTGTGCAAAAGAAAGTTTATTTTTTTGGTGGTACTAATGGTGATGTTATGCTCGCTGACTTGCACGTGTTGGACACTGGTAGGCGTTTTGCTTTTTTTATTTTATTTATTGACATATTTTTTGAAAAGAGACTATGCATTGTAGTGTGCCTGAGGTTAGCGGTGATATTCCGCCTGCTATAGCTTACCATTCAGCTGTTGCGATATCATCAAAGATATTTGTTTTTGGTGGACATAATGGCGGTGCACGTACTAATAATGTTTATATGTTTGATACACGTATGTCAGCTTTTTTGTTTTCGAAAATTCTGGAATAACAAAGACATTTAGAGAGGCTCAAGTGGTCTTATTTTAAGGTTAAGGGACAAGTCCCTACACCAAGGAGTCATTGTTCTGCTACAGTATTTCAAAATAAAGTAATACTGTTTGGTGGGTATGATGGGCGGTCATTGTTCAACGATATGTTCATCTTGGATACAAAAGGTAAGGAAGAAAAGCAAACGTTGAACTACGAGTTCTCCTTCCTGCGACACTAATCTAACAAAATTTATTTGTTTACAGTCCATATTTATTTATTGACGTTATTATTAAAAATTACCACGTGCTTGCGCGTGTATTTAGTTATTAACTCTTTTGAGAAAACACAAATTTTTTTGTTTTTTTTGTTTTTTGCGCTCACACTTTTTACTAGTACCTGAAGTCAATTTCTTGGCAGTACATATGAAGGAATTCTTTAGGACAGAACAATTTACTGATTTTGATATTGTTGTTGAAGGTAGAACGTTTAAAACGCACAAAGCCATTCTACATGCAAGGTAACAATTTAACGAAAAACTCTCGTTTTTTTCTTGCCTTAACACTTCTTCTCCAGAGCCCCAGCACTACTCGAGAGTGAAGCAATACCTTCTAAAGTATCTGCAAAGTCATTTGATTTATTTTTAGAGTTTGTTTATACAGGGAACTTACCACGTGCGCCGCAGTAGTCCTTTTTTTCGATTTATTAGTTTGCTTACTCTGTTTTGTTTTTAGCTGATCTTGACATTGAAGTTGTGGACCTTATTAGTTTACTATCGCTCAGTATACATTTTGAGCAGTTGTACTTGGAGCAATTATGTTACTACCTTACTTCAACAATGCTGACAGAAGATAATGTGTTGGAATATGCGAAGCCTTATGGTAACTTGAGTTTTTTTAACATTTTCACCAATCGCGTAACAGCGTTTATTTACGACTGTTTAAGAGCAATACCCCATTAAAAAATATGGATTATTTATGAGGAAATGGATGATTGAGCATGTATCCAATGCTGACAAACTACAAAACATGAAGGCTGAGTTCGATAAATTGAACATTCCGGAGGTTCGTCTTTTTTTTTTTCGAGTTAAAACATCTTTCGTTTTCTAGCTTTCTTCCATCTCTACAACGTGGATTCTATGTCATACCCTTAGTGTTAACATTTATTCTATAGCTTGAAGAGGATTTTTCGCATGACATCATACCAAGGAATGAAAAGATAGTCGGGACAGCATTGCTTAAACTATTCAAAGAACAAGTTATGACTGATTTTACATTGGTTATTGAAGATAAAAATTTGAAATGTCACAAAGCAATATTAGCTGCTAGATGCGATTACTTTGCTTGTTTATTCCGTTCAGGAATGACAGAGTGCTCTAAAGGTACTAAAAACTAAAAACTAGTTAAGCACGCGCAAAACAAGAATTCTTTGAAAAAAATTTTCTGCGCAAACAACTCTTCATAGCTCAAGTATAAATTCTTTAGTCTTTTCCAAAACCACTTTAGTTTACTCAAACAATATTAATATTGCTATAAAAGTAAAATTTTTTATCATGGTGTTACGTGATAACGTTGGGAAAAGTCATATTTGAGTTCAGCGATTTTTTTTTTTTTTTAAAGTTCAATCTCTTTAACTTTTACGATAGGTACCCTTGTTCTTAAGGAGCCGATGACATATGCATGTGTTGAAGCTATTATAGAGTTCTTGTATAGTAATGATGCAGAGCATATAACATCCTCTGCAATGTGTAAATCGATCGTTGAGGATCAAGCCAATTATTTCTGCCTGTTCAGTGAGTATGGTGGACCACATAATGCTTTATTCCGTCATTGTGACGAAGTTATACAAAATGATAGCGCAGAGACTGGTAGAGGTCGTAGACGTGGTGTAAGGGATAAGAATTGTACAGTAATGTAAGCAAAAATAAGAAAGAGGAAAAAAAACTTAAAAAGTATTGTTTTTGTTTTGACTGTTCTTCACGTCTCAACAAAAACTGCACATCTATTATCACTTGTTTGTGGGTGCGTTACGGCCTTATGGGTATAAATATTCGAGATACAAACCATGGGTTTTTAAAAATCGTCTGTAGTTTGTGGAACACGTGGCAAAGGAATTGCAAGCTGCGTTTTTGTCTTTGCAAAATAAGTGTAGATTTTTTATTTCCAGGACTGTAGTTACAAAGCTATAACAGTAGTAATTACACCTAGAACAAGCATGAAACCAAGGGATGTTCCTGCACTTGGTGGAGCTCTTGTTGGAGCTACTGTGGTTGGTGGTTCTGTTGTTGATGGCGCAATTGTTGATGGTGCTGATGTTGGTGGTAGCGTTGTGGGTGGTCCAGCAGTTGTTGGCGGTATTGTTGTTGGTGGTCCAGCCGTTGTTGGCGCCATAGTTGTTGGCGGTATAGTTGTAGGGGCCTGAGTTGTAGGTGGGGCCGGTGTTGTTGGCTCCATAGTTGTAGGAGCCTGAGTTGTTGGTGGTGGCGTTGGTGTTGTTGGCTCCATAGTTGTTGGAGCCTGAGTTGTCGGTGGTGGCGTTGGAGTTACCGGTGGTGCAGTTGTGGGTGGTGCAGTTGACGGAATTACGGGTGCTGCAGTCGTGGGTGATGCAGTTGATGGTGCTACTGGTATAGCAGTTGTGGGTGCTGTAGTTGTTGGCGGTGCTCCCTGCCCTGTTCAAAGTAAGGTGTTTAAGAAATTAAAATATAGTACCATTTACATAGCAGGCAAGTACAACTAATAATGCTAGTGCTGTGATATATTTCATTGTTGTGTTAGTTAACTAAACTCGTTTTTAGCAACAGCCAACCCCAAAAAAACAAAAAAATGAAACTGGCAGTATGAAGAACATGTGTTGCTCAGTCATGTTGGTTGTGGTTCCCAAAGTCTTCATTGATACGACACAAAATGTAGAAAAGTATGTGGTTAAGGCGTACTTGTATGAGCTGTTGCTAACGGTGTTGTTGGTTGGAAAAGATCAGTTGCTTTCACTATTCCTGATTCTTAGTAATTCACACGTGCTCAGTGGTCGCGTGTAGAAATCTCGGATTATTTGACAGGTGACGATAACATTGGCGGTGCTATAGAAGCGAAAAGTTGCTAATAGGAGAAAACCCGAGGAGCGCGAAGAACCACACATGTTCAGAAAATAATAATATCAAAACTGCTTTGTGATAGTAATCGTGCTTTGTTACGATTTATTATTCCTTTTCGGGTTTTATACACGACTATTGGCAATAGTGGTGTTAAGTTTTCAGCTGGGCATTACTAGGAAGAGCTGATGATCTTGTGTTACACAACTGTTATTCATGTATTTGATAAAAGTCACATGAAAAAAGTGAGCTTACTATAATGTTCCATGTTAGAAAAGAGCGCCAACACTGCAGCTGTTCACTAAACAATTTTTTGTATAATTGTTTACTTCACATGAATTCATTACCCTCGAAACAGTTTCACTTTGGCGTGCTTCAACAATATATGTATTATACAATAGCCGAACATCATTTTGGATATTTGCAAGTTGCAACACGTAATGTCAAAATGTTTATAATGTACTGATAACGTTCTCAGTGTCTTCTTTATTAATTTACTGACTAATGAACGGAGTTAGGTCTTTAACGTGGGGCAAGTTGTGCAGCACAATAAAAGTGAACTTGTGAATGTTTCAATGAAGTAGTTTTGAATGAAAGTAGACCATGATAGGTAGTACCCAAATCACGTGCGATACTAATTTTTTGAGTGTTTAGCCGTGTATCGTCAACATCATTTCAATGCATAGCGTTGTAAACGGGACTACCAAAAAGGTTAAGAGCCAAACAAAATTGTAAAAACAAGAGCATCGCACCAAAAAGTTGTCTGTACCTCCACTGTATACTTTCATACCCTTTGTGGCTTTGTATTCTGACACTTACAATTTAGGCTTAGTTATAGAGGTACAAATATTGCTACAGCATCGTTTTGGGATTAGTAAGGTCGTATCAACTTTCAATAGAAAACGAGTTGGAGCAAGTTTTGTTTTACTCATCACATTCGGTTAGCAAGCAGTAGCTAAGTATCACACAAACCCACAAACTCCGCTATTTTATAATAAATGTACCATCATAATCTTTGTAAAGGTATGGCGCTGCTGTCATGTTAACGTGAGATAAAGACTCACTATCGCAAGTGAAATTCATTGAAATATGTAACATTACATTAAAGACTACACTGTCATTCTACATAACAACGAGTGCTACTCAGTTTAAACCTTCCAAGTAAAGTACTTTTATTGTACATAAATTGGTAATTTACTGAGATAATAACTGAATCCTTAAAGCGGTCATCTCCGGTGTGATCTAAAAAACAATCATGTTTGTTTTACAGATAAAATAAACAAGTGTAAAAGTGACGTACTCGTGGAGCACAAAACGCTGTAGTAGAATAAAAAGTAGGTTGTAGATTAGGGAACCCTACTGGTGCTGTAAAATAAGCCATTTGCTCACCTATAACACATGACTGTTTAGCGAAAAAAGCAGAAATCTATGTGAACTTAAACTTATTAGTACCGGTCACCCTGTCAATTGTAATTGTTTCAGCAACGAAAGACGCAGATGCAAGGAGTCTATTCTCATCAAGTATAGTTATTCTATGTTCGCCCATGATTGTATCTCCAAGTTGTGGAAGTAACGATACATCAAGTTCACAAGAATCTGAAAAGAGAGCAGATACTTGAACTTCATGAAAGGATGTACTGTCAGCACTACTTAAAACTCCTTCAATGGAAAGATACATTATTTCACTTCCTCCACCAGTCACTACAATAATCATAAGACACGTGGGTGACACTGGAGAAAAGAGTGACAGCTTTGAAAGAACCAAAACAAAATTATCCTTTCTAATAAACTGCGTACTTCCATGTATTTGGGTGTTTGAGAAAGGACGTGTAATTGTACAAGTTGATATAGGCCCAGATATACAATCATCAACATTTGAGGTGTCAAGGTGGTAACGGGTGATCACTGAAGAATCACTTTGCTTTGCGAAGAACACAGTGTCATCAACAAAAAATCCAGCCGAAATCTTGTTTACAAACCCAGAACAAATCTCTGTATTGTCTAATGCTCTCACCGATACAACCATACTATTTCTGTTGAATGTTGTAGAGCCAAACAATACCATTTGGCCATCCAACGAAGGTACTGATTAAAATGAGTGTAAACAACTTTTTAAAGCTGAAAAAAAGTTACACTTACTCACTATGGTGTCTGCACCCGGGCCCAGTTCTACTCGTATACCAGTATCAAATTGGGTATCACCAAAGTCTGAAAACAGTGTTAGCAAAATAGTTGAGGAAATAGTCAAAAAAATGGGTTTGTTGTTGTGTTTGTCTGTATGTACCGTTAAAAGCCAAGTCTGATGATTGAATTACAAGAGTTTCACCATTTGAACCACCTATCGATAAGAATAGGAACCCAGGGTTTGGTAAGCATGCGCATGGTGATATAATAGAAAGTATTACAGCGATAAGAATGATTATTGAGACGTGTTGCTTCATTTGAAAAAAAGGATTTCTGGAAAATAATAATAACAAATATACTACAAATCATAAAATGTCACGTGATATTTTTTAATACTGTAGTGACAAACGTTAGGTGGTACAATATCACTTGAAAAAAAAGTACATTGAAAGTTTTTGATAAAAAAGAAGAGGCTTGTTCTGAATACTTGAAAACAGATAGAACGAGAAACAACACATAGTTTCACTATTAATTTTGGGAATAACAATTTATTTCAAGCTGTGACAAAACTTGTCTTCATTCTTATGGTGCAGGTACGACCATAAATGTAGGAGATCCAACAGGAGCGAAACATCGTTGTTGAGTGTTGACTCTTTTTTAACCATTAAATTAACTAATAACAATATGAGAGCGATTCGTACTTTGTCTGTAATCTCTGTAACGTTGTTGCAACCTTCTTTTGATGTGGCGTTAGTCCACAGAAAAATAAATAGTGATAGTGCTGTTGCCAACTATCGTTTTTTTTTTTCAAACAAGAGGGCGAGCGCCGTAGCCTCGCTTTATTCATAATAATAATTACAAGATTACATCGAAAAAAAAATCACCATCCCAGATTGCTCGATCAGCCTCCGAAATTTGTTCTCACAAATTTTGGAGGGCCACGTGCCAGCGTCAGCAGTAATAGTTTAATCATAAGCATCTTCCCACTCAATAAATCCAATTCTTTCAACTTGTTTTGATATTCTCTTTTCACTTGTAGGAGCTAAATGCTTGGATAGAATAACTGTACCATCTCTGGAAAAACCATCTATACCATGACCAATAACAAATGCAGGAGTATTGCGCTGTCTACGCTTAAAGAGCCATTCTTCTGAACCCACGTACCATAATCCAAGAACCATCCAATCTTCTAACAACGGATACAGCAGTGGCATTATCAAACCATGATGGTTTATCAAAGGATTCACAATCTATGGTGTTATTGCTCCACTATCGTGTATTACACATGATTGGAATTCTGAGATTGTTCCAGTTCCTACAACGATTCTTAGAGAACAGTGCATAGAAATACACCAGTCAGTGACATACTATAAAGGTACTGCTAACAGGATCCAGCTACCAAGTTCTAAGAAATGACTCACAAGCTAGAGCATTTTTGCTAAGCAGTAGAACTACTTGAAACGGAGTAGCAGAAGATGTTGCAAGAGTACAATTTGCAAAATCTCAAACAGCCAAAAATGATATGCATACTACACGTGCATGTCGAATACAATAAGTTAGTGAAAAGGGCGCAAAACTATGTCTTCATTCGTTCGACGATTTTGATGTAGAGTTTTATTTACAGAGCAGGTTCAGTGATACGCTTTGCATTACAAGTTAGGTACATCTGATGAATCGCTTAGAGAAAAAGCAGAGCTAAAATCTCGAGCTGTTGATGATCTTGTGTCAGTATTACGAATAATTACATCAAGCATTTTAGTGTTCAACAACTCTTGAGTCTCTTGAGCGCTAAAGTGTCCATTTTCAAACCAAAATCTATCACCACTTCTCAATCTTGTGAATTGGTCTCTGAGTATAGCTGTGAACAACTCACCAAGTTTACTATTCGGAAGTTGATCTAAAAATAAAAATAAGTCACGTGATAGTTAAGTAATGAACTAGTACCTTCAGCTAGACCACCTATGAACGGATCAATGTCATCAACACTCGCATATGCAGTAGCAAGCGCATTTACAGTTCCAGGGTCGCTTGATACATCAGAGAAGTCGTTCATTCTTGAAAAACCGTATGCTGCACGAAGTGTGTTGTAGTCAGGTAGACCTAAGTCTCTACCTCTTTGAAGGTTGAATGATATCAAATCATGTGTTTGAGCTCCACCGCCTCCAACGTTTTGGAATAGGAAGTTCCTCAAGTCATCACTTACAAGTACATCGACTGCTTCGTGTTGTTGCATCATGACGCCTCTTAGCATAGAACCAATACCGTATTGAATAGCAACAGGGTTGAAAAAAGCGTTACGAAGGAGTATAGGTCCTTGTGAGATAGAGTGAAAGTCTGGATCAACTCTGTGAATTACAGTGCTGATGAGACTGTGTCCAAATCGGAATGCAGCTCCTGAGAATACGTTCATGATACCAGGATTAACATTGTCGTTGTAGCCCTGAAATCAAGAAAGAGTAAGGTTGGTGGCTACTTCAGAGAAAAAAATGTTGGAGCTCTGGACGTACAGTGTAGTTTGGTATGTTTCCAATGATCTCTGGAAGCCATTCATACATTGTAATGGATTGTATAGTAGCAATGACACGACGTCTAGCTTCTTGGAATAGTCTCTCATCTGACCAAGTTGGGTTATCTGTTTGAAGCTCTCCAGCTATTCTGTTATGCTCTCTAACAAAAAGAGTATGCAAACAAGTCAAAACAGCGTTTTCATTGACTCTGACATCACCAGCAGCGTATATTTCCTCATCTGAAACAAATCCAATATTTCCCATTTCAAGGTTAAGTTCAGCAAGATTAAAAGGCAAGAAATCACCAGCACTTGTTTTCATAAGTCCGTTATTCCTAAACATAAACTTAATCTCAAAACGACAAAAAAACTGATAAAATTTCAGAACGTACATTGTTCTCAAACTATTGGCGTGCTCGACACTGTTTCCGTATACCATCGAACCATCGATGTAAGCACTGATGACGTTTGGATGTTCGAGGGGTTGATTTGCGGGAGTTCCAGATATTGGTACTGCTCTTGTAAAATGAAATTCTCCTGTGAAGATTGGATCGCCTGCAGGTATTACAATATTGAAGTCATCACCACCTTCTGGTGTTAAATCAATATCATGGTCGATGAATTGACCAAAATATGTCAATAAATCAGTATGTCTAGAGTACACCGTATGAGAACAAGGGAATAAACGCGACAAATGAAAGTTGTTTTGTGAAAACAATTACCTTCTTGGGTTTCTTGCACGTGATCTTTGTTCAACATGACCGGCAACAAGATTACTTACTAATCGAACTGAAGGAAGAGGGTTACCGCTAGAATCTAATTCACGTGGCTAGCGATTAAAGTTAATAAAGTCGCAAACAAAAAAATGGCAATGTTAGCGTACTGCAGATAGACCATCAGCATATGACGTTGGTATGACAATGTTACCTCCGTTACTCATTACTTGGCGTAACAGAGGTGTATTAACAGCGCCAAACGTTGGGTTATTAACGTTGTTATCAGAGCCATCGTATCCTTGGTACTCTTGACGGACTTCAATCTCAAGAACAGGATCATCTTGTGATTCTGAAGAGTAAACTGCCGAGTTGCCTCTACCGTTACCATCTAAACATAACATCAGTAAAAATATTTTACATACTCCCTTACCTGGTACAATGACAAAACCGAAGTTGTTTTGACCGCTATTCCAAGCTAAAACTGCGCTTGTAACATCAATAGTAAGAGGTTGGTTTCTTCGTGTATCATCAAATCCAGCTATCAAAGGACCGCTGAAATCTGCTGTATCGGCTCCAGGAGAAGGGCCAAAGTTTGCGTAACTGACAGTACTTTCTTGCCAATCAACAGCCGATCTGTAAATGTTTCCGCGATATTCGCCATTGTTTTCACCAATAAAAGTTAAAGTCGCAGAGTCAATAGTAGCTCCACGTGGTACTGAACCACCTTCGTCATCAAAGATACGGAACTTTATGACAGAGAACCTTCCGTTACTTCCCCAAGAAAGTGTGTTTGTAGGTACATTCATTGGGCTTGATCCTTCGCGACATGTTTGATCTCCAATGATGGATGCTGTAAAAGTTGCTAAAAAAAACCAATCAGAACTGTGCCATGGTGACTTAATTTATCCTTTGTTAACGTACTACTAGATACGAGAGTGACTACAGAAAGAAAAAGTAGTACTGAAAGAGCAGTAGAGTCGTTGCTCATCATGCTTGGTTTGTATTTTATGTCAGCTTAACACGTTTGTTGGTTAAGCAAAGAAAGTATACGAATCACAAAAGTTTTGGCAAAGAGTTTAAAACGAACCTATGGCCTCCGAAGGTGTACAAATACAATATTATACGTGTTTAAGGATTGGCCGACAATAGCGGACAAAAAAACCCGACCCATCTCTATCACGTCAGCATCGGCGTAGAAAAACTGGCTATCACGTGATAATATACAGTGTATATACTATATTTTCACTTCTAAGTTTGTATACCGCTAAAAAAACGGCGAGTTTTACTAGCGTCAATGTGTACCCACTCGCAGCAGCCCGCCAGATTTTCTTAAGGTAGCGATTTCGAAGGGTGTTCTAGTGCTGTTTTACAAAGATCTAGCAATGTGTAGTGTACGGGAAGTTGTGTGAGGAACTTTTAGTTTTTGTGCGGAACTTTTAGTTTTGTAGTTAATTGGCCAATTATTGAATATGTGTTTCTTGGTGATCTGTACAAATTTTTTTTTTTTTCAAGCGAGCGGAGCGAGCCTTGGCTCCCTCTTCACTATTTATTTGTTTTTTAATGTATGTATGTACATTGACATGGAATATTACACAAATACATCCTACAAATCCTTTGGACTCCCTTACCAAAACACCATACGACCAACAACCCTCTTGGTGATCAGTATAAGGTGGTAAATACAGCCATGATTAGGGTTTTGTAAATATGTATCATGGACCATGTAGTTGGTATTGTTGATGCTACTGTGGTGGGAATCGGTTGGAAAATGAAAGTTGGTGGCAGGTGGAGGTAGTGCACATTATACAGCACGTCATCAGATACAAACCAACGCAATGATTCATACGGTAATTTGTTTCTAAACAGCGTTGTTTGCGACCTAACGTTAGGGATAAGTGGACATAACTGTTTAAGCGGATTTGGCCGGAATATTCATTCGACGGGTTGATGCTAAATAAGGAATTAAAAGTTCCTTTTTTGCTACCCAAAGAAAGCATGCTACTCGGTTGGAACCTTTATTTTTATTGTCTGAAACTTGGTACTTTACTGAGATAATAACTGAATCCTTAAAGCGGTCATCTCCGGTGTGATCTAAAAAACAATCATGTTTGTGAATAGATAAAATAAACAAGTTTAAAAGTGACGTACTCGTGGAGCACAAAACGCTGTAGTAGAATAAAAAGTAGGTTGTAGATTAGGGGAACCTATTGGTGCTGTAAAATAAGCCATTTGTTCGCCTATAACACATGACTGTTTAGCGAAATTAAACAACCTAGTAGTACCAGTCGCCTTATCAATTGTAATTGTGTCACCACCAGAAGATGCAAGGAGTCTATTCTCATCAAGTATAGTTATTCTATATATGCCCATGATTGTATCTCCAAGTTGTGGAAGTAACGATACATCAAGTTCGCAAGAATCCGAAAAGAGAGCAGATACTTGAACTTCATAAAAGGATGTACTGGCAGTACTAAAAACTCCTTCAATGGAAAGATACATTATTTCACTTCCTCCACCAGTCACTACAATAATCATAAGACACGTGGGTGACACTGGAGAAAAGAGTAACAGCTTTTAAAGAATCAAAAAACAAAATTATCCTTTCTAACAAACTGCGTACTTCCTTGTATTCGGGTGTTTGAGAAAGGACGTGTAATTGTACAAGTTGATATAGGCCCAGATATACAATCATCAACATTTGAGGTGTCAAGGTGGTAACGGGTGATCACTGTAGAAGAACGTTGCATTGCGAAGAATACAGTGTCATCAACAAAAAATCCAGCCGAAATCCCCGTGTTTACAAGCCCAGAACAAATCTCTGTATTGTCTAATGCTCTCACCGATATAACCATACTTATTCTGTTTGATGTTGTAGAGCCAAACAATACCATTTGGCCATCCAACGAAGGTACTGATTAAAATGAGTGTAAACAACTTTTTGAAGGCGAAAAAAAGTTACACTTACTCACCATGGTGTCTGCACCCGGACCCAGTTCTGCTCGTATACCAGTATCAAATTGGGTATCACCAAAGTCTGAAAACAGTGTTAGCAAAATAGTTGAGGAAATAGTCAAAAAAATGGGTTTGTTGTTGTGTTTGTCTGTATGGTACCGTTAAAAGCCAAGTCTGATGATTGAATGACAAGAGTATCACGTATCGATAAGAATAGGAACCCAGGGTTTGGTAAGCATGCGCATGGTGATATAATAGAAAGTATTACAGCGATAAGAATGATTATTGAGACGTGTTGCTTCATTTGAAAAAGGATTTCTGGAAAATAACAAATATACTACAAATCTGACAAGTCACGTGATATTTTTTAATACTGTAGTGTGATAATTTTGTACGGGTTCGTGACAAACGTTAGGTGTACAGTATCACTTGAAAAAAGTACGTACATTGAAATTGTTTGATAAAAAAGAAGAGACTTGTTCTGAATACTTGAAAACAGATAGAACGAGAAACAACACATAGTGTCGCTATTAATTTTGCGAATAACAATTTATTTCAAGTTGTGCGGCGACTTGTATTCATTCTTATGGTGCAGGTACGACCATAAATGTAGGAGATCCAACAGGAGCGAAACATCGTTGTTGAGTGTTGACTCTTTTGATGTGGCGTTAGTTAACTCACACTACAGAAAAAATAAACATACACATTAGTGCTTGCATGTGATCGTGTTATTGCTCCAGTATCGTGCATTACCCATGGTTGGAATTCTGAGATTGTTCCTGTTCCTAAAACGATTCTTAGAGAACAGTGCATAGAAATACAACCAGTCAGTGTGACATACCTATAAATGTTCCATTGAAGGTACAGCTAACAAGGCTTCCAGCTACCAAAGATGCTCTTGAAGTTGCAAAGTCGTTGATACCAGGTACAGCATTGAACTGATATTATTTTTATGAATCACAACACATGTGTCTTTGTGTCTGTACACATACACACTTTGCACAATTTTCTCGTTGTTTTTCTCTACTATTTTTCACGTTACATCTCTCATCATCAAATATTGCCAGAGTGACTCTAGACATCTATGCATGTAGTGTTTAAGTGTGGATATTCGAGGATTGGTTCTTTGAATTTTCAGAAGTGCGCCCGTGAAGTTGTGGCTGTTGGTGTATCAAACAACCCAAATGCACTTCCTAACTCACTTCTCATTCGATCTCACTTGAGCTCAAGCAACGCATATGGCGCTTCAGCATCAACTATTGGCGCTTGTGGTACCCACGCAACAATCACATACTCTGGTTATCCATACGCAAGTCCACCAAACTCTATGAACCCTCCAATCAATTTCACAGAAGAATGGAGTCCTGGTACGTTAGTCGCTCTTTGTGTACGTGTGCCTCTAAATACTCTTAGATTGCTGGTTACTTCATTTGTTTTTTGCAAATGAAGGAGCATCAGCGACAATCAGTGTAAAGAATAATGACGTCTATCAAGTATCAACACACGTGTTCCAAAATATCACTCAAAGAACTTCTGTTTGTATTCCATTCTTTCATGTTCTGCCAACCTCTGTAACCGAACTGAGTCTTAAAATTGATGTTCACGCTCCTGAAAGCCGATTTGTTGTTCTTGATTTCATGTGTACCTCGACTAAGATTATTTGTGAGCACAGATTATTCCTTGATTCAAGCGCAACTGTTGGTACAAATACTACTTTTTTCAATTGTTCATCTTATTCATACCTCTGTAGGCAACCAATTCAGAGTTGATGTTGTTTGTAGTAACACAGGAAGTTCATTCGAAGAGATGTCAATTGAGTTTCCATTCACAAACGGCATTGTTGCCGCTGATGGAATTGAATGTGATATGCCTGAGGTACCTTCTACTTTCTAAATGATACTCTTTACAATCTATTTGTTTATATCAGTTCAATCCTGTACCTGGTATCAACGACTTTGCAACTTCAAGAGCATCTTTGGTAGCTGGAAGCCTTGTTAGCTGTACCTTCAATGGAACATTTATAGGTATGTCACACTGACTGGTTGTATTTCTATGCACTGTTCTCTAAGAATCGTTTAGGAACTGGAACAATCTCAGAATTCCAACCATGGGTAATACACGATAGTGGAGCAATAACACGATCACATGCAAGCACTAATGTGTACGTTGTAGCTTTTGTTCATTGTTTTAAACTAACATGATCATATCAAAAGGGTCAACACTCAACAACGATGTTTCGCTCCTGTTGGATCTCCTACATTTATGGTTGAACCTGCACCATAAGAATCTCTTGAATAAAGATACCGTGTTATCTCACAACAACTTGAATAAATCACTATTCCCTATCAACATTACCTTGCGTAAACAACCGTAAACAGAGCATCCATTGAGTAGTTTGGGAGCCAGCTTGTTGTAACATTTAATCACTCTCATCTTATCATATTCTGTTACGTATGTTGTGTGACAACTATTCCTTCGCTGTACCTACAAAAATACGAAAACTTGTCCTGTTTTGGCAAAAATCGTCAACGTATTTCTCAGATTGTTTCTCGCAGTATGGACTTTAAATCGGCTCTTACGAAAGACGGTTCCGCAGCTAAAAAGCCGCACCCAAAACCAGCAGCTAAGCGTCCTCCAAACGCAAATGACTTTAGGAAACGCGCGTGTCCACCAAGCGGTATATCTTTTACAATCACGTGATTAAATACTAAAACAACTCTGTTTTAAAGGTAATCCGGATAGTTTTAATTGTTGGTACGATGAGCATCTCCGAGATAAATATGGTAGTCCAAATCAGAAAGCTTGGACGTGGAAGGAGCGTAAACAGTACTTTTGGAACTTTTTCTCTCAAGTACGAGTGTGGTAATAGCGTCACCTATTGCGCTATTTTTTTTTTTATCTAAAGGCGTTTTTTTGTCCCAGAAAATCAATGGCAAGTATCCTTACCTACAAGTGCCTCCTGTATACGCCGCTGACGAGAAAATGGATATCAACAAACTACTAAAAGATCGTAAACAATCTATCGAGCACGTGTTACCAAAGGACGTTCTTTGTCAACAAATGCAAGCCAAAGTGCGTATATTTTCAAGTCCTTATCGCTAATTTTTGTTCGGGGTTTTTATCGAAATATGCTTGTACTAACCATCTCCTTGTAGTACCCTAAGTTCTTGAAACAACACCCTAATATTTTTGCCGGAGCGACAACTAATTTGTTTAACATGGCAGCGTCTCACCAAACAGTAAACAAAATGAGAGAGTGCGTAACAAAGCGCATTATCATAATTTAGCGTACTTACAAGAAATAAAGGTGTTATCCTTTTGACCTCGATGGAGATGGTGTAAAACATAAACCACTTAGATTCAAGGGCACAGCCGCTTATAAAGGAGTTGGTTTGGACGAAGAGCATGAGTGGATTGTACCAAATCGCAGCAAGTAAGCAAAAAAAGAAAATGTGTAAAACAAAAAACTGGAATTTCTCTTATACTTTTGTCATAGAGGTGATGTTGCTCGCGCAATGATATACATGTCTATCATGTACAGATTGAATAACTTGTACCCAAACGAAGTAGCCACGTTGAAGAAATGGGCCTTACATGGTAAGGAGAAAGTTTTTTTTCTCGACGTAAACAAGAAAATTAATTTGATGTTTTTTAGATCCTCCTTCCGCTTGGGAAAAAGCGTACAACAACTGGGTAAAGTCTTTACCATTCTGTAAAGGTACACTTCGATTGACGATCTTCAAAAACTAATTGTCTTGTTTTTAAGGATACAATAATCCTTTGATTGAAAATCAAAAATTGTGGCTTCAAGACAGCGTTCTCGTTGCCATCACTAATGCAGATGAAAACGCATTGGATGAAGCAAGAGGTGAAGTAACCTTCAATAAGGGCCCTGTAACTGTTGTTGCCATTCTACCTGATCCAAGAGGTCGTGACGAAGGCGCTGAAGAGGTACAAGAAAAATATCTAAAAAAAAAAAACAGGCGCAAGTCGCGCTTATTAACTTCACCAATAGATCACCTTTGGTGCTACTGGTAAAGTTACTGGTCGTTGGCGTATTGAAGGTCCTTTCGGAGGGTACATGAAGAAAACTTTTAGCGAATACTGACACGTGTCTAGGCTTCAAGAATTGAAAAAACTTCCATCTCCAGGAAATTCAGTTACTGTTAAGCTTACGGATGGTCCAACGTTACCTAACTCAGGAGGACGCTCTTGCAAGTTTTATCTTTGCAAATACGATGAAGGTTCAAAAAAATGGTTAACTATGCTCAAAGCTGTTTACCCAAAGGTACGTACTAATATCAATTTTATCACAAATCACGTGATTTCTAAAACTCAATGTTTTTTCAGGCCGAAGCAGGAAAATGGATCAAATTCGCTAAATAATGACGCCACTTTAATCAGTTCATACTGTATGACATCTTAATGCTAGAGTTGAGTACAGTAAGGTCTCAATACTGAGATTTTGAAAAAAAAAAATAAAAGAAGCTTTTTGCCTCAAAAAAAAATAAAGAAAGGAGCCCATACCAGCATACAGTGAATGCGAGCTTTATAATCGCAAGAACGCTTCAGTGTTGAGTTTTCCATGAGTTGCATGTGGCCGTGTTAGTTGTCTTATAAAAGAAGTTTGTCAATCTTGGTAAACTCATACGTACCATAGTAGTTAGAACCTTTAGTCCTTCATAACTCCCCTGGTTTATAAAAGATTTAATCTCAATATATTCTCAACATCAAAAGTAAATTAAATAAAACTGAAAAACAACTCTTCATTGAAGGGCGCTTTAAATGCAATTCTTTAACTGATATATTGTTGCAATTACAATTCAATATTTTAAAATAACTTTGGCTGTAATTAAGAGGCCACCCCCTAGTTTTATCCTATTACGAAAACAGCTCACACCTTCTTTTGTAGCAGAGTGCTTTCAGCATGAATTTCTTGTACACTAGTTAGAGCCTTTATTCCTTCATGTGTAACTCCCCTGCAACCATAAAGATAGATAGCATTAACGTTCGAAAGTGCTTTTAACCCTTCATCTGCTATGCATGTACAAGTGAGATTAATAGCATATGCAGCAAAAAGAGTTTAAACCTTCTAATCTGACTAGCACAAAGAATGATTTCGGTATGTAGGAGGGTACTTGGATGTCTTAGAATTGCTGTAGCTTGCCACATACTTGAAATTTAACATCATTGTATCCGATAATGTCATGAACAATAGCAGCAAGGTGATGACACGTTTGATATGCTGCGAATCGTGATTTAGTTGTTTGACATAAGATATGAGCTAAAATCTCTGTGGGAGGGTCCAAAAAGCTGTTTTTGCACTCAGACAATAGGTTTTATACGCTTGTATGTATAACATGCTTTTGATGTTTGGCGTTTAGTGTATTGTTTAACATAGCTAGATGCTTTGTAGTTCGTGTAGGGTACGAAAAACGGTACTACACTGGACTTTTTGCGCAAAATACAAAACCTGGTTTTGGCTACCTTGGTTATGAAAAGGAAGCAAGCACGTTTTAGTGATCTAACTTAGATGTTGGGTACTTACACCTAGTACACAGGAAGCGAAAGAATAAGCTGAAGCTAGAACAACTTGCTTCTTCAGATATGCGTGTGAAGATGGTCTAACAAACAACAAACATATAGCAGCTAACCATACGGTTAATCTCTTGCCTGGAGATACTACCACAGGTCCAAAATGAAGAGCTTCAGAATGTACTTTTCAAACAATTTGGGAGGGTACTTTATTGGTTACATTGCACCAGGTACTATCATCACTTAGAAGTCTACGTCTTTGGCAGAAACACCGCATACTTTGAAATCACTGGAATGGTGGCCAACAATTGCCGAATTTTTGACATTTGTTACTGCGTGCTAAAAATAAAATAGTTAGTACCAATTGTTGACTTTGTTTTTGGTTATTGATTTACTGGTTACGTACTTCACAACTAAAAAGAGCGATACGCACTGGAGTTCCATGTCTGTCCTTGAAGTTTGTGGCAGGGTTAATACAGTTTCCCATTTTTTGCATAAGTTTGCTTGTAAGTGCTGAATTGGAGTTCAACTTCGAAATACGCCATTCAAACTTGCTACCACATGCAGATACGACAATACCGGCTTTTACTGAGTTAAGATAATCCCCTATAAAACAAAAATATCAGCTTCACGTGTACTGGTACTTCAAAAAAGAAAAAAGAATTCAGAAAAAAGTTGCTTGCCTACGAGATGGACAAACGCTTGGGTTGATGTCGGCCTATCGTAGAACTTTTTGAGAAGTGAAGCCAAGTGACCGTAAGCTGCAGATTTCGTTCCCTTTACGCCACTAGTAGGGATCTTATAGTGCTTGTAGTACGCGACCAAATAGTTATTTAATGCAGTTTCCAAACCAGGCTTTGCTGCATTGGCGTCCAAGATTCTATCAACAATGAAATCTTTCCATGTGACATCTGGGTTATGCTTATTCTTATCATTAGTAGTTACAGCTGAAATTCCACCATTTGCAAGTTTTATAATAGTTGATATATTACCGCCTTTTGAAATACAATTAATCACGTGACAGATCAATAAAAAAAAAAAAAAAAGAAGTCGTACCAACATCACCCAAGTTTCCAATAGCGCTCGTAAGTACTGTAAACAAAAAGCCTGGAAGCTTATTTGAAGGAGGTGCTGGATCAGTTTGTGACATAAGCAACTGAAAAGCTTGCAAGTTGCTAAAATCTGCCTGATAGGCACTCGTGAAAGCAGCAAACATGAGTCCTTTAAATGAAGGACGATCTATTCCTTTTGAGTTTGCCCAATCTTTCAAATCTTGTAGAGCACTTGTGTAAGAGCCAAGCAAAGCTTCCTTCTCGAGTAAATGTTCATCGCTTGCCAAAGAGCAGTGTTTTTGAGGGAAAGAATAAGAGCTTGTGTGTTGTGGGCAGGTGCATGATTTTGCTGTAGCGCAGGACTTTGAGCATGACTTCTTTGATCCAGGTACTACAGGGCAGCATTTTCCTGAACTATGCTTGTTCCAACTAGGTCCGCAGCTGACCGAACGGCATTTAGAGCCGCAGTAAGATACTCCAGTGCTGTTAGTCTTGTCGATAGAAATCAGGTCAAACGCAGCAGCCACTGCTAATATTGCTAGAATAACAAACAATGAGGTGCGCATCGTGTTTAAGGCTTAGAATTATGGTAATTCACTTCTTTAAAATCGCACATTGTTGGCAAATATTTCCAACTAATTTTCCCACGTGGCGGTATCAGGTTTGAAGACGCCTTCACGTTGTTGGTCTGTATCCCAAACGTTAACCGATGTTTTTTCTTGTATTTTCAGGTAGTACTACCCACTAAGATATCTCCATGGCTACCTCGCTGTTGTTTGTACACCTGCTTGGCATTTATAAGCGCCAACCCGAGAACTCGTAGGCCACGAGACATGTGAAACGAAACGAAACGAAGCTTAACTGTCGCCTCTAGATATCTAGAATACTCAAAACTGTAAGTCGAAAGTGGTAATGGTACGACGCGTTATACCAACTTTCTCAAGATTATCAGAATACCCTCCAGATCGTCACATTGCCGTTACGCACGTACTCTACACTAGAGTGGCAGTTACCTAATTCACAGACTAATTGTGTGTGAATTACAGCTTTCCACCCCTCGTTAACGAGATACTAGTTTCTAGTTTTATGCTTTGACACGGCTCACGTGTTACGAACAGGTTTTTTTCATTTCAGCTTATGAGAACATTCCACGTATCACTTTTTCACTAGATCAATTTACAATGAAAATGCATTTTCACCATCGTAAACAATCAAACAAGAAGTGGTCACAATCTACCATAACAAAAAAATTGGAGATGAATTTATTGACAATCTCTAGCAACTTTATTTTTGTTCTAGAACTTGTTATTGAGTAGAGGGTATACAAGCCTAGTGGGCTGGCTGTAGTATTTTGTGTGCAGTAGTTGATTTGGTTCCCAATATCCCGTAAGGTATTGAAGAAATGAAGCAGCAATCTGATCACAGCTATTAATTTTCTCACTTTGAGTTTTGTAAGCCGCTTTGACTTTTAGCCTTGCTTTTTGTCTTACTTGTCTGGGAACTCTCACTCAACTGAAGCTGCTTTCGTTGCTTCCATGATCGAAATGTCTTAAAAGCCTCCCTTCCTTGTCGAAAGGTATTCGAACTGTTCTCAAACAAATTGGCTATTCACAACGGCCTTTTTTAATACTTCCATTTGGAAAAAAGCTCCTGTAGCCTTACTATTGTAGATCTTGCACTACGCTAAGATGTTACGGAGTTTGACGCGTATAAGCGTAAATTCCAGAACGATTTACTATAATGGTCTGAATACGCTCTAAAAATGTTTATATACTGCTCCTTGAGTACTTGAACGTAATGAACTACCGATATCGCGTCACAAAGTACACTTTAGTTGTGAAGCTTGTGAAGAGCGTTCAGCTAACCCGCAGCGTACCCAATTACTCCCAAACCAAACACGATAAGCAACACATCACAACAAACAGAGAAAAACCCAAATAACATAACCTGCGATATTATTACCGAAAGAAAAGCATGGAAATTGATAGTCTTACAAGCCGAGTTAGGACCAGAAAACGGCATTTTGCACGAAGAAACATGAGTTCTCTGTACGTTGTTTCAACTGAAAATCACGTGTTTTTGATTAACGACAAAGACAAAAAACAGTGTTTTTCTTTTTTTTTGGGTTTTCACTAACAAAAACGCAGTGCTGGTACCCTAGAGTTCAGATACTGGCAATATACAGGCGAAATACAAAATGGTAAGCCACATGGTGTTGGTATGGCAATGTACCATCGCCGTGGATCGTATTTTGGAGCCTGGAAAGAGGGTAAACGGCATGGAGATGGTTGTTTTACAGGTATAAAGGGAGCGGAGTATACGGGCCAATTTAAAAATGATAAACGTCACGGGACTGGCACGTTTAAATACTCAGATGGGTCAACGTATAGTGGTCAATGGCGTGAAGGGAAGTATCACGGTAAAGGAACGTTTATATGGCCTGATGGGTCAACTTTTAAAGGACAATACGAAAATGGCTTGCGCCAAGGTCGTGGGACGCTAGTGATGCCTAATGGTTGTTCTTATACTGGTGGATGGGTTAAAGATAAGAAACATGGTGATGGTACAATGACGTTGCTTCGTGGAGCAAAATATTCGGGTCAGTGGAAGAACAATGATAAAGACGGTATTGGCATGTTTACTTATTACGATGGTACAAAATACGTCGGTTCTTGGAAGGATAACATGCAACACGGTTACGGAACATTATATCTTCCTCATGAGGGTACAGTGTATGCAAAGTGGGTAAACGATAATGGGAGTGGTATCTTGAGGACTTTCAATGATATTGAGTTTACAGTAAAAGTCAATGTTAAAGTCATTAGACTTAAAGAGCTTGCTCCTCCTTTCTGGTGCTCTAAAAAGGTTGCTAGAGAAGTCGGTAATATAAGCTCATATGCCAAGAAACCTTTTTTAGAAAAAGGAATCACGTGCGTACACACTTTAACACGTGATTTATTTTTTTTTATTCTAATTTTTTTTTGGTTTAAAGTGGTGATCAGATGCTTAAACTGAAGAAGAATGACTTGTTAAACATGGGATTATCTCTACCTGTTTGCACTCAGATAGAAAGCAGAATAGTAAAGTTGAAAAGTGGTAAGAAAAAAGCGACTAAAAAAAAAAGAAAAACTTGATTTTTTTTTGTGATGAATATCTCAGTATGTTTCGTTTCTTATCTGATATTTATTATTCTTAGATTATGCACGTTACGTTACAAACTTACAAGCGAATTGTCAACCTCAAGGAGAAGTAGCTTGGTGGTCACTTGGATGCCCATTGTTCCCTTGGTAAATTTTTTTTTATAGTTTATTTAATCCTAGAGAAGCTTACACACCACTCTAGGCGTTTTGCTGATACTTTCTTAAAATATGGATCATGGAAAAGTCATGGGAAAAATCCCGCTTCTTATAAAACGTGCCATATAATTCGCAAGGGAGATGTACGAACTTTCTTGTTCAATTTTTCCTATTTAGACTGTCAGTTTTTTTTTTCTTTCAGAGTTGCTTATCTTATATCGTAGATACTTGAGCCTTTTGAGTATGAGAGACTTCACCGTTTAATGGCATATTTGGACGGCAGTAATTTCAAAATTGTAAGCGCCAAAGCAATCAAGAACGACAGACTTCAGAAAGCCTTCGAAGTTGGTGTACGTTTATCAGATCAAAACAAATTTATGATTCCTTCTTTCTTCTCACCGTAACTGTAGAAACAAAAGCTAGCGACTGGACACAGAGTATTTCCAAACCTGTTTAATAATGCAAAATGGAAGAAGGATAGTAATGGAATAGAAAATGAAGAAAAGAAAAGAAGAGAAAGTTCTCTACAAGTATATAATACCCTTGTAAATAATGTTGGTTGGAACAAAGATACAGGTGAATATGATTTACCTATTATCCCAGCTATATATGCTTGTAAATCTACTTCATCATTAAGACATTCAATAAGCCGAGGCTTCAATACAGACTTGTCAAAAGGTATGAACTTTTTTTTTTCTTTTTTTTTCCTGAACTTTTTTTTTGACGTTATTCTTTAGATTCACAAACTGACCGTGTTCGGCTATCTTCTTCTGTAAATTATATTAAGAAATATGCCAAACAAAATGAGGATGGTACTTTAACAATGCTCGTTTGTGTAAGTCTAAAAAAGTACCGCAAATTGAATTCTTATTATCATTTTTAGTATATTGCTCCTGGTAACATTTATCCAATTCTCGAGAATGAAAACGTGAATAATGTTGTAGATGGATATCAATCACACTTTGTACACTACCCAAAACAATCACCTCATGCCTCTGAGATAATAATGTTCAACCGTACGCCAACCAAAAGATCAACTTCAATTTTTTTTCTAAACTTACTTTCAGGTGAGCACATATTACCAACATACGTTGTCACATTACAACCAATGGCTACATCAAATCGTGTACATGCACCTAAAATTGTACGCACCACCAGACCTCGAATTGACGGCGCTATGGATGGAGCTGTCCGTGGTCTTTGAAACTCAAAATAAAAATTATTTATTCTTAACCAACATTTGGTTCATATTTACTTAACTAAAGTATCCTCGAAAGTCTAGTTTCGATATGTTCAATAAGACTAAGTAACAAACAATCTACCAAGTTTAAAAGAAATTCCTTTTTTTTCGTGAATGTAGAAAAGTGGTAAGATTTCGTTTCCCACTTTTTTTTTCTTTATTCTTTTCGCTAGATTTAAACACTTTGCCTTTCCTGTAATGTTGATGAGCCACGGGGTGTAGTCACTTGGGACACATCGACGAAATATTTGTTCCTTATTCACTTGGCCGCTGACGACTGGCGGCCACCGAATGGATTGCATTCCCAATTCGACACTCATCTTTTTTTCCGCAACGTTTTATGCTCAGTGTAATCAAAATACACAGAATGTGCTGTTAGTGCACGCCTCATTAATTTGTACAAAGATACACAACTTTTTGTGCAACTGTTTTTGGACTTTGTGTAGATCGTTCGAAGCAAGCCACTTATTGCTTTGTAAATTGGTTTGCAGTGTCAAAACAAAGTATTTGACATTCCTAAAGTTCCACACGCTGAACAAATTGAGCAGATGGCTATACTGTACGACCCTGTGCATTCAACCTATAGTTGATATCTATGATTTTTGTAAATGTCATCCACGAATCTGAATACATGCAACTTTTTCCAACACCAGAATCTCCAAGATGAACATTGAATAAGTAATCACTAAAAACGTGTATCAGGGTATAGCATTCAAAAAAAAGAACGCACCTATCCTTTAAGCGCCTGTAAGGACCTGTGGAAGGATGTAGAGCTATTAAACATCTACCTGCTTTATCGCCCACACAGCAACAGGGTAGTAGTACTCTTAAGCTGTTTAGAAAGTCAAACATAGTGTAGGCAAAAGGAGCTTGCTGCAACACGTGAGAACAATCTTTGGACTTAATTGACATATGAGCTTCGCTCCTCAGGTTAGTATACTCCTTTCGCGAGGTGTTTTCAGAGTGGCTCATTTGGCTAGGCATGCTTACTTTGAATAGCCTAACCCGTAAAATCATAGACAACAAACACCGCGTGCCTGAAAAAGCTGATCACATTAGTCAAACGATTTAAGAGTTCGTCAAGTAACTTATCAATAAAAAACCAAGACACAAAATGACGAACAAGCAAGGGTGGCTCAATAAAAAGGTAATTGGAAACTAAGAGATCTTGAATATTTTCTATAAAGTGCGAACTAGCGCCGTAAACCTTTAAAGTTGTTCGTTTTTTTAAAAGCCGAAAAAAATGATTGTCAATAGGCTCATATGCGCCACAAGTGGGGTAAGAGGTGGTTTGTACTATCAGAAGGAGTGCTAAGATATTTCCCAGATCCATCACCAGTAAGTAGATAATTAACGCTAGTACCACGTGATTTATCACGTGATAATATCAATTATGTGATTAATAAAGCAATACGAATACCCCGTTAATGATTAAGTGGATAGGGCAAACCTCTTGGCACAGAGGATATGAAAAACGTTTTAGGGATGAGGAAAACTGAGTATGGTATAAAAACAAACTGTTTCTACATCCAAACAAAGAAGCGGACTTACTACCTCCAATGTGAATCCGAAAAAGGTAACGAACTTTTTTTCTTTGTTTAGAGCTCAATCTTTGTAAGTCAACTGGCTTCTTGTTTTATAATTGTGTGGTTAGAGTGTGATGTATGGTTGGATGTACTTGGTAGGGCTGTATTATCAGCAAGGCATGAAGGAGGTACTCACGCATGTTAGTGCATCTTCGAAGTAAAATAATAATTTCATTCTTACTCTTTTAGTTCTTTCTACTTTTGACCTTCATGGAACGCTTTCGGAGCTGTTTAAAACTCCACTGGAAGATCTTACATCAGATAAAGATATACCGAGGTACATTAGAAAGTAAGGATACATCTAACGTTTTAAGGCTCGCATCAAAAGTGAAGCTTTTTGATGATACAAATAAGGAAATTTTCTTTTATCCTGTTGGTGGTACGGCGCTCAATTGCTTTCTCTCGTGTTTTTCACTTTGATTAGATTATCTGGGATATAAGGAAACACTATATTTACTGACAGCTATATTTCATCACGCACAATTGATATACGATGTTGAAAATTATGCAATTGTAAAGTTAAGAGCTTTACAAGATGCTTTCAAACAACTTGGCGAGAGTTCATCTGTACCAAGTGCGCTTGGACAGCTTTTTACAAATCACTTATTGGAAGATGATAAATGCTATAGAATGACACGACAGACATTGAAGGCACGAACAGCAGCACCGAATGATGCCAAGAACAAACTTCCTTCGATTTTTTTTTACATAACTTTTTTTGTAATAGTTGCTGAATCAAAACATTATTGCTCCTGCACTAAAGCTCTTATATATGGTTATTGCCGTAAAATGTCCGTTTAAAGACACAGACTTTTGGGAGATAAAGATGCGTTTTGTAAAATCAGGGCTTGAAGTTCGGCACAAGAGGAAGCAAGAATATATCACAAAGGTTTGCAGCACTGAAAAAACCGCTTGAGATTTTGACGGTTTTTTCTGGTTTAGGATCCTATTAACTACTTTGATTTTGAGTGGGAACTTTTACTAAAGTTCGATAGAAACATGACAAGAATTATAAACGTAAAAGTTGGGTAAGTAACTAATACACTGAATAAGGAGTGAACTTTTCAAAAAAGTCTTATTTTTTTTCTAGGATTACACATTGCAATTTTTATAAGTGCTCAAGTACAATGAGACGTGCTTTTACAAATGTTGCAGCTCCTTTTTTAACACCAGAAGCACAAAAGCATATTCGATAGAAAAATTGTAACTTTAATTGCACGTGATAAAGTTAGCCCAAAAAAAGTTAACGAAAAAAAAAAGAATAAATTGTTTTCGGCGTAATAGTTTTATAACTTGGTACTATGTGATAATGATTGCGACCTAGAAGGCAGAAAAGATCCAGCGCGCTGGTCTAGATACGATCCACATGATAGAAGATAGCCACGTGTTTTACTACAACAGTGATGTCCTCAGTTATTCAAGAGTCATCAGAAGTTCAACGTGTGTTCACAAAAAGCTGTTGACACCAGCAATGTTCAGTACTACTTTCACGTGAAAGACTGTAAAATAATAACAGAAAACTGTTAGTTACATCACAACCGAAATTAATACATAATGAAAGTCAAACAGTCAATAAAAACTACTTGTGCAACAAAAAAGCTGAGTCACCTATTTTCACGAGTTTTGTTTATGTGAATCAAAAAACACGCTCTAAAATTAACCAAACAAGGTTTGAAGCAGATCTAACAGGTGAAAGGTAGTGATACATAACAAAGATGGCATCGGAGGAGGCAATTAATGGTAAAAGAAGCCATAAAATTATGTGGTTCGAAGAGTGTTCTAACACAACGCTAGAGAGTCGTACTACGCGATTTATGAAGGATTATACAGCGGGACAACTTGCTGGTTTTGCGCAAGTCTTCGTAGGACAGCCATTTGATACGTACGGCTCTTTTATCGCTAAAACAACGCGAATCGCTAAAGTATAAGCTAGTTTAACACTTTATACTCAAAAATGTCGTTAACGTCCGAAATATAGCGTCAAAGTGAGACTACAGACACAACTCAAGTCAAATCCAACGTACAAAGGGCCATTAGATTGCGTGATAAAAATGACTAAAAACGAAGGTCCTTTATCTTTTTTTAAGGGCATGGGTACGTCTTCTTTAGTGTACTGTTTACTGTTCACCCCTTTTGTACAAGTACTAACTGGTAACTTTAGCTATACCCATGGTACTCACTGGAGCTTGTGCTAGCGTTCAGTTTGCTGCTAATAGTCAAGCACGTGCTTGGTTCAATGGAAATGATAAAACAAAGTGCGTTCTTTGTTCGAAATGAGTTTCTTTCCGTGTCACAATGTCTATCTCATAAATACCTCTAGGCGCCTAACATATCCTCAAATATATATGTCAGGTGCATTTGCAGGGTTTGCCGGATGTATTCTTTCAACACCTATCGAGGGATTGCGTATAAAACTACAACTTCAAACCAAGAAAAATAAGGGACTTTTCAATTTTTTAAAAACTGTTGTTAAAGAGCACGGTGTATTAGCACCAATGAAAGGTTACGGTATAACATTATGCAGGGAGATGCCTGCGTTTGCATCATGGTTTCTAAGCTATGAGGTACGGAGATATTCCAAAAAATACAAAACGAAAAAAAATTCTAATGTTTAAGTTAGTTCGCTTTAAGGCAGGTAGTACCTGAAGGCAAGACAGTTGCTGATATTAATCCATTGCTTGTCATGATGTGTGGATCAATAGGAGGATACTCCTATTGGCTTTCATCGTACCCAATAGACGTTATTAAGTCAAAAATCCAAGCAGATTCTTTCAATGTAGCAAAACGAAAATATTCAAGGTTGGTGTTATTGTTTGGACACGCTTTTATTTCTCACTAACGTTTTCTCTTTAATTGTAGCTCTTTCCAATGTGCCAAGTATATCATGAAAACAGAGGGATGGCGTGGTTTCTATAAAGGGTTTGTTCCATGCATGTGTCGTGCATTGCCAGTTAATGCATCCATGTTTTTTACCTATGAGACTGCTATGCAAATGATGGGTGGAAGAAGTTTTTGATGATAGAATAGAATGTAAGATAAATACCTAAGGTGCTTTAAAAAAAAACAGATTGATTCTTGTTTTTATCCATTTTGTGGTACTCGATTTAAGCCAATTTCAGAAAAACTCTATGTCTAGAGGTGGTCGCTAAACGGTTATAGCCGGTTAGCCGTTTAAGTTATTGGGACCGGCTATAACCGGCTCAGAAAAATAAGGGAAAACTCATCCATTTTTTGCATGTTTTTTGCTTAATACTAATACTACACTTTGTACCTATGCATCGAACACTAACGCATTCAAAGCCATTGAGAGCATGTAAAACGTAAAAAAAGCATGTGGTGCAATGGTGAAACATTAACAAAATCGCACATCTTTAAACGGTTTAGCCGATTACAGATGTTGTTGAGGAGTTTCTTAGCCGGTCGGTTAACCGGCCATAGATTTTTGTTACCTGTTTAGCCGGGACCGCACCAACCTCTCCTCTATCTATGTCTAATTGTGTACTTCTTTGTTGCCTTTTTCGCGTTCTCAATGTTTTTAACGGTCGTTTAAGCGAATGATAACGGGTTTTATGTTTTCATTTCTACGCCTTTGTTTAATCATGTTGGGGCTTTATCATTGTGGGATTTATTACCAAAGAAGGGTTTAGATATTATTTTTAAGTTTATTATGTCGGCATCCACTTAAACATTTCCGCTTTGCGCAAATTGTGCGAGTTTCCTGTCATTTAGAGCGTGTTTTACAAAGAAAACTCGTAAATTTGTCAGCAGTAGCGTTTGTTGTCATTTTTTGGCGTGTTTACAAAGAAAACTCGCACTGTTTTCGCTTTTTTGCCTCTCGCTCACAACGCTCCTGAAACGCATGCAAATAGTCGAACTTGGCTCTTTTACGCATGTAAAGCCCGTACAGAGGCGGAAACGTTTAAGTGCAAGTCGACATACACTTTTAAGTTTTTTTACCCTAACAGTTGTGCTTTGCTTGTTTCGATGTTGCGTAAGGTGGTAGGTTATACTAGAAGGCCTATAAATATACGAAAAAGGGTACCAGTTCGGCCACTGACAGCTGAAGACACATACGAAGCTAAAGGACACCTTACTTTTGGAGCCCGTATTAGGGAGCTTCTAAACATCATGCCATACACCAGCTTTCGCTGGGCATCGGAAAAATTACTCAGCGCTCCATTGTCACAATTACAGCCTAAAGCCTATGCTTCGTTTCTACAAGCTATTGCGGGCACTACAACAAATATTGGTTCATTCACGAGCCTTGTGGACGTCGTAGATACGATATGGCGTCTTGTACCGCCCCAATTAAAAGAAAAACCACTCGCAATACAAAATTTAGCGTTAGAGTTGATGGTGAGCGCCCACAATACTAAAGGAACGCTTGGAAGACTTATGCCATCTATACTAGAACTAGTAGAGAAGAACCCGTTCCTGATCGATTCAAGTTCTATTGTTCGGGTAGGAGACTCTTTAGCCCATTCTCTAGTTCGTGACTCTAGAAAAGACAGAAATAGTTTACACATCGAGATGATTTCGCTACTGAAACTGCTGGTGAAGGCAGAATACTTTATCTTGACGCCTTTTATTCTATTCATGAGGATAGCCAAAGAAGACGGAAGTTTTCAATTAGCTAGCGAGACTATTACGATATTAGATCAGTGGTATCCTTCTAGAAAGTGTACAGATTATCTGGATCAACAAGTTATTAAGCGTGAAATTGATATTATGAGAAATGTTTACATGGAATTAAGAGCGCAAGACGATAAAGGGCTTGATAAGCATACACTTACAGGAATGCTTGAACGTGTTTCCAACAAGCTACCGCCAGAAGAAGGGGCAGAAGTAGCGGAACAAGTCGAGGAAGAAGTAGAGGTAGAAGAAGTACAAGAGGTGGACAAACAAGAAGCAGCGGAAGTCGAGGAAGAAGTAGCAGAACAAGTCGAGGAAGAAGTAGAGGTGGAAGAACAAGAAGCAGCGGAAGTCGAGGAAGAAGTAGCAGAACAAGTCGAGGAAGAAGTAGAGGTGGAAGAACAACAAGCAGCGGAAGTCGAGGAAGTAGAGCTAGAAGAACAACAAGAAGTAGCGGAAGAAGAGCAAAATGAAACTGAGGTAGAAAACGCAGAGGAAACAGTGGAGGATGCTTGGAAAGATGTTTACCAAAAATTACGAAAAGAATGAAAAAACTTTTCAACTTCCCAGAATTTTCTTAGGGTTAAACGTTGTATTTCAAGTAGCTGTGTTACATGATCTGAGGTAGTTTTAATTTGTACAACCACCTTGTCTAAACTTGCACTCCTATATTTCAATAAATACAATTCACGATTGCTTACGAGAAATGCTTGTAAAGGCTTCAATAACAACAACAGTTTGTGAGCCAACTTAAAGGCTATTTCGGCTGCTTCTACTGTCAAGCCAATATTGGTATTTTGGAACATTCTCAAATACCAATAATGGCTTTCAATTGTTGTGTATTGAAGCGACTTAGTCCATAAAGTTTAAGGTAGTCAAAAATCAACAGTTTTTTTTTGAACCCAAAACAAACAATCAATAACTATGTCTAAACTTGGTGAAAGCTTCCGTCATTTTACTGCCATGAAGTACGTCACTAGGAAAGTCATACTACGTACTATTCATTAACCTCAAACAATCAGATATGCTGAACAAGGCAAAGCATTTTTAAACGTACGTTGATAACCGTCACGTGTTCTTTCTCGCTTTCTAACAACATATAGGCATACTGGGGAGACCAAGAAAGCGCGTCAACATCCACAAAACGTCAAAACTAACACACGTGTTAGAGAACGCCGAGAAAGTATGGGATATTGTGAATAAATTCGTTGAGCTTGATCTCGACAAGGCAGAAAATGGTAGCGATTTAGATGAGTTCAAGTATGTCTATATAGTGTAGTAAAGTCTCTCATATATTCTTCTAGCGCGCACAGAGTACTGGAATTTTTTGGTGAGTGTTTTTTTCTTTTCTTTGTTTTTTTTTTCATTCTGAGCTTGCTGATAACCTAACACGTTCCCAGGTGAGACCAAAACAGTTAAAGCAATGAGAGAGGTAAATTAACATTGTTGTTTATTTGTAAAAAAAGTTCTGGCACGTGATGGTTTCTAACGAAACGGTTTTTTTTCATAGGAACTTCAAGAAGCTGATTTAGATTTCAACAAACGTTTGGCTGTCATTGAATACTGTTTGTGGAGTAACAACAAAACTGTGTCTGATTTCGTCAAAAGACCACAAGCACGTGATATTAGTAACAATTAATAATAACACCTTTCCAAAGGGAGAAGGCGAGGCCGTCAAAAAGGCACAAAAACTGTTGGAAGAAGTGCTTGCTGCTTTAGCCGATTCACAAGCAAAAGCAGCCGTTGCCAAAGAAAAACTCGCCGCTGCTAAGGCTGCAGCTGCTGAAGCAAAACAAAAAGAAGCCACCGCAGCTGAACAGGCCGCTCAGGCAAAGAAAGACGAAGAAGAGCAAAGAGCAGCTCTCGCTGAAGTCAAAGTACGCAGAAATTCGTATCTGTTTTTGTTTTTTCTGACTCTTTCTTTCTTAGGCCTTGGAGGATGCTTACAATGCCAAGACTGAAGATCTTAAAGCTAAATGCGAAACTGGTGGTGTGGTGACTAGAAACAGATCCAAGAATGAGCTCGCTCAACATTTAGCTGGTAACCAAAATAATCCTAATACTAGCTGTATTTTGAGGGATTTTCTTTGGTTCTAACATTGACTTTAGAGGATCCATTACCTCTACGCTCTGCAAAGATTACTAATGAAGCCGCAACAAGAAAAGCAGGTACCTTGATTATTGACATTTCTTTGGACTAGAGCGTGTATCTGAGAATAATTGAGATGTTTACTTTTTTTAAGAGAAATCGAGACTCGCAGCTGAGGCATCTCATGCAGCCGCTGTAAAGTCGAGAGAGGAATCTGAAGAAGCCGCAGAAGCAGCTAGTGCTGCCAAGGCTGAGGTAGGCGCCGTTTTGAACGAGATATTTTGTTGTTTTATCTAACTTTTTTTTCTATAGGCAGACGCTGCTGTTGCAAAGATGCAAGAGAAACTTGCTGAAGCTGAAGTACGTTCTATTATATCTAGTTATGTAAGCACAGTTATTAACATATCAAAAAGGCTGCTTTGGAAGAAGCAAAGAGAGTACCTTCTGGTCAAGGAAATGTCTGGGTAACTTCAAATTTTCTTACAAGATTTTTTTGTTTTTTCATTATTTAATTGCATCCTAGTGGGTTGAGCGTCAATTGACAGAAGCCAAAAAGTACATGCCAATGGTAAGTAGCAAACATTCACGTGGATTTTGAAATGTCAAACATTTTTGTTAAACTTTTTTTGTTAGAGCAAAGGAGGTATCACTCGCAAATAGACTTCAACGTCAAATCAGCAACAACAAAAAACAAAAAAAAACTTGAAACAATAAAAAAATTGTTGAGACTCAGAGCTTTGCCGTGTCATATTAGCAACAGTTTAGTACTGTAACAGTATGTCACAACGTGATATCGTACTGTCGGTAGCCATGTCTCATTAAACGCAACGTCAAAACATTATTTATGGCAGACTTTGTTTGAATTTTTTTTTTTGCGCAGTGTGAAATAGCGAAGAGAAAGACTGAGCGCGTGGTCGCTAAAACCAATTTATAACCATGGCTAACCGATCAGACCCTCTCGCTACGTCTGTGCATGGTCATGGCAACCCTCAGTTTCTTATTGAAAAGATTATGCGTACGCGCATATACGAATGCCGCTATTGGAAGGAACATTGCTTTGCGCTTCAATGTAAGTTATTTTAAACGGAATTAGACCAATTTTAATTTTGTTTCTAGCAGAAACGCTTGTAGACAAAGCAGTAGCGCTTAAATACGTTGGTGGTATGTACGGTGGGAATAAAAAAGCAACGCCGTTTATTTGTTTATTGCTCAAAATGCTCCAAATTCAACCAGAGAAGGAGATTATACTCGAATTCATTAGAAATAAAGACTACAGGTACATTACTCCCTTTAACATTAAAAATTAACTTCTGACGCCTTTAAAAGGTACCTCCGTTGCCTCGCAGCGATTTACTTGCGTCTCACTGCTCAATCCATTGAAGTATACAAGTTTTTGGAACCACTGCTGATAGACATGCGTAAAATCAAATTTGTGATGCCTTCAGGCAGTACGTACATTTCGAAGTGGAATAAATCCAATAGAACGAAGAAAAAGCGCTTTTTTCGTTTTCGGATTTTTTCTTTTTTCGTTTTTTCTTCTCCTTGTTCGCTTGTGCTTACTTTATATCTAGAGGTTGAAATATCACATGTAGATGAATTTGTAGACTCACTGTTAACTGAAGAACGCGTGTGCGATTCCATTTTACCACGTATTACATCCGAAACTACATTTTTTTTTTTTTTTTTGACATGAAAAGCAAAAATAAAACTTTTTTTTTTAACGCCTTGCTTGTTGGTCTGACGCCTTTATTATTTAGGTCTTATGCGTCGGATTACATTAGAGGATAAAGGACAACTAGAGCAACGTATATCTGGGTTAGAAGAGGAGTTACGTGGATCAGACTCTGAGTCTTCTTCTGAAGATGAGGAAGATGAAGAAGATGAAAAACGTGAACGTCTTCCAGAGGAGGAACGAAGATTACTCGAAGAGGAACGAGAACGCCTTGATGGTAAAGGCAAAGAAAGATGGCGTAAAAGTAGGAAAAGGGCAAGATCAAGGTCTAGAGATAGATCACTATCTGGATCACGTGATAGACGAAGAAGGTAAGTAGCAACCTATTTTTTGTTCTTTTTTTTCAACATTTTTTCTGTGCCCTGTGCGTTGAGAATTTTTTTTTAATGGTTTAAGTAGAGATAGACGATCAAGGAGTAGAGATCGTGATAGAAGGCGAAGACGATCCAGGTCAAGGTCCGGAGATAGACATCGCCGTGATGGACGTTATAGACGTGAAGATCGTGATCGTAGGGATCGGTATGATGATAGAGATCGTCGTAGAGATGATGATAGACGCCGTAAGAGAGATAGAGATGATAGAGATCGTCGTAGGGATGATGATGATAGACGAAGCAAAAAATCTAGAACAGGAAAGAAGAAAAAGAAACGATCTTCTGAGAAGGAAGATGGCGAAATTGGTGAGACTAGCGGCGGCGGCGGTGGCGGTGGCGGACTACGTGATATGTCTGTTGAAGCTATGAATAAGATGCGTATTGCTATGGGTCTTAAACCGCTAAAGTAGATGACCAGAAAAGAGGTCAAAAGATACATTTTGTAAAAACCAAAAAAAAAAACCAATTAAAAAAAAATGATTGTATTTCTCTTGGATGTAATTAATCCTTTTTGTTTGATTTATTTTTTGTTGTGTCTTTTGTGTTGTTGTTATTAGAGTATTTACGTCATGTTTGTTTTATACCCAAGTCTGTATCCCAATAAAGCAAGGTTCAATTGCAATACTAATTCACCAACACGTGGTATTACTTTATCGAATGAATCTGTTGTTTTATGATAATGAGGGTATTTATGAACATCACAAGATATCAACAAAACCGCAGCAACACCTCTAAAGAAAAAAAGATTAAAATCAATACCCCCTTCATTCATGAAAGCTAAAAAACACCAAAAAACATTCAAGATACAATTTTTTTTTTGCAACTAATTTTTTTTTGATGTCTGCTCGTCACAAAAGAAAAAAACAGAGCCAAAGGTTTACCTCTTTATAAATGACATATGGTCTGATCCCCAAGGCTTAGTGCATTGGTCTACGACTACTTCATCAGGTAGAAAATAAGCACAAACCCTTGAAAAGTCATCAAGTATAAGTTGATAAGATTCGCTTGTTTCACACGTGATTTGTAATTTTTGGTTTTCACCAAATTTGGAAAACGATTTATTCCATGCTATAGTATCCAAAATATTCGCATATGAAATATCATGAAGAGTACCATCAATCATTTTATTCTGACAAAAGTTTGTACTGCCCTTCATACCGAGCTCTTCTCCTAAATCTTTGTCAAGAAAAAACTCAAAAAAATCAAAACAATTTTTTTTTGTTTGCAAAAAAATCGAAGGGCATATGTGGTCACGTGTTTTTCGTACCATCCCAAAGACAGAATAATATTGATCCTTTAGGTGGAGGGTGTTTTTTAAAAATACGAGCAAACTGCAACACTGCAGCAACACCAGAAGCATTATCTAAAAAAAACATTTTAACAAAGTTTAATGAAAAATTATTCATCATCACGCTAACCTACAGCCCCTGGTGCTGTTTCTTTTCTTTTGTTTGATATCGAATCATAATGAGCAGCGATCAAAGTAATATCTTGAGGGTCAGTAGTGCCTACAAATAGTAAGAAAACCCGAAGACTGAAAAACGAAAGAATCACCTTCTAATTTTGCAAAAATGTTGAGACCTTCTTGGCCTCTCATAGCGAACGATTTAGTCTCAACTTTATACCCCATATCTGCAAGCTGTTTTTGTATCCACTCCCTTGCTTTATTAACCTCTGTTCCAAGAGTAAACCGATTCCAGCTACTTAACGTTTTTATAGCGTCTAGCCTGTGTAAAACGTTGATTCCACGCGAAAGAAGGTCGTATTGTACCATTCGTTCATATTTATGGCATCAATTAGTTCTGCCACCTTATCGCCATTCGCAAGGTGTTTGGCGATTGTTGCGCCTCGTTTTATTGGTTTTGCATCGGATTTAGCTTTTTTTGATTTCTGTGTTTTTTGAGGCGTCTTTATACCTCGTATTGCATTGTAGTATAATACATGATTACACTGTCAATAATTTCAGTTAACGAATACAGGGCAATTCTCTAAAGCTTAAAAACCGCTCTAACCTTAGTAATGCGGTTGCTATCGTCTTGTGTTGACATTTTTTGCGATTTCCTTTTGTTTGAGCGTCGTTAGAGGTTCTTTCAAATTGGCACAGGTTTGACTTTGTTGGACTCTCTGCTGTCCCACTTCCTTCTCGGCCATCTTCCTGGAAACATCAGATATCTGTTAATATTCCTTTGATGTCGAGGAACTAACTTGAGGCCAACAACGATAATGCTTGCTTTGGCAATGCCAACTCTCCTACCCACAATTTTTCTGCGAAATTATTTTTACACTTTTTTAAATAACAGTTTGCGTTGTGTAGTTGATTCAGTGGTTTAGTGTGGTTGTGCTTCCTCATAAATATAATTGTTGATACGACAATAGTAAGACATAGCAGACCCTATAGCGCAAGGATGACACGAGTACTTCGATGTGTAAAGGTGAATCTCTTTCTTTAAAAATGAATTATCTATCACTGCCGTGATGATATTCAACCCTTAGCACACCACGCCATCACTCTGTATTTAACGATACAAAGTGCTTCCGCTTTACGTAACTGAATACAACACTACTTTTTTTTGAAGTGGTGTATGTGGAACTGAAACCAAAAAAAAAACCAAAGGCTTGGTTTTGAAAAACAGAAATATGTTTGTTGCTACAGTACTGCTATATTTTTATGCCAACTGTATTTTACATTGGTTATATAATTTTCTGTAGAAATACTTATGGGTTTCCATTTTTAGCGAGCTTGTCTTGAAGATCTTGAACTTGTTTCTGAGAAAATAAAGTAAGCATAAAAAAAAAACACGAACATAGAAAATCGGTCATGTTTTAGTTTGTTGTGGTACCCTTAGTTGGTCTACTAGTGTTAAGGCTTGATCTCCTTTGCCTGTTGTACCCCACATACTTCTATTTGTTATATTGAATTCATCTTCATCACTGAGTTCGTCATCATCGTCAGAAGAGTCTAGTGGTAAAAAAATGAGAAAAAAAGAAAAAAAAAACATTCGATAGTTCTACTAACGCTCTTTCTCCTTTTCTTCCTCTCCGATTTTTGTTTTAGGAGATCTAGGTGGTACCTAATAATAATTTTTATAAGGACAAAGCATACAAGTACTTGATACTAGAGTGCAGGCAAATCAAAACTCACTTTGGTTACAGACTTTGCCTTTTTGACACTTCCACTCTTTCTGATGCTCCCAGACTTCCTGATGCTCATCGATTTTTTTCGATGTCTTCGTTCCATTGCCAATTTCTTCCTTCTTTCTCTATTCACTCGCACATAAACAACATATTTTGGCATAGCCTGAGCATCTGAACAAACATGCAAGTTAACAAATATGCTCTCTTCTTCGCAAAAAATTAACTCTCAGTTAATACCTTGACCAATAACCAACTCGTCCATCGATGTATTACTATCTGATTGACAAGGGTTTCCTTTATTATCGACTAAACATAATAATTAAAACAAAAGTCAAGAGAAAACATACATTGAATACCAAAAAAAAAAAAGTTGTGTAGATCAACATTAAAACAAAAACTTTATCGTTACCTCTGACATAATGAGATTGATAACCAGCTCTTATCGCTTGTCCTGCTCTTGATGACATACCAAAAGGGTCTTCTATAACAGGAAGAGTATTCCCAGGCAATGTCAAGGCGATGACAATAGCTAAACAACAAATTAACATCTCACACATTTTTTATGTTTGTTTACCTTTGACATTTTCGTTTGAGTATTTAGCGGCATATCTCACGCTTGTTGTAAAGTATACACCTTGTCCATACCATCCAGGATCTAAACACATTTAGCCGTTAAACACGTGATCACATTAAAATCATACCAAGAGAAGCTACAGTGCCGAAACCGCCGCTACAAAGTGACGAAACAATAGCGTCTTTTGTTGCATGAGCGGCAGGTAATACTAAGAAATAAATGAGAAACACAAACTTGGCTTTATGTAGCCGTACCTTTAACAGTTTTATCGTTGTTCCAAGGTTCTATGGCGTATCTGGAATCAAGATAATCTAGCGTTGCTTTTCGTTGCTTAGGACCAGACATACTGTGCCAGTCCTTTTTTGCGAATAATTGCGGAAACTTCCTAGCACAGGATTTAAGGCAAAAGTACTGATTTTTCTTTCTTTTCTTGGTTAGTCATGACTTACTTGTGTCTGTCTGTAAGCGTTGATAATGCATTAGAGAACCTGTAAGTTAGACCTTGATTATCTATAGCTATGGCTTTGACTATATCAAACTCTCGTCCATCAAGGTTATCGACTATACGCTTGGTTAGGCACCGTAGTTTGGCTTTTTGGTTTTGTTCACAGAAATATACGTACGTAGTCCGCGTACGAGCTTCAACTCATGTTGTACGGGCACATTGTGTTTAAGTGATTCTGCTGTGAGTTCGAGAGTTCTATATTCGGTGGCCGAAGGATGGCCCTAAAAGGGCTGTCAGAAACGCATCAAAAAAAAAAGGGCATCAATCGATGCTCTTCTTTGGTTTTTTTTTTCTGAATAGATGCTTACCCGCTCATAGTGTGCTTTCCATTGTGGTAGAAAATAAAGACGCGGACAGAAATCCCATGGTTTCTTCTTTAGTAGTCCTTTAGAGATATCAAGTGTTCTCAAAAAAGTTCGAATATCGTAAACTTTTTTATCACCACAATGAGCGATGTACATCCGCCAATTTGTGTCCTCTGCCATTAAGTATATATACCGTAATGCAACGTTTGTCTTGCAATAAACAAGTTAGAAAAAAACAAAATACCAAACATCAAGAAACACGTGATCCAAAAAAACAAGAAAAAAGTCCGCAGATTTTCAAGTGATTAGATCTTTTCTTCGCACCTTGTCTCCTAGTGACGTAAATTAACATCGAAAAATCAAAATTTATATGGTAGGCGTACGTGATATTGCATGCCACAAGGGTGTTCTACCTCTATTGTTCTTTATATTTACATCAGCGCCTGCCAACAACAGTGTATCTACAACGCTCAAATGACCCTATTTTTAGAGTTTATAGATAGAATTTAGAGTTTTATTGGTACTGTAAGTGATGCAAGTTCAAGTGCCGAAGAGCCATCTTCATCCTTGTAGTTAACATCGGCTCCTGATCTTAAAACGAAAATATTAATTTTCATAAATTGTGAAAGCTCAAGTACCTTATGAGTCGTTCAACGCATCTGTTGTATCCTTCCTGAGAAGCAATATGTATAGGCATCATACCAGAATCTAATATAAACCATTAAGTATGATGTAATTTGTGTAAATTCGTACTCGAAGGAACATTCACAAGGTCATTGTTTGCCTAGAAAAAACTTCAGAAAAAGGATAAACACAAAAATTTTTATCATTTGCCTTTAAAATACAATGAACCACATCATATTGTCCTATAGTATCGCTTAATATATAAATATCGCACTCGTTTATATGTACCATTTTCACAAGCTTTGTACAGGCACCTAATAAACAAGGTTACGATGCTGTGCATTCAAAGAAAATTCCAAAAATAACAACAGATGGACATACGTTTTTCCCTTATTCTGCTGTAGAGATAAATCACCACCAGCTTTAATGATTAATTCCATTATCTTCAAGTGTCCATTCTGTGCTGTAAGAATAGCAGGCGTAGTTTTATTTGGACTAAAACAAACAAAAACGTTCAGAAAAAAAACCAGTTAAAAACACGTGATTACTTTGCCGCATTGACACTCGCACCACGCTCAAACAATAATTCAGCTATATCCTAATCTCAAATCAACATTAACCTAATAACGCCATCATACGTAGTGACCAGCTGTGCAAGCACAAAGAAAAGCAGTTTCGCCTAGTACAAAAGTTTGACACCTCAAACATTTCAAAAAAAAAAACGTCAAAGAGCGTCGTCACGTACTATCTATTTCTCCAGCGTTTATATTAGCCCCATGTTTTATAAGTGATTTAACAACATCCATGTGACCATTATAGCTAAACGTCACGTGATTTAACGGCGAGAAAAAACAAAAAACCTGCGCGTACGAGCTAATAGCCAAGGGTGTTACAGGATAAAGCTCTCTTGTCTCAAATGTTACTTCAAGTTGTTGTTTACCGCTCTTCGTCTTGAGTAGTCTATTAACCTCCCTCAGATCACCACATTCGGCAGCAGACCTAATGGTCCAACGTTAACAAGACTGATTTTATAAAACACGTGACGAGTTTACCAAAGCTGTTTCTTATTTGTGGCAGCCATGTCGTGCTTTAGATTGTTGTAGCGAGATTATTAATCAGAAGCGGAGTTAATAGATTTGCGAAAAAAACACGCTTTATCATAAGTTTTACTGTGCTTAACTTGCTTCAGATTGATTAGATACTTTATCAATCATGTATCTTTTGAGCTTCCCATACTGTTTCTTATAGTAGCTTTAACGATTTGTCTAAGTGAGTACAAGCACTATATTTGGAACTAGAGAGCAAGGTTGAGAATCAATGAAAACAAGAATTGGTGTATGTAAAATGGTTATACTTTGTATTGACAGACCCTTCATTGACCCGCGGGACCAGATGCTAAAATCAAAACAATAAACAGTTCAGATAAACCAATTGGGCTGCATTTTAGCCAAGACGACACCTATTAATATAGCCATGAATCAGTTTCAAACATAACGGTTTTAAGGATGCAATGTAACAACAATGGGTTCCAAGGTGCAACACTATTGTTCATTCGTGCTTACTAGTTCGTCAAGCGGAGGTCTTCTTTGGAATAAACGCGACCTTAATGGTTCCTGAAGTGTCATAATTTATGCACCCCACAGAGCGTTACGATCAGGTAACAAATGTAACCTTTCCTAAGTACCAGCTATGATTAAGTCTAGGGGAAGATCTTACGTACAAAAGCTTGAATACATTGAGTAAATCTCCAAGTATGAAGTACTCAAGAGTACTCAAGAGTAATTGGAGACAATCGTTCGAGAAGTGACAAGTCATCTATTTTAGGTATGTTTGTATGGGTTTGTTATCACGTGTCCGCTAGCGCTCCGTTCCCAAAAGCACAAACTAAGAATCATGACTTAAAATACCAGTAAATTTACTCAAACCAACAATGTGCAGCGTATGGAACGCAGTATTTTTACTTTTACTTGGATTTTATGGCCTAAACGCGCAGCTACAGAACTTCAACACGGCTAGTAACACTTGCGCTAGTCGGTACGTAAAAAAGCTCCTAAATATCACGTGATTTTACGCAAACGAGCCTAAACCATTCAAAGCCATTGTACTTTGACATTTTTTTTGTTAAACTTTGATACTTTTTTTGTTTTACTCGATAAATTAAATACGCGTAATATAAGAAACGTAATACTTATAAAATACGATAAAGGAGCTAGCGTTTACTCACATTTTCTTCTTAGTAGCTCCACACTGGTAGAAGTTATGACGAAAGTTGACTTTGATAATTTACCTCAAGTCAACACCACAACAAGATTTTGGCTCAATGCCAGGCGATCTGCGATGTTTTACGACATAAATACGTGTAGAACTTGTAGGAATACTGATAATATGTGTTCGATATGCTATGAAGCGTTATCGACTGTCACGTGGCAAGAGAGCAGTATAAAAATAACAGAAACTGAGCTCTTCGTTAATGCTGCTGGGAACGACACAAAGATGTTTTTGGATATGTTTTTTGAAGCAAATGAACCAAGCTTTGTGGATGGATCAAATAGAACAGAAGAATGCATCGAACTTGGTCCTAATGGTGTGCACCCAAAACTTGCAAAAAAAAACCGAAAAAAAAACCCTAGTGTTTAATTGTTTTTGTCACGTGATTTTGATGTATTTCATAGGTTTTAGCGATATCAGGTGTGACCGCACTAGCAACGTACGATGCGCTATCGAATTCACTTTACCTCCTACGGAAGCGCCCACTGAGATAGCAACTGAAGCACCTACAACAGCTACACCGGTTGATCCTACAGTGCCGACAACACAACCTCCTCCAACCGCTCAACCAACAACTGTCCGAGGTGCTGATTTCACAATATCAGGAACTACGAAAATACTAGGGGCTGTGATAACAGGTATAAACGCTGAGTAACTTTTTTCTTGATGCCATTTTTTAGCTTGAAGAAAATTAACTTTTTTTTATTTTTTCATTAGGTGATATCATATTCACAAATGGCGCTCAAGTTGAGATAGATCAGTTATCTCAATTGATTACTGATTTTTGCGTTTTCGTCGAAGGAAATATAACAATGACAAGTACAGACGTACGAGAAAAGAAAAACCCCGAACATTTTTCTTATTCCTGCTTTTTTCTAACGTTTTGTTTTTACCTATTTCAGACATCACAAACAATCAATCTTCTTGAATACGCCTCCTCTTGCGCTACCCCTGATTATTCTCAAATCCAATTAACAAATGATGGTTGTCTTATAGAAGGAACAAGTGAAGCAGGCGCAAAAACATTACGTGTCGTATTTGGAGATGAATGTGATGGGCCAAAAGGCTTTCCATTATGGGCACTTATCACTGTTCTTGCATTTACAGTTCTTGTAATTGGGATAGTTGTATTTGGTATAACACATGATCATTGTTGTGTGTAAAAATAGTAAGCATTAGGAGTAGGTGTGAATAAAATTTGATAATATAAAAAATGATACATAACAACTTCGTTGTTAATCAATGTCAGCATGCTCTGGAGCCACATAAAATCACATGGCTATTAGACCTGTAATATTCATGCTGCATTGTGTAGTCAAGTACTTCTTAACAATCAACGGCTATAAATCCCTGACTAAAGAGTGTACGCCAACACAAAACAGCATTCCACACAATTGACAAACATCCAATCAGAAAAATGTTGAAATCGGAGAAATGTACATTCCGATCGAATCTTACGAATTCATTCAAGGCGGAATATCTCGTTTGATATTCTGAATATTAGTATTATCAAGTGGGCCTCGCAAGCGGGGGATCTAGCGGATAAATGGTACAAAAACGAATTCGCAAACGAATGAAGTCCATTGACATCAAAAGTCATAATAAAAAATACAACCACATAACAACGTAACAACATGGCAAAGATTGAGAAACAACGTAAGAAGCAGCCATTAAACGATTTTATTAATCACGTGTTAGAAGGTAAAGTTGAAATAGCGTATTGGGCGATAAGAGGGTTACGACAACCAGCAGTGTACCTACTAGAGTACCTTGGATGGGAGTATACAGTGCGTTAAACATTTTCTCACAAAAAACTAGTCTGTTTTTCTTTTCGGTCTCTTAACGCGCATGTAGGATACCAGGTATCAACAAGGACCAGCTCCAGATTTCTCTAGAAAGTTATGGTTGGATGCTAAGCCAAATTTGGGTCTTGACATGCCAAACTTGCCTTACCTCATTGTTGGTACGATCTAACTTTAAAATAATGTTGTTTTTGTTCACTTTTTCAAACTAGAGAATGGCCCCAAGATCACACAGTCTCAAGCTATTCTACGATACTTAGGTAAAAAAGCTGGTATCGCTGGTACATCAGACAAGGAATCCGCCGAAATAGATATGTGGGGAGACTACGTACGTTCGTTTTGTTGAAAGCAAAATACAACCAAAAAAAAAGCTGTTTGAATTTTAATTCTCATCTCCTTGTAGGTCAAGGATATCCGTGATAAAGCTGCAGGACAGTTTTACGGAAGATCAGGGAAGACTAATGAAGAGTTTATTGCAACCTATCTATTGCGTAAGTATCATATTTCGAACATCTTTTATAATTTTTTTAATAGCCAAGTTGAATGAAGTCGAAGCTGTTTTAAAACAAAGAACATGGTTATATTCAAATGACTTAACATGGCCTGATTTCCATTTGGCTGAAATACTAGATCAATTACGTGTTTTCGCACCAGAAGAGTTTGCTAAGCATGGTACCTCTTTCACATTAAAATTTTTCTTCATTTTTTTTCATCGTATTGACATTGTTTCTTTTTAGATGTTTTGATAGCTTACATCAAACGTTTTCAAGCTCTACCAAAGATAGCTTCTTACATAAAATCAGGGAGGTATATGCCATGGCCTATAAATAACGTTATCGCAAAATGGGGAGGAGATATTGCTCAGCCACTGCCAAACCTAATTTTGCAATAAACGTGATTTTTTGCAACACGCATTAAGTCAGACAGACAAAACACGTGCGACTAAGCGTCTTCATACGTTTGAACCCGCTTCAGAACTCATTAAATAAATACATTCATTCTACACTGAGTTGATCCAAAGAATCAAAATTAACAAAACGCTTCAGCTCCAACATCGTTAGAGTTCTAACACTCTCAGTTGACTTTCTTCTATCAACTAACCAAGGAACACTAACTAAGACGATGTTGGGAGGAAGATAAAATGTCTTGTGGCTCTACCGCAGCGCCAAGCGTTTGTTATATTATACAAGAACACTTGGAAAACAAAAGAAAGGTTTTACAGTTTTTAAAACAAATTGAAAAGGAAATTTTTGGGTGGGATGTGGGTGATTGCTGCTCGCCATGTTGTTTAAGCTTTGTCGGTTGTTGTTGTTGATTTATACGAAGTCAACTCAAGTTTACCCAAACGTCTGTAACGGAGTAAAACACGTGTACAGCCATAACTAGTCGATCCAGAACATTTCCTTTCTTTACCACAAGTTGAATGCCGCGCTGGCCCAACGGTAAGGCGCGTGCTTACGGGGCATGAGATGCTAGGTTAAAAGGAGGATCTAAAGCAGTATTACGTTGCACAAAAAGGAGCTAGTCTTGCTTAAGGGGAACTCTGCAAAAGTTTAAGTTGTTGATTGAAGGCGACTTGAAGCAGAATTCATTATTTAAGTTACAGTGTCAAATCAATTCGTGCTATTGTTGTGATCTTCTGCGATATGAATAGGAACAAAATAGTCCAGGTAATAACGCTGTAATCTTAAACTTTGGCGCCTAATTTGAGTAAAATAGACAAACCCTTCAAAACTGGATAGAAACAACCTATTACGCCTTCCAGTGGAGCTACAGCTTTGTATTATAGAGTTAGACTTAGAAGTGTACAAAAACTGGGCATTGTTGTCAAAACAAACAGCAACGACTACAAGGTTCGATGACGACCTGGAAAAACACGGAAAATGGATTCAATACGCTATCTTAGGATCAAAACGACAAGTTGTAACTCAACAACATTGGATTCATGGTGACAATACAGGACAGTTCAAATGTTGGTACGACAGTGGTCAGTTATGGGAACAGAAGCACTATGTCAATAATAAGAGAGAAGGAGATCATAGGTGTTGGTATGAGAATGGGCAGTTGTGGGAACATTGTCACTATGTCAATGATAAAAGAGAAGGAGAGTATAGGATGTGGTATATTAATGGAGAATTGAAAGAGCATTGTTTTTATGTTAATGGTTGCCAACATGGGGAGTTTAAAAGGTGGCATATGAATGGTACTTTATGGATGCATGCTCATTACATACAAGATAAACAAGATGGAGATAGCAAGACCTGGGACGCAGATGGAAATTTGCAAGAGTGGTGAAATAATTCGAAAAAAAGAAATAGATATCCAATAGTAAAGATTTCATGGCGCTCTAATAGGCACCATGAAAAAGGATTGAAAAACCAAGGAAACTCTTCTTATGATAGTTATTGTGTTCATAGTGTGATTTAGAATGATTTTTTATTGGTATGTGTTTATGAAGATGCTAAAAATGATAAAGACCTGATTCTTGTTTGAAACAGAATTTTCAAAAAAAAGTTTGTGTTCTCAAAGAGTTTACAACTATTCACGTGTGTAAACAGCTTTTCCACCAAAGTAAGTTTGTAGAACATTGATTTTCCATATGTCACTCTGAGGCATTCTCATATAATCCTTATCGATAACAATAAAGTCAGCATGCTTACCAGGAGCAATAGTCCCTTTTTAAAACTCACATTAGTTTTTAGAACTAAAAAATCAAACTGTTAATCTCTCGTACCCAACTCATCTTCCTGGAATGCTGCATGTGCGGCTACTTTTGTAAAAGACTGAAGGGCCTCCCATCGTGTCATTTTTTGCTCAGGATACCATCCACCGCTTGGAAAACCTTTTCAAAAGTTACCAAGAAATAAAAGAGGTTTTTACAACATACCTGATTGATTTTCTCTTGTAACAGCTGCATGAAGCCCGAACATTGGATTAGCTCTTTCCACAGGAAAATCTGAACCGCCAGGTATGAGTACGCCCATATTCATGAAGGTTTTCCATGCGTAGGCCCCTCGTATTCTCGTTTCATTGCATCCTATTCTGTCTATTGACATGTTTCTGTCGCTGAACAAATATTTTAATATTTTGTCTTCTTAGTCCACGTGATTGTAATTTGTACCTCATTGCATGTATTTGTTGCATCGAAGGAATGATATTATAATCTCTAAACTTGATAAAATCATCAGGGTTGATGATTTGAGCGTGCTCAACCTGTTCAAAAAAAAAATGTCAAAAAAAAAAAACAAATGAGAGAATCAAGCCTCACCCTATTACGCATATCCTTGTGTGTCAAGTTAAGAAGGTTCATAGCCCATATATATCCATCAAGTACAACTCTATTTGCCTGGTCACCAATAGCATGGGTGTTAACCTGGAAATCGCATTCCATCCACTTTCTGACCGAAGAGTTGAATATTTCAGGTGTCGTGCGAAGCAACCCAGTAGTGTTTTCTAGGGTAAGAATAAAATTAATTAGTAATGCGTTATATAGATAGATAAACTAATTTATACATACTATCACAATATTGGTCCAATAAAGCAGCACCATAACTTCCAAGAGCACCATCCATATAAATTTTTGTTGAACGAATTGTAAGTCTGTCCTTGTAGTACAAATGACCACGTTGACACCAAGTATCAGCTGGATGCTCCACACTTTCATCAACAATACTACATTCTTGTTCGTGGCTATGAGCATGACCAATAGTCTGCCAGTCACGCCTTCTCATAGTCAATAGTGGAAAAGGAAAAAAACAAAATAGAATAAAAAATACAGGAAAAAGAACTCTGTTCATACTTGACGCGACACATTCGCTTTTTGCCTGGTGGAGCACCGGGATCTTCGTATACGTTACTAATCATACCATAATACCGAATGTCAAACTCATCTGCATCAACAGCAGCCTCAAACAACGCTACCTCCTAAACAATAAAGTCACCATCTTTGTAGTTTTTGTCTAGCGTTATTCATTCTTCGTACTTCTGTATCAATGCCAGCATCATGTGCTCCAGTAATACCAAGTCTTTGCATTTCGTTTACAGCAAGCTGTAATCGAAAATAGTTATCCTCAAAAGTGGCATTAGGCACAAGACGTGTCACATACGCCATAGCAGTGTCGACAAATACGCCTGTTGGTTCATTTGTGATTGGATCGCGAATGATCTCACCGCTTCAAAAAAACGTGAGTATCACGTGATTTATGCAAAAACAGTCAAAAAATGACACAACAGCTTCTCGTACCCATCTGGGTTTTCTGCAGGTATATCTGCGTTTTCCATAGCCTTTGAATTAGCCCAAGAAGCATGACCATCAACTCTTCTTAGCCATATAGGAGTATCAGGAAACTCAGCATCCAACATTTCCTTTGTTGGAAATTCTTTTCCAGGCCAGAGCGTTTGATCCCATCCTCTACCAAGTAACCATCCATCTTGTGTCTTATTGAGTTGTAGAGCCTCCTGAAGAGTTACTATAACCTAAAACAACGGTTAACCGTCACTCTCAAATGAAGTATTTCGTGCGTCATCCACCGATCTTAATCCCATCAAGTCAGCTTGCGCTAGCGCTGTACCAAGACCGAGCACGTGCTTCGCGTCAAAGAAAATACGATTATTGAGAAAAGTGGATACACTTTCGTAAGTAAGGATACGCAGTGCGCGTCTGTCATTCCAGGGAGTATTGTCTGTCCATTCATGTCAACGTGCTTGAATCGTCTGTAATCTTTCTGCAGTTTAGAAGAAGTACCAACAGCAACAAAACGTCCATCTTGAACAGCGAAAGCTTCAATAGGACTCTCTTGACCATCTTCTGCAGTGCTATAATCAAAATCAATAAAATTATCCAAAAACAACAATGCGAAACCTAAAATAACACCATGCTCTGACTGGCATAGCAGGACATTGTTTGTACAAAAAAAATTATGAAAACCGTTAGTTATTTATTTTGTAGTGCTTTAAATTTGATTTAAAATGAACCTACGACGTACTACACTATAGCGTTATGGTAAACAGTGCCATTTGAATCTTCGTTAGAAAGAACAATGCTAATTGGTACGACAATAGCTACAATGACCGCTATCAGTGTAATAAAAGCCAATAAAATGACCTGTACAACTTGTCAAAACAAGATGACCTCACAATGTAGAATCGTGACAGTTAATTAGATAGTACCTTTGATACTGTGCAGAACCGTTTTGGAGGAGGATTTTCTTGAACTAATGGAACTTCTTCGTCCTGAGATGCCATGATCGAATAACAAGTACCTTAAATCACAAAAATAGCCCAGAATACTTTTGGACAAAACAGAATAAGTCAAGAAACTCAGAGTATGTACTCCACACTGTTCAATGTCTAAAAAGAAAAGCAAATGAAACAAATTTGAAGTTGATGCACAATGATTTAGTCAACTATTTATTTTAGTTACCATCATATACTTTTAAGTGCTGTTGGAGCACTCGGAGCTGTTGTAGTTGGTACAACAGGTGTAGTAGTTGGTGCCACAGGAGTTGTAGGTGCAATAGGCAACTTAACAGCCTCAAATATGGATTTGCATTTCACGGCCCTTTTGATATAAAAACCCATCAAACGTCAAATCTTATCACAAGGTAGATTTTTCATAGTTGCATATAAAACAACATAACGTGTTAGGTGAACGAAACATGACGTTTGTTTTTGATTTGTACAAATGTTGGGGGTTTTTTTTCTTTTATTTTCTTGCATCTCTCATCAATGTGACTATTTAACACCAAAAAGCTGAACAAATGGACAATCTTTGACACGTTCTCCTCCAAACCAAGCATCAACTTGGTACTCACCAGAACCGGCATAGTATGATACAACATGCATACCACCTCCAACATCAGAAACTGTATATTCAACTTCCTCTCCATCTGGACCAATAATTTCAACCCTTAGACTTCCGTTTGCTCTACAAATAACGTCAAAAAATAATACTTGAATAAAACTGTTTGTTAAAATTATTTTGGTGCATAGTCAAAGCATAAAAAGATGTTGAAGTTAAAAGTATGTTGTTTTAAGACTTACTTGTCCGCAGATTTTGGAGCACGAATATTTAGCGTGCATTTGATCGTGTCAAGTTGTGATACAAAAGAAGCGTGATCGCCTGATGAACTTTCATCATCACCAACAAACTTTTGATTTAACATCATCTCACTAAACGAATCCATGTGAAATGTCGGCCGTGTGCCAGCCCTTCGTTTACCTCGAATACTGGCAATTGATACCGGCTACAAAGAGAGAAAAAATCAATACCTTGGTTCAATATTCACGAAAAAATTAATCACGTGTTCAAAAAAAAATCACGTGATTTTTTCTAAAAATGCTTCGAAGTTTTCTTTGCATATTTCTCATGGATACTTACACGTTTTTCCGACACGTTTATTTTTCTTGAAGACTCCATGCTGACTCTTAAGTTAGGTCTTGTTGAGTCTTGCTTTCTTGAAGTGATTGTAGCATAGTTTTCGTCAAACTTTCTGTTTGCTTCTGAAAGTTGCACCTTTCGAGGTCGTTTCTAAAAGGTATAATTGTAAGCATTACGTTTGATTAAATTAGGTTGTATCTGTACGTCACGAACCGACGTTTTTTGCCCAATAAGCGGTTTAGAATTTTGAGATTTATCACTATTTTGTCTATGAATTGCTCTACTATTTTCTTCATAATCCTAATTTGTTATCGTCGTGTAAGCTACTTTGTACGTTCGGATATTTTCTAGAAAATACGTACAACGCCTTCAACAGCATCTATCAAATCTTGAAGTTTATCCAAATTGCTATTGGTTTTCTACAAGCGCGTCAGCGAAAATAAGAAAAAAAAAAAGTGTTTGCATACCACTTTCTTTTCAAAGTCGTCTGAATCAAAGCTGTGCCTTCGACCTCCTATTTTTCGTCAGTATTGTAACATAAGCAAGAGTAAATTAATACATACGTTGTTCAGCAACCTTATCAACATCAAAACAATAAACAACTGCTCTAGATTCACGTGCACGTCTCAAATCAGTCTCTTTTTCTATTTTCGTCCAAACTCTCTTATTTCCTTCCTTTAATGCTACATCAACCACAATTTCTTATAATATTCAAAGCGTATTGTAAACGTACATTTTTATAATAATACATTGACACCAAGTCTTTAAATTGGCTTATACCTAACAAACAAAGTCAAAAAAAAAATAGAAATAATCACGTGATAAATAAAAAAATTCAAAAAAAACAACTTCTCAGGCACGAGTTCAAACAAAAAAAAACGTGTCTAAAAATAAAATTAACTCACTTTGTGAGACGTACTTTTTAAATACAATATTAACGTAGACACTGAATAATAGGAAGCATTCGCAACATCATGGGGTGTCTCATCCCAATGAATGACACGCAGTACATCAACTTGTCTAGACCTTCTATTCTTTAGTAACTCTTCTCTCGCTTCAAAAAATCAATTAGCAGGCTAACACAAACAACGAAACAACCTAAAAAAACCTTTCTTTTTCACCCTCTCTAAAAAAAACCCAAAAAGCCAAAAAACGTGCAGTTAATTTGCAACTTTTGACCAAAAAAACGTGGTGAATTTAATGTAGTGTGGCCATACTTGATTTTTTAGGTTTTGCTTTTGGTACGTCAGCCTCCCAAATCCCTCCAGCTCTTGATCTCAGAGACGATGGTGGTGGTACTAAGGAACGTTAGACTAGTCTCAGTGAACAATACGACAAAACCGCCATTTGGAGGTTAATTTGTTCGGTAGTTCCTAACGTATTGCTTCATCCGATGTACAATACCCGAGAAACGTTTATAAATTCGAGACGCTTAAAACAACCGTTTCGCGAAAACAAAAAAAACCAGTGCTAAAACGAACCTTCTTCGCTCTCTTCAAACAACTCTGTCGAGCGCTTACTGGTTTGTTTTCTTATATGCCCAGTAGTATTATTGCCATTCTTTTTACCGATTACCCTATTACTTTAATTAAACTCCCACATACTAACCACGTGTATAGATGTATCGTACAGTCTGTTATCCAGAGGAGAGGACAATTGAGTTGAATTTCTTTTCTTTCTTCTCCTTGACCCAGAGTCGCTTCTGCGTTGCCCTCTGTTTAAAATCCAATTAATAAACGATCCATAGATGACGTAATAAAGGTTGATAGCGTGGATCTTTCATTTACGCAAGCTTGTAATTACCTTGACGACATGCCCACAGCATGCCTGTCTTTCCCTACATGCTGTTTTTTTCTCTTCTTTCCACCAAACAAAGAACGAAAACGCCTAAACGTAGACGGACGTCGTTTACGCGTTGGTACTTTATCCGTAAACATCAGTTTAACATGCGAACAACGTTACTTTTTCTAGTTCTAAGGACTTCAATAAGCAGGACCTGTTTCAATAAATAATTGTGAACGCTAATACCTACGTTCCGCAGAGCTGTAGGATGCATTTTCATGCTCTCTTTTTACTGTATGCTGCGTGTAGTGGTCCTGATTGGACTGCCACCACGCCAATACTGCAGCGGGTTACACGGTGACTACTCCGAGCTTACCCAAATGCCCGCCGGTGGGATTTTACGACGTTGCCAGCAGTAGACACGTGACGTGCATGGCATCTCCTGATGTTCAACCGAACTGGAAGGGGCAAAACTTAGTAACAACAAGCTACAGGAAAGAATTTCAAGACTATTTCTTGAAAATATCTAGTGGGTCGACAGGAAACTTTAATATTGGTCTGCTATTGTATTTTACTGAAATTGTTTCGTTACAATGAGGAAGTCCAGTGCGACAACGGAATATTCACTATGCGTGTTACGTGTACGATAAATATGGACTTAAAATCCACAAAGCATCGCTTAAATAGCTCTCCGCACTTTTGTCCCATATCACTCTACACAAGCAAAGGTATCTTTTGGGGGAAAATGGTGGAGAAGGATGTTTTTCGGAAATTTAACGAATTTGGCATAAACTTCAGAACCCATCATCATGAGCATAAAGCAAGACGTAAAGGAATACTATGGCAAGGTTTTGAAAGGAACCAAAGATCTAAAGACCAACGCATGTGAATGTGCCAGCGCACCTCCCGATTACATCAAAGACGTATTAAAAAACATCCACGACGACGTTTTAGCAAAGTATTACGGCTGTGGACTAACAATACCTCCACTTGTTGAAAACTGTACGTAGTTCGCCTTTCCTACGCTGTGAAAGAGCATAGACGCTATTAAAACGCGATTTACACATACAAATCTGTTGTACTGACACTTACGCGTACAGGTACTGTACTTGACCTTGGTTGTGGTTCAGGAAGAGATTGCTACATCCTAATGAAGCTAGTAGGACCAAAAGGTAAGTTGGCCTAGTAGTACCCATGTCTCGCAAACTGTTTAACTCGTGTTATCAGGTAAAGTTATAGGCCTAGATATGACTCAAGAGCAGATCGACACTGCAAACAAATACGTTGATCATCAAACCAAGCAATTCGGTTATGAGAAACCAAATATCGAGTTTAGACAAGGTTATATTGAGGATTTAAAGACTGCTGGAATTGAGGATGAATCAGTTGACATAATAGTGTACGTCAGCAGTCAGGAGTGACAAACAAAAGGAAATCAAAAACTGTCCAAAACTCAAGGCTCATCCCGTGTGTTTAGGTCCAATTGTGTTGTTAATCTATCCCCTGATAAGCACGCTGTACTCAGTGAAGCTTTTAGAGTACTCAAGGTACGCTAGAGAGTTGTCAATAAGCAAGGAGTTGAAATGTGTTAATATTTTATTCTAGAAAGGAGGCGAATTTTACTTCTCCGATGTGTACGCCGACAGACGCATCTCAGAAGAACTCAGAAAGGATAAGGTCTTATGGGGTGAATGCCTGAGCGGTGCATTATACTGGAACGATTTCGTTAACTTGGCAAAGAAAGTAGGCTTCACAGACCCACGAGTTGTTGATGGTAATCAATGGTTTTTTTTTATTTTTTTGGTTTTTTCTTTTACCAGAAACTGATGTTCTTTTACCGTTTTCCTCAAAGATCTCATACTTTTTATTGTATAGATGTTGTATTTTCCATTGGTAACCCTAAGATTGAGGCACTACTTGCCCCTATTACTTTCTACTCTTCAACCTTCCGTCTTTGGAAACTTGATGATCTCGAGCCGGCTTGTGAGGACTATGGACAAGCTGTAGTGTACAAGGTACATCCTTACTTGAATATAGATGTGTCGCGTATTAACACCAATGTTTAGGGTACAATTCCAAACCACCCAGAGGAATTCAAACTTGATGCGCATCACACCATTCCAAAAGGAAAATCATTTCCGGTAAGTCTGCCTTTTTTTTTTGAAAGGATTTTAACGTTGTACTGATTCCCATTGCAGGTTTGTAGTAATACCAATGCTATGCTTCAGAAGACAAGATTCGCGCCACATTTCGAGTTCTCAGGCGACTTGTCTAAACATCGTGGTATTTTTGCAGGATGTGGTGGAAACATGCCTTTCGCCTCCAAAGCGTCTGCTTCAAAGGAGGAAAATGAGGGGTGTTGCCCAACTACTACAACCAAGGGATGTTGCTAGAGATATAAACTGAAACTTATTCCATCATGCATGCAAACAAAATAAACGAGATTACAAACACACAAGTTCAGATTTTAATTTTCAAACCCATTGCTGTTTTGTTTTTTTTGTTGATGATGCGCGAAGATGATGGATTTGAATAAATTGTTTTCCACAGTTTTCGAAAAAAAAACCAAGACTAAAACGGTGATTATATTTGTTGGATCTTTTTCGCACACAATAAAATTGCTGTTCTGTTTTGCGTTGAGAAAAATTCAGGCTTTATTGCCATTAAAGGCTCAAATCAGTTTTTTTTGATTTTTTTTTTTTTGTTTTATCAATCTCGCTTCACCTTGCTTCAAAATGGACCGTAATTAGCATCCAAAGCCAGTGGCGGTGAGTACAACGTGTACAGCACCTCTATCTTTTCCTTTAAGCTTCAATCCCAACCAGCAATCTTTTGCTTGTCCTTTTGGAAGTGTTTTAAGCTCAACAGTTACAATACCGAGCTAAACGAACAAAATCAGACCTTACGAACCGAAAAAAAAAAGAAAAAAAAATCTCGAAACTAAAACAGGTGATCGCGCAATCTTACGTGGTCATCTGAGCCCAATACGTCATCGTCTACAAGAGTGAAACGTACAGAATCCTTTTCTGGCTCTTTGACAGGGATACTACAACGAGAGTTGGTGATAGAGAGCAAACAAGAAAAAAAAAAAGTTTTTCAAAAAGAAATGATTTGTTGGCTTCTGGGCTCACAAAAGACGCACTCAAATGTTTCGTTCCATACAGGAGCGTTGTTGTTATCGATTGTCTTGCTTTTGTAGGCTTTGCTCCAGTGGTAGTCGTTACCCACTTGAATGATGACGAAAGGGTCGCTCTTACCTTGAAAAAGGAGTAAGTAAACGGCGACGGGCAAGTAGAGCGAGAAAGGAGTTGGCAGAAATTAACGGTACGTACCAGTGGCGTCTTCGTTTGGCAAGTCTTTTGCTTCTACCAATTTGATGTTTAACATACCTACTTCTGACATTGTTGTGTTGTTTGTGGAGTTTGAGGATTAATGACTTGATTGACACGCAAAGACCGACGTTTGACTTCCCGATTAGTATCGGAGTTTCGCGTTACCCTTTGATGTTGCTATACTCTACCCGAAAACCCGAAGTGGAGAAGTGCAACTCAAAACATTCAGTAGACGTCGTATAGCGCCAATCTTTGCAAATATTGCGAAACTGCAACTCCATCTTGCATACTCAAGACAGAACTTCGTAACATTCTGCAAGCTTATGTCCGCGTGCATTCGTATCGAATAGTACCGAATTTACGCGTCCATAAATGTTTAGAGACAGTGCAGACTAGCAGCTACCGCGAAAAATTTGGAATAGCAGGCTTTTTAGATTTGCTCACATGTGCAACGTAATCCTTTATTAGTAGCGCCAATTGTCATAGGAAGCCTGGAGTGAGATACCAACCCTAATAGTGAAAGGTCTTCTGTTTTTACGAATTTGGCGTGTTTGTGGAGCAACCTGAAAGTAACATGAAAGTGTTTTAACAAAATACTCAAGAATCCTTTCCTTTCACTGTGCTCTTTTGTAGAGCAACAAACTTGTTATTACGTGATCTTTGTGTACAACTGCAACAACTAAAATTTATGATTCCACCATTAGTGCTTACTATACCACCTCTTGTAGTGTCTGTAAACAACGTGTTTTTTGTAACTGACATACTCAAGTACTCGCGTAGCGAGCACCAAAAAAGATGTGTCACTAAACGAACAAGTTGAGGTAAAAAGCAGTTTCGAGGCTTGTAAATATTTATTAAAGCACTTATTGTATGTACAAACTCGCCGCAAATACAATATCCCTAAAAGAAGAAATACGCTGTAAGTACAAAAGGGCAGCAAATGGATTTCATTAAAAACAAAATAGTAGGATGTTGTTGGGTACCTCTTGATAAGCTGAGATGTCGCTTCCATCTTGGCAGCCAGCTCATAATCTCCAATAATTTTAGCAGCACTCTTATAATCCCTGCACGTCTCATCCAACCTTATAATAGACCGCACAATTGTACCTTAAAAACAAAAGTTAAACGAAAAAAAGGTAATAATGGGTAAACGAGTTTTTACCTTCAGGCACATCCGTCAGCTCAACAATTGTCTTGAAACTCTAAAATAAAGTGATCAGGAAACAGTACAATACTTGACGTGTTTTGAGTGTTTAAAGAGAACGATCACGTACCACACCTCGTGCCCATTCGTATACAACTTCCATCAACCCCTTATTGATGTTTGACTTGCAATAATCTCTAGGAGTGATCCTCATACCACATTCAACTTGTGCGTTTGCCAAACTGTTTGATATCTCTTCAAGACTCTTGACAGCTTGTTCGAGAACGTCTGTTACCTTTGGATCACTATCAGATCTGTCCTGGAAGATCAAGCAAGACAATAACGATGCAATCTCCTCAGGCTCAAGTCCTGTTAGTATATTCTCGAAAATGAGCTCTGTTGCAATAAGTTCTTCACAAGTGGTCAACTAAAAGATGAAAACGTGAATATTAGCGCAATTTATACATCAAGCACTTTTGCCTACCTCTCTAGCCACCTTGCCCTTGAGTTGTACGATCTTGTTGCTGTTAATGTAGTTCAGCTTCATAAGTACGTCCAAGCGCTGGTTGAACTCGGGCATAAGACGTAGTGCGGAGTCAGAAGTAATGAACTTAAGCGCGGACACATGATCTTTCAACTTTTGCTGTTTATCCATCTTGTCGAACTATATGCGCAAGGCTCGTTAACTTTGTGAATAAACCACGTGGTTTCAAATATGTACCTGAGACTTTAAGTGAGGGCACTTGTTGCACTTGGAAGATGTTTTACGTTGGGACAGCGACTGTTGCAGGCGATAGTCATCAACAAAAGAAGCGTTCTAAAACCAATTAACATTCCACTTTTTTTTTGTTTGATAGTGCGTGTCAATAGGTACCTTTATCTTCATGTCTTTAATATAGTCCAACGGTTCAGGAATATTAGGATGTGCAGCAACAACTACCTTATATAGTTGCTTGTAACACTCCTCTTTTGTTCGTTGAGCAAGTCTTACAGCGCTAATACCAACAATGTCCAACTATGAACCAAAAAGCTAAGTAAGAAGAATACTAATAGTTATAAAGTCACCTTGAGTGTTGCTCTGCAGATATGCTTAATATCGCTTGCAACAATTGTCAATAGCTTGTAAGGTTCTTTTAACGCATCGCCTGGTTTGCCCATCATGACAAGTACAGAATAAGTGGCATTCTTTGAATGTAATATTAAAATTAAGAAACACAAAGTGTAACAGTACGTACAAGCTCAGCATTGCCCTCAAAGTAACCAGCACCTTGTTTCATCTCACGAATTATTACCGCTGTAAGGCCAGATCCCATGTTACCCTAACCAGGATAATTAGTATTATGACAAGATGACGACAAGTCAAATAATACGAAATAATTTCTATAAAACTTCAACCATCCAATGCCCAGGCAAGCTAATAGCAAACTCAGAACAACAAAAAGAGCAAATCCAACAACACCGCCATTGGAAGTAATATATGCAGCACTGGCGTTGTAATTCCGGATTTGAACATAGAACAGTAGCCGGTAGTGAATTATATTACACCGAACTTTTGATTTGCGAGTGTTAAAAAGAGTTGCGAATACTATCTAAAAGTTCAAAGCGAATTCACTGAATGAAAGTAAAAACCGCGCCTACCTCCAAAAATTTTCAGTACATAAATTCTTAACCCTCAAAAAACGTTTAAAAAGATAACACACGCATGTAAAAAGAGCAAAACTGTTGATTAGCCACGCCTGGGGCTCGAACCCAGAATCTCATGCCCCGTAAGCACGCGCCTTACCATTGGGCCAACGCGGCGACTAACTTGTGGTAGAGAAAGGGAATGTTCTGGATGGAGTAGTTACGACGTTGGAGCTCACGCGTTTGTTAATTTTGATTCTTTGAAATAACAACCTTAACTGCACATGTGCAAAATTGCTGGGCATAGTTTTGTGTGCCTTTGCTTGCAAACATTGAATATAGGGCGCACCTGTCTATTGTTTATGACAATGACTCTTCCCTTTGTCAGGAATCTCGTAGCGCCACCTGCTGTTATAGCTCTTTGAATCAACGACTTTTCCAAGTCAACTAGCTGCTGACTGGTGTGATAGTACGACTCGATGTCAGGCTCTCCGCCCACTAAACAGCCAATATCTTCAATGTCCAACAGCTGCATTTCGCCCTAGCGTTGAAAGTGTTAAACATACAAGCAGGTCTTGTTGATAGTACCTTTTGTAATCGCTCTTTTTGTTTTTTGATAATCTTTTGCTGCATAGCCTCACTGAAACTTCTCTTTATCATATCCTCCACTTTAAAGTCTGTACCAACACGCAAAATATTCAATATCATGCCGTAAGTAAGACGGAACTGAGAATTAAGTCTCGTAGCCTTGCCAGTGAGCATCTGATTCAGCGCTGAAGACTAAAAACAAACTATTAACCAAACAATGAATGTCCGTTAAAGAGTTACATACCTCTGGTGGTTCCTCTTTGCACATGATAATTACAGTACCAACATCATCAAGACCACGGCGACCTGCACGACCCGCCATCTGAGTGTATTCACCTGCACAACAATTTAATCACCATTCGGCGATTGGGCTTGTGAGTGTACCTGGGAGTAAGTCTCTGTAGTCTGTGCCATCGTGTTTCCGGGTTTGAGAGAATAACACACAACGTGCTGGCATATTCACACCCATAGCAAACGTTTCTGTAGCAAACAAGACTTTTACAAGCCCTTGTGAGAACAATAATTCCACAATCTAAATATGCCTTTAACAAAACAAACGTAACACGTGCAAAAAGCCTTCATTACCTCTTTGATTATTGGCAATAAACCGCCATGATGTACACCAATACCCCTTTCCAACAGATCTTTCATTCTGATGACTTGTGGCAGTTCTCTATCAGTACCTAGCACAAAGAGTGTAAGCCAAACGCAGGGTAAAGACTTGAGATGATTGCAAAAAAGTGACTTACCCTTTAATCGTTGAATAGACCTTTGGAAGGTTGAATGAATCTTACTCTTTTCTGATCGTGTATTCAAATTTATAGAGGTCAAACCGAACGCCAAATCTTCACACTTGCGTTTCGAGAAAGAAAAGACAACAACAGGCAATAACTTCTTCATGTTCAATAGATTAACTGCTTGCAAGTATAGAGTCACCTCCTAGATAGAGCATAAGCCTGGAGAAGTGTTTTAAAAGGAAGAAGTAATCATACAGAAGCGAATGAACGTCGCTGAGGCGGCCGTCTGCCTTTTTTCTTTGCGTTTTCTTCAGCTTTCTTGTTCTTGGCTTTAAAAGCAGCACTACAAGATCTCCATCCTCCAGAAAGGAAATGTTTTTCCTTGTCTAGTACTTTAAACATCTGTCCTGTACCCAACAGATAATGTTCAAGTGGTGTTGGACGCTTTGGAGTGCTGACAACATAAACATTCTTCTTTTTAGTTCGGCTAAACACAATCCATCAGAAAGAACACAACAAGAAGTCAAATGACAAAAGCAGGACATACCCAACCCAATCTGCAAACTCATAGGTATTTGGTACAGTAGCTGAAAGGAATATCATATTAACATGGTCAGGTAACATAATTATCACTTCTTCCCAAACAACACCACGCTCTGGGTCATTAATATAGTGAACTTCATCAAAAACTACCCATTCCACATCACGTATAAGATCTGCACCTTTGTACAACATAGATCTATTGGCAATAGTTATTACTGAGAAAATGTTACTTTATGCTTTACCTTAGAATTTCAGTTGTAACAATCAGACAACTCGCCTCAGGAGACACTTGTACATCACCTGTAATAAGGCCAACATCTTGAAACACACCCTTGAAATCACGATACTTTTGATTACTCAAAGCTTTTATAGGAGAAGTATAAACGACCCTAGACACCTTACTTTTAGACAACATCCAAAAAAGAAAAATTGACAACATTACCTCGTCATGTGCTTTGCACACAAGGCAATAGCGTATTCTGCGACTACTGTCTTTCCGGCAGATGTATGCGCTGCCACGAAAACATTCTATGAATCAAGAGTAAGTTAAAGAGAAATGCCTCATGTAGCAGTTGAACACATACCTCTCCGTTTTCAACGTGGTAAATAGCTTCTTTTTGAAAGTCATCAAGCTCGAAAGGATACTAGTAATCCATTTAATACTAGGGCAAGAAAGGTGCAAATCGAGTACCTCTAAGGCCATCTCAGGAACCAAATCTTCAAAGTTCCACATATCCAGTCTATCCATAACAGCCCATTCGAAAGACGACGCTTGGGCGTCATTAACTTCTTTTCTAATCTTGTTAAGCCATGCTTCCTATATTTTGATGAGAAAACGATTTCATGTGAATGCTTTGAGCTCTTTCACGTACTGGTTTATCATTGCCCATGAGATCGTTCATACTGTTTGTACGCTTCAAAGGAACAATAGATGACACATCACTCTTTTTAGGTGGATTGTCATCGTCAACTGATATCACCTTATCTGAGGCATTTGCAATGCGCAAATTATGCTGTAACTCACGTTCACGATTCTAAACAAACAAAAATGAATAAAAACAAGAGTACTGTCAACCATGTACATAAGCTTCGTTTTCTCGTTCTCCTTTAATCTGGTCATAATATTCATCTGGTTTTGAGGTACCAAAACGAGAGCGAATACTCTGAGGGGCTTCTCCTGGCACTACAGATAATAGAGTCAGCGCTACCTTCCAGATACGGTGAGGATGCATATTACACTTACCTTTGTCACCAGTGGCACCGTCTAGAGCTTGTCCTGATTTATTAATTGCAATGGGTTTGCCTTCTTTATCAAAGATAAATCCAACATCCAATCCAGGCGCAAACCGATGAAGTTTTTGTTCACTAAAATCGAACATGGTGTCTTTATCCACTATATATTCTTTTTCTTCATTCTTCTCTTTATCAAGACCACCTATAGATATGTCACATACAATAAGCACATTCAAACCTTAACAAAACAAAAAAGAAAGTGAATTTTAACCAAAAACTTAATGACATGACACGTGTCAAAATGATGTAATCATCATTTCAAAAAAAAATACCTGGAAGAAATGGAATGTTGTCCTTGTTTCCTCTCACAAAGTCTTCAGGCGCATTTGGAGCACGTAATAGTGATAAAGAAGCGTCAGGTGACTCGCCAATGTCTCCAGCATCAACTTCTTTGAAGCCTTGCTTGCGGTATTAACAATGCAATTCCCTTTTTCAAAAAAATGGCGTGCACCTTTTATTTCGCCTGTCAACACATCAGTAGTTACTTTGAGCGTGTTTGCTGGTTGTGTTGGATCCATAATATAGCACGAAGCCATATCAATGTCAGCCGGTACTGCTCTAGCACTTGGAGGCTCGTACAGGTCCCAATCTTGAAAACAGGAGTTAAATACAACAGAATAGGAACACAATGACACTCCACCGCTTATATGTCATACCTTGCGACGCATCGAAAAACAATTGCAACATTTCTTCGCTGTCAAGCGATTTTGATACGCTAGGGAGGGCTGGCGGCGCCTAACGGTTATTAGTATTGTTTTGTTCAAAAACACGCACTTCAGCTACGAATGAGTCACGAAAATCAGCGATATAGCTGTATTCAGCATCACTTGTACTTGTTAAACGTAAACTTTCCTCAGAAACACCTGATAGGTGTGCGATTGGTGCCACAACGCCTCACCAAGAGTTAACTTTAACGTCACGTCACTTTGCTCTAATTAGCGCACCTGAGTCTTCCTGTGCTTCTAATTCATCCAGTTCTCGTAGAAACGACTCAATATTTATCTCTGAAGAAGCCATTGAGGCAAGGACAAGTGAATCAAAACAAAAAAACAATGCAGTCAAACGCGGTTTAAAAACAATAACAATAATGTCCAGACGCGGTGGAGCACACTTCTTTGGCGGTGGTATACTTGGAAGCTTCGGTGGAGGTGACGAAGCGCAATGGGGAGGCGATATGGACGAAAACTTCACTATGGAAGCCATGATGATGGGCGGTGACTCTGCTGATAAATTGCTTCACATAGATTTCTACAATGGTTCGTTTAAACCCAACTTACGTTGTTTCATAATAGCTACAACGTCCTAGACACCCAACAACCTTTGTTTTAATTTCAAGGGTCTTTATCAACAATTTTATTTGCGACGTTAAACGTCGTTGTAGTTATCTGCTTGTAGCGTTTACTCTGGTTAACTTGCGTGTAGAGTTCGAAGATGACTTCGATGATGACGACTTGGATTAGCACCAACGCGACTACAAAGCTCAATGATACTATAATAAACAAAATTGCACCTATTCTATCTATTCGCCTCTTAAAATCAGCAATCATATCTGTTTACGCAACAACACCCTCCAAATAGTCGCTCAAGGCAAGTAAAGAGCAAAACACAGCGGTTCAATGAAACACCTCAATAAGAAACAGTGCTTGAGCCATTTTTGTTATTTACTTTTATACATGTGATGGTGGGGCCAGTAGTGACCCACGTTGCTGCGCTTTGGCGCTGTGTCTCCTTTTTTTCTTTTTCTCGCTTCTCCTTCTCAACCGCTTCGTCTTTCGTACTCTAGAAGTAGTTGTCTGTTCGCTATTACTTCTAGCAGACCTCGAGCGTCCACTACCACTACTAGTAGCTACATCGGAGTTCATCCTGACAACCTTATCTGCGACTGAAATGTCAATCTCGTATCTATTTTTCGATTTACTATTTCCGCTGTTGACACTCTTGTGTTCGCCTCTTTCTTCAACTGGTGTTGAGTACTTTTTGTGTAAGCTGGCCATCACTTGTTTATGCTTATACTGTTTTGTCCATCCCAAGTGCGTTACAGGGCATCCTATCTAAGACGAGAGTGAGCCACAAACTCATCTTTTTTTTTTCAAAAACAAGTTCTCACCTTTATTCGCTGTGTGTATTCTTCTGTCAATGCTTTGCGATTATCTAACAAGCCAACAATATATTCAGCGACTGAAGATGGCTCCGGACGCCAGTACTCAAGTCCAGCAAGGTGATACTTTCTCCGTGGGTCAACACGAAAATAATATGGCATGACAGTATCCGCTTGTTGTACAATAACACCTAACGAAACAAAACCACTTTAACAACCATACAAAAAACATCATTCATGTTTGCACATACCATGCTCTGCAACTTCTCTTGGGTAGTCTGGTGACTTATTGACTACAATATTAAAGTATTTAGCCAAAGTGTTGGTCCTATCTTTTGCAACATTTGTAAAAGGATTAACAAAATCAGGATCACTTGTGCTCTTAATCACCACAGAACCTTCACCAACATTTGATGTTGTGATTTCCAAGTGTTTTATTTGCTCTAAATCTTGCCTCTCTGAAGATTTGAGATCATCCTGACAACCGAGAGGTTAGTAACATAATCGACAATCAATCCTATTTTCAGCGTACCAAGAATTTCCTCGGCAACATTAACTCCATGTTGTTATAAGATTTTCTGTCCCCTGGAGACTTTATACAGTATATCTCACCTCCTCTTAATTTAAAAATATCATACAATTTATGCCATGCCTTCAATGTGCACTAAAACCAAAGTGTCAAAATCATCAGAAACATGATACTAAAGTTGCGTACTTGCTCCCAAATATCCTTTTCTCCTTTACAAAATAATAGTATACTAAACGCATTCTGCTGTATCTGCCATTGCCACCATGATACAGGAGAAGAGAATGCTTCCATACGGGATTGAAGAGGATCTACAGGGTTGAATTGAGCCAGAGGCCATTCTATTCTAGCCTAAAACAAAAGTCAAAGAAAGACAACCAAAAAAAAAAATGCGTTAAAAATAACGCACAGCGTATGCTCGTTTTGGTACAAACATAGTGCCTTCACTAAACACGTGACTTATTTGCAACAATCGCTTAGGGTTTGAACTACCTCTAGGTGATGTGACAGCACCGACACGCTTCATGACGCTAGTAATCTTTGTCGCCAAGTTCTGCAACGCTTTCTTACCGCCTAAAACACCTAACGACGAAACACGTGAATACAAAGGACATTACAGAAAGCCATAAAATGAACTAGACAAACGTACCAACACAAAAACTATCTACACCATCTTTTTTGCTCAATATGATACCTAGAGGAGAACCACCACTAGAAAACAGCTTTGCAGGTGGACATTTAAGATACTGTGCTGTATCAAGTGAATAAATACTGCCCTATTTGGCGTAAAGTAAGTCAACGTGATGGATCGATAGAGGCTAGAGATTCAATGCGGTCGTACATCTTTGCAACAAAATAATATACATCTACCAATACGCTTTAGATGCGTTATAGCGTGTTGCAAGTTCATGTCAGTCAAAGACTCACTATTATCGAGTTCATCCACATCAAATTGGATATTGTATGTCAGGATCTCTTCTCCCTGTTTTGAACAGATTGTGAGTAACGACAAAAACTCATAAACAAATCTACAACATAACATGCACTAAACTCACGTACTGTAGCACTATTTCGTAGCATAATATTGCCTTTTGTGTCACCCGTGATAAGTCCCATATCATCTAGGTGCATTGATATTATAGGCGCAGCCATACTTGTCGTTGTGTAACCAGACTACCACAATATTTAGAAAACCGGAGCTGTTATGCGACTTACCTTTGTTTCGTGATTGTACACTGCTAGATTAAACATTTCAAGTTGATCCACTGATGAAGCAAAGACCATCGATCCATATTGCCTATCAGAGTCAACATACTGAAAAAACAAGATATTCATTTGACATTTGTCATACCGGACTTGTAGCCAACTCCTGCCACTACTCCTGACCTTGAATAAAGGTTTTTTAGGCGACAGTATTTTCCACAATTGAAACTGATCCCGCCCTACGCCAAGAAGGGTTAGAACTAAGAAAAACAAAATACCAGTTTGTCACAGTACATACCAGCAATAAAAAGGAGCTCGTGGTCAAAATAACAAAAATCAGTCCTGACAGTCTGTAAAAATCCAGTGTCGAGGGTGTGAAGCCTAATATGATCACCTTTTTGTCTCCAATATACTTCAGCCTAATTTTAAAAACGTGGGGATAAGGATATTGCCTCAATCTTTAAAGCGAAAAAACAGAAAAAAAAAAATTTGTTTGCGTCATCTGTCAACAATCAAACTAACCTGCATGGCAAACACAAATACTACATAATCTTTAGACGTGATAATTGCTTTGGCACCTAGTTTCATTCAAGTTGGTTAAAGAAATAACGCTCAATTGGCAGAACTACCTTTTAGAGCTGGCTCCTGTAGTATTATCGTTGATTCTTGAGTTTCCACATGCACTACCTTGAAATAGGGTGTAAACAATGACAGTTTTTGAAAACAACCTAAAAAAAGCCGCCAAGTACGAAATACGCGTATACGAGGTAGTACCTTTACAGATCCGTCTTTATAGCTGATATACAGTAAATTGTCTTGCAATGCCCACGCTGAAAACAAAGCGGTGCGCTTTAGATCAAACTTTGGCTTGGATGCGTCTTTATACTCTATTCTAACGTTTCCTTTCTTGCAGCTGAAAACATTAAATTAGACCACTCGAAAAGCGCTAGTTTGCGATCGAAAACACTTCGTACACTGATATGATACAACTTGGGGTGAATGAGATCTTCTCTACGTCCTTTTGTGATAATTCAACATCAAAGTTGTCCACTGACAAAGCAAAGTCTAAACCTGAGCGTCGTTAGCACTATAGAACTAATTTGATCTATAATACCTCGCCCAGCCATTTGGCGTTTTTTTTAGAGGTGGGGTGTTGACGCAAGCGACGGACTTGTGTTGTGCTTACACCGATAGCAGATTCTATAAAGAGGAAAGCAAATGTCCCAACAAAGTCAAACGCGCTATCGCCGTTTAGTACAAAGTAAAACAAACTTCTGGGAACTATTAAATCTGCAGCTACTCGCGTACACTATGGTTGAGTGCTCCGTCAACGCTGCCAGAAATCCGTCCTCTTTTTTTGGGTACAAAATTAGATGAAACCAACGAACAAGTGCCGTTATAGGCACTTCTTACAAATAGGGAGCGGTTTTAGTTCCGATCTATTACAGCATACACGATATCGCAGTGTACGCTTTCAATGTATCACATGCACAAGTGCGCACTGCGGAGGTTATTGGTCACGTTATTTGAATACATCTATCCAGTAAACTGAATAAAGACTTATGCTTTACAAGGGTAATTGTTAAACGAAAATTGCGTTTTGACTACGTTTGTCATTTGTACTTCAATTTGTTACTAGCCTGATTAAACTGTTGTTTATTGTTCTTTTCAGTACTGCCTAGACCATACAATGCCAATGCAGTGCATGACAAGCCAGGGAAGACTTATCGAGACAACAATAAGCACAATTTTGTCAGTGTTGGAAAAAGAAATCAATACACCAATACGCTGCCGTTGCGTACAACAAAAGGCGTGTCAATTGGTTAAAATGTCTAAAGGCAACGATGGAAGAGGAATACCTTCACATCCAGTTATAGGCGTCCTAGCAGGATGCGTGTCGGTATGTACCACGTAAACGCTGTATTAGGCGCTTTATGACAACTTTTCTTACTTTTGCGTAGGGTGCCTGTGGTGTATATCTCGGCCACCCATTCGATACTTTGAAGGTACTAAGAGCTCTTTAAGAAAGGTACGGAATTAAAAACAACATTAGATAAGATTACAGAGCCAAGACTCTGGTGGAATGATCTCCACGCTTAGAAATATACTACGCAACGAAAAAGTATGCGTAATAACCTACTCAAGGAAAATATTTTTTGAACTTACGAAAAATAGTTCGTAGGGTTATATAAAGGTGCCACTCCTCCCTTGGTAGGTGCTATGCTAGTATGCTCGTGTACTTTTGGGTCTTACGGGACTTTTCAGGTTACCTTTTCCCCGTCGCCGCCAAAACCGCTAACTTTCATCAGAGATTGATACAAACAGATACTAGTTTACCATTGACGCTTCCGCAAACCGCAATGATAGGCGCAATGACAGGTGTATGTCTCTTTTTGTCTTTCTCTCTTTTTTCTCAAGCTAAATCTCTTTTTTTGAGCTAGAGCGTATCAACCTTCATTATATGCCCTGTAGATAATGTAAAGATACGACTACAGTCCCAAAAAGAGAGTTATGCCAAAGGGCAATTCAAAGGGCCTTTACACTGCCTCGTACGTCACGTGCAATTGAAGGAAAAAATGTAAAAACACGTGCTCTAATTTCGAAAATGCTAGAGTTGGCTTGTTCAAAAACATGGCATTAAAGGTTTATGGCAAGGACAAATGGTTACAGCGTGCCGTGATATTCCTGGACACGCTGTGTACTTTGGCATGTATGAGGCTTCAAAACGAAATATAAAGGATGTTGGTTGCCCAACACTTCTAGCAAATATGCTGGCAGGAGCACTTGCAGGTACGCTCAAAAAGCTGGTTGTGCCACGTCTAAATGAACTAGGGATGACAGTGTGGTTATCTATATACCCTGTGGATGTAGTGAAAACGAGATTACAGCAAGCAGGAGGAACCCTCTCAGCTTCAGATTGCATCAAACAACTGGCTTCAAAAGTACGCCAGCCTCGTCAAAAGTGCACAATACGTTGATATTTACAAGTGGTTTAGGGCATAGGACGATTTTGGGTTGGTATTACACCAACGTTGCTGCGTGGTATACCCGTTAATGCATTGGTTTTTTCATTCTATGAAATTGTAGTTTCCACTGGAAACTCAATGCACGAAGCTATTACCTCAAGTGTACAACTGGATTGATTGCACTCACACACGATACTAGCAAGATATTTATTTTCTGCAAAGTCATATTCGATTGACACTATCAAGTGTCACACATCTGACTTGTGTGGCAAACGGCAAATTCAACTATCACGCTCTCATTGGTGCTCTTCTTGCTGAGGGAATACAAATAATACTGAGAGTACTTGGGGGGTTGATATTCTATTTTACACTGGGAAAACACTACATAACACGAGCTGCGGTACGGATTTTTTGGTTGGCTGTACAAGGATTAAAGTTGTGAACCTGTTGCCTTTTGTACAATGCTGAACCTATCAATCCATTTTTGGCGAATATGCCCGCTCTTTACAGCAAGAGAAAGCGTGTCATCGCCAATAATGATATCAAGGAGATACAAGTCTGACAAAAGGAGGTTAATTTAATATTCGGATCATGGGTGAAAACCAAAAACAATAGTGTTGAGAATTATAGATTCCTTTTTGTACCTTCAATAAAATCATCGCCAATTGCTTTGATGCTACTCTTCTTATCAGTCAAGGCATATGTTTTTGACACTTTGTACTTAAAACTGGCTTCTATAAAGGTAGATCAGAGAAGACAAAAAGCCGAGAATTGTTCAGTTGAGTTTTTTCTCGTCAACTCAATACTTAATAGTGACTGTGCGTACGTTCAGGAGTCTTCACTTTTGGTTTCTTAGCGACCACTAAGTAGTCATTAAAAAGTAGAACCTACAAGAAATGGTCAAAACCAACAGTTGTGTAAGGAATTACTAATTCCCGCCCAGAAAAAAAACTTCAAAATTGTACCCATCTGTCCGATCGCTTGTCTCCTGTTATCAAACGCATGTATCCTTCCTTATACAGTAGCCTATGAGGATCTTCAGGAAGGGCATCGAGACCATATATGTCTCTTGAACTATGCTTGACTGGACCATGCCACATTGTCATGTGATGTGAGCTACTTCCGCTTCTGGAAATTACTGAACTTCTGTTTGACTTTAACGAATTACGTGATATTTTAATAGGTGCTGTTGAATCACGTGAATGATCTGATACCACCCCAGCTTCTTCTCTCAGCCGTTTATTCTCAGAACGTAATTTTTCTAATTGCGCACTATCCGCCTATTAAATGGGTCAAAGATGAAGTGATGGAACAGCTTTGGGATTTGTTTTTTTTTCACATTTGACATAAATTCCCAGTTAAACAAATTATTATGTGTTTTACCTTATTCGACTCTAATTCCGCTACTCTTGATTCTAATTTAGCTTTCTCGCGTTGTAGCTTATCTACTTTACGTTGTAAGCGCTCTTTGGTGACTATGTAGGCAAGTGGGTCAGTGTGTTGCAATAATACGTGTTAATTTGTACCACTGGAGTCTCCATTGCCTTTATTCGATGAAGAACCTGCTAGTTGCTTTTCTAGGTCTTTGTTTTGCCTAAAGTAGCTTTTAGTTATCTTTAAGCTTAAAAAGCAACGCCATGGCGGTGTAGAGCGCTTTATACCTCTTTAACTTGCGCAACTCTTTTGTAGCTTTTTCTAACTCGCTTGTTTCGCGTTCTAAGCGTTCCTACAGACGATTAAATACCTGAATTGCTACTACAATCCTCTTTTTACCTTGGTACGTTTTATTTCCTTCTTCAAGCGTTCAATCTCACGGTTCTCACTCATTGCAAACGTAATTTAAAACTGAATTGTAAACCAGTACAAAAAAAAAAAAAAAGAAGTCAAGTTTTATTCAAACATACTGTTTTGTCTATCTCCACTCCCTTGTTTACCATCTCAAAGCTTTGACCATCGACTCTCTTAGGATAATGAAGTGTTATGATGTCGCCTACCATCACAGTTAGAAGAATTCTTATTTAAATACAAGTAGTGTTGCTTTGACCGTACATTGGTTGTTAGCCCATACGATTGGATATAATGGCCCGTCTACGTTTATGTCCGCTTTCCAACGCGTTTTCTTTCCATCACGTAGAACACAAAACACGTGATTATCCATATCTAGAAGTACAGTCGTCATTGCATCAGCTGTAAACGCAGGCAAGTCTGAAGGCTGATAAGCACGTCGCTGTATAACGCGTCTCCCTCTTTCCACAATATTGAGGCTATATCCACCATGATAATAGCCAATAAAACCTATTTCAACATTCCGGTGTTAAAAAAAATAAATCAAGTGTTGTTTGTTTTTCAACCTTGGCAGTACTCTACATCTCTTTGTAAATCAATGTCATAGCTTGCAAATCCCATGGCCATAGCAAATAAACGTCTATTGACACCAATCTCAAATAGCCATGCACCTTCTGTTATTGGACAGCTGTCTAGACTCATTACCATCACATGTGAACACTTTCATTACGTACCAATGATAAGGGAAGAATTTTTTGAATTGCACTTTACACGCTTCGGCCACACACTTAGCGTTTTCCACGTGGGGTTACCTGAGACTACAAAAGCCTTTTAGACTAAAATAAATATGACGTTCTTAGCAGTCGTACCATCACGTGCACAGCGTAAAGGTTGAGATAACGCCTTGTATCGCTTCTTAAGTGATTGTAAACCTATCTGCCTGTATATCGCCTTGCTCTCTGACTTTGATGTAATATATTTCAAATGTCGCACCCAAACGCTCTTAGAATCTCCTAAAGCGCACCACAATCTACATGTCCGCATCGCTCGGGCTAAAGAACAGACTGAGAGATGTTCTAATACCAACAACACCAACTCAGGATATAATTGCTATGTATCTTATTAGCACGTGTTTTACTTTTGATCTGCACCTCCAACTGAGGCGACGACATGTTTACACCAACTTGAAATATTGAGCCACTATTTTCCTTTTATCCGCACTTGCTTTACTCTCGTTACAGGATTAACAGAACTACCTTGACTTTGTAATGCAACCTGCTTGCTGATACAATTGCCCGTGCATTCCACCTCTGAATACGTATTCTCCTATAACACGTATAACCTGAAGATGGAACTAAGTAAAGCTGCGAGGAGAGTAGTTGAATAACGTCAAACATACTTCATACATTTTAGCGGAGATGTAATTGAGTACTTTATTGAAGTTATATCCTTACCCATTTTCCTCTGTAACCCTTACCAAAATGTTATGATATTCTACAGTTACTGTAATATATGTGCGTTCAGTAGCAGTTTTGTAAGCTCCCAAAAATGCAAAGTAACATGTTAGTCTAGTACTTTGCATCCCGTTTAGTTGAACAACACGTGGCAATGCAACTGTGTACCCTTCTATGTCTGGTACAAAAGTACCACCAGTAGTGATGTTGCGATCAGTTAAATCTCGAAGGAGACAACAGCGTCGTCCTTGAGGTATGTACATAGCCACAATGTACTAAACCACAACACCTTTTTCGCCCGTATGGTAGGCTTGCATTGTGATGTTTGTATCACCCCTTTGGGCATTTCAACCTATTGTTAATCCTAGGATGTCTGCTACCTTTAACATACCTAGAATAGTTTTCAAACTATAATCTTATTTTCTTTGTTTATTCCATACATTGTAACATCTTTGGAAGTGTACCTCCAAATGAGATTTATAAACTGATTAACCTTACAGACTATTTATTAACTGTACAGCTTCAAGAACAACACCAACAAAAAAACGTCTTTTCGCAAGAGGATAAAAGCTAACAGCTAACAGAAACCAAAAAGGTACGAAATAGCTTCGCCACGCTAGTGCTGGTACATGTATTTTATATGATAAATAGTGTCTTAGCCGCTTAGTTTCTCAATATTTTCCATATAGCTAACCTACAAAGATCACTGGATCGGTAGAAGACCAAAATATTGGAAATGCAAAACCAGTTTTTGTATTGCACCTATGTTTACAAAGCTGACACATGCTATGGTTTTGTTTTGATGAACTATATAGTTGCTCATGTTTATAAACCACTATGCCAAAGCTTATCAACACACTCGCCACCAGAGTGAGGTGGAACCTCACACGACATTGCCAGTAAAAGTACTACCGAAAATCCTGATTTGCACAAACACCTTTTGACAATACACGCATTGACGGAACAAATACTTGGCCAGTTGATGACACCGTGCAAGGTGTTCAATAACAAAGAGCAAGTACCAAACTCTATTTCACATATTCATTGCGATTAGCCAACACGTTCACGGTTTAGCGGTAAGTACCACGAACTACTAGCACCATTATGAAACTAGAAAAAAGATTTATTTACACCTTAAACTGTTTTAACTTGGTAAGGTATTTTTTGATTTCTTCAATGGCATCTTTTCTACCCTTTCTATCATCTTTAACATCATCCCATCTTTGTATAGCATTGAGTGTGTACGTGGCCCAGGCCAAAGAGGACAATGTATCGTACAAGGGACATTTAACATTTTTTGATAAATGAGGACCTGCCCATTCCCAGTCTAGTAGAGTAATACGCTTAACACTTCCAGTGTCTGTCAACTCAACCATGATATTACCGTCATGTTCATCGTAATGGCTGAATTTTATATCTTTCGGAAACATGTCGTCAGGCATAGACTTTAACCGTGATATCCAGACATTTATCTCTTTTATGACTTGGCTCACATCTTCATCGTTAGGTCTAGGTGCGAGTTGAAGTGCCACTTGAAGCCGCTCGATCATGTCCTCTCTAAGTGTTAGTCCTTCATCGTCATCCTTCCTGTTCAGATGCTCTACACCTGCTCTTACAACAAATTCCTCGTTTCCATTTTGTACAAGCCTTCCAATAGATGAGAACGACACCTTGGACAAAGACTTAAATCCTTTGTCAGCTATACTGTCAGCGACGGTATAAATTTCCTTTCCTTCCAGGCTCTTTAGTGTTACGCCAGGTATGTACTCCATAAGAATATACTCCCTCTTAAAAGCGCACTTTTGGTAGTCGTTGCAATACCTCAAAAGTATTGGCACGTGTACATCCGTCACTAATTTAGCGGCAAGTTTCATCGAATTGACTTCATTCTCAACCTTTCTACGTTGCCACAATGCTGGACATACCTTCAAAACGTATTTTTTAGCGCCAGACTGAACGATATATAAACTATGTACAACCCCATCGCTATGTTGCAAATCTTGAACGGTTGTAATGTTATAGTCGGCCAACTCTTTTATTATAAGCTTGTGATCGATTGGTGGTTGTTTTTTGTAGTATACAGTAACGCCTTGGCGTCGTAGCTCGTTCTCTAGTACAGCAGCATCGTGATACACGCTTTTAGAATCTAATAATTGTTTCTGTTGAGTTACGCTAAGTTTGGCTAACAAGGGCGCAAGGCGCTCTTTCGCTGACATTTGGGTCTTTTACAATACACTCTTGTGCCACGTTTGGCTCTTCAACTCCACGTGTTGCTTAATATCAAATTACTAGGTTCTCTGTCTTCGTCAATAGCACGAAATCTACTCGGAAAAAAGCTAGGTGAGGTTAATTCACAGTTTTATTTTGGTTGACTAGATTGGGTTTTACGTTTTCTGATTACAAAATACCTATGCTTCGACACTACTTACGTAACCAATCTATTGTAGCAAGTGTACGGTATGCGTTAATACTCCATGTTAATTTCACAACTCAGGTCAGTAGACACCAATCCGGGCAAAAATCACTTCGCACGCGTAATTTGGATACCAGAGCGTGTATGCATAGCTGTTTATCATTGACATTAACGTACTTGTACAATTAGTGCGAAACTATGCGTCACCGGCGTTGCTAGAGCAAGTGCCATCTACTGTAGCATCTAACACGCAAAAAATTGTTCGGGATGACATTATTTGGCCGCTTCAACCGTACACGGAAAAGAGACGCACTCACTTCTATCCAATGCGCAGAGAGATGAAAAACAAACGGAGAATATTTGTACGCAAAAATGATTTTAATACGATCCTCTTAGAGTTCCCAATCCACCTTCACACCATAACCATACGCAGCTAGGACCTTGTGGTAACATTATCTTCGAAAACTACGACCTTGTGTGGATGCAAGTACGTCAAAAAAGAAAACAAAGAATAAATATGTCAACATGTCTATTTCAACATGTCAACGTCTATAAGGTTCACGAAATGATATACGCTGAACTCGCTGGCTCGTCTGCAGATCACGAAGAGGTAATAGAAGATCAAATATTAGCTTTCAATCCTCTTATACCTCAAGGATCAGAACTTGGCACGTGATTAACATATACATCTTTGTCTTTGGTAACTTATTATTTCCCTTAGTCTTCACTTTTATGTTGGAGATACCGAACAAAGAGAAAAGAGAGAAAGAACTAGCTACACTAGGTAAACATGAGATAACGTGGCAGTAATTGATCGCACGTGTAGGTCACATCGAAAACTCAATGTATCTTAAATTCGGACCTCACAAAGTAATCGCTAAACCCACAGATACTGATGTTGAGGTACGTCAATATAAGCTACGCCTGTAAGAAAGCTGATTTTAATTATAGCGTACTGATGATGATGGTATAACAAGCGCAGTTCACTTTCTCAAGTTTGAGTTAACGCCAGAACAGGTAAGTCACTGAGTTTACTCTTGTTTGCAACTCTGACATCTGCTCAAGATTACCGATTTCAAGGCCTGCACAGAGGCCACAATGGGTTCAGAACATCCTAATTTTCCTCACATGACAAATTTGCCACCAAATACAATTGAAGACCTTAAAAAGGATCTGAGGAGCTAAGGTTATTAACTCAACTTGTAATCATATTTGAAAAAAAAGAAACCATTTTGACATGCTACTAAAATCTTGCACTACTGCGCCATAAAACTATTTAAAACAGCATGAGATACTAAATAATAAACTGGCGGTTAAGTGATATGCAACAGATTGAGTTCATGGTCGCCTTTTTTGATGGTTGTGATGAAGTCAGTACCGTGCCTTAACACAGCTCACTACGCCTTGAAACTTATTCTACAAGCCTCATGCAAAGGATTCTTTTGAACGCCAGTCGCGCCCAAGGGCTCTCACGGTAATATAAGCTTCGATTGATTGTTATAAACTCACAATTGTACAGCAATGCTAGAGTAGGAGCACAACCTAAAAGATCGTACTATACTACTTCAAAAACAGGTATAATTGAAGCTCATTGTCAAATATGGCCTCGCAGAAAACTTTCGATTTGTGGCTGCAGCTTATGTTGCAAAGTAGCCACTGAATACCATTGAATAACAAGAGAACGTTTCCCTTACGTATCTTTTAGCACGCAAACCTGTAAACCCTCTAGTTAAGAAGGCAACACGCGTTAATCAAATATCTAACTGGTCACTAAACGTTCCAAAAGCCATTACTCGATTTTATTCCGCAGACGCCGTTACTACCTTCAAACGCGATGTAATCACTCCAGGAGACGGTAAAACTTTTCCAATAGAGGGACAGACAGTCAGTGTTCATTATGTCGGTAAGTTATACCAAAATCATATCAAACGGACGAAAAACGACCAAACTTGGCGCCAAACGCTTTTTTGTTTTTTTCTCTTGCCTCCAAGGCAAAAAAAGGCGTCCCGATAATTGTTTAATCAATCTCACACTTTCTAGGTACCGTACGTCATAAATATTAAACTTTGAAGCCCAAATTTGGCGCAACAAGTATAAAAGAAAAACCGAGTAGAGCTATCTTTTTTTTTCAATAGTAACGATTTTTAGTTGCTCGATGGCAAGAAATTCGATAGTTCACGCGACCGTAACGATCCTTTCGAATTTGTTATTGGAAAAGGACAAGTTATCCGTGGATGGGACGAAGGTGTGATGCAGGTAGGAAAAATCCATCACCTTTTTTTTGCTTGTGCTAAAACCTCAACTCATTAGATGAGCGTTGGAGAAAAATCAAAACTCACATGTGCCCCTGAATATGCATACGGTGCCAAGGGATTCCCTCCAGTGTACGTGTTTACCCTTCATTTTTGAGAAATCGCCTCCATTTCCTCCTTCCTCCGCAGTTGCAGCCGCGTATATCTACTGTCCGCTGACTATGTCCCTGTAGGATCCCAAAACAAGCCACTTTGGTATTCGAAGTTGAATTACTGGGTGTAAAGCATAGATAGATGAAAAACAAAGTGTAAAACAAAAAAAAAAGAGCAGTAAATTATTTGACAGTTGCAGAAATTGCTTGCCAAAACCGGAACTGATTTTCTTATCAATACTGTGTTAACTTTGTACTTTTGTTTGCTTCAAGTTCACAACTACGCACGCTGTGTCTCTATAGTGGGTTAATATGTCTAACGTCACAACTACGCAACCTGCCACAACCACACCATCGGAGTCGCTTTCCGAAGGGGAGCAACTGACACGTGCGTAGCATTTGCTTCCAGCTGTTTGTTGGCCTCAAAAACGGGTTTTAAAACGTGTTTTATCAAATAATTGTATTGATGCGTGCTGTAGCTCTTCTGTACGCAAGCTGCATCGAAAAACCCTGAAATCGTCACTCTAAATCTAAAGCAACACTACATGATCACGTGATGTGCTGATTTTTGCGTTTTTAGGAGTAATAGCCGTTGGCCTTGCTGTTTTTATGAGCATATTGTTTATTGGGTGGATTCTCCTAAAATTAAAAGCTAGGAAGGAGAAGAAAAAAGACGATAAGCTTACAATCCAACCTAACAAAAACCAGCAGCCAGAGAATTCATGGGAGTACAGTGATGAGTTAGATTCGGAGAGCTATGATGACCTAGGTAGCTCCTCTGTGTCATCATCAGATGACGAAACGATGAACGACAACGAATCTGATGCAGCTGGCGAAAAGCTAAACGACGACTCGAGCGCGATTGCTGGAATGAGTGCAACAGCCACAACTACACATAGTGAAAGAATGAAAGGCGCTGATCACCAAATGGAACGATTAGGCGTATCTCATAGTTCGTAGGTGTTACATAACTACAATGTACAAAATAAAATAAACGCTCAGTTGCAAAATCACGTGTATTCTTTATTATTTATACGCCTTTATCACGTGGCTTAGGATGGTGTGAGATTAGCCAGTAGCTCACATTTTCGTAAGTGCTCGGCACAAATAGTCTGAAAAGCTTCTGTGACGTTAATATTGTCCTTTGCGCTAGACTCGCCAAGGTATTGAACACCTGCGTCCTTTGCATAGTTCTCCATGTCAGCCTTTATCAGTTTACGTCTACATTCCATATCTGATTTTGTGCCAATGATAGATACTGCCTTCTTGCTTCTTTGGTCTTCCAGTCGCACTTTTAAGGTGTCCAAAGAGTCCTATGCGTACGTAAGTTAAACCTTGAAATAACTTGAAAAAGTGTACCTTGCTAGTAATGTCATACACCAGTATAGTATGATCTACTGTTGTAGCTAGTCTAGCTAGAAGTGCAGCATAACGTTCTTGGCCAGAGGCATCGTGGATGTGCAGTGAGACCACCTTATCACCAACACGAACCTTTGTCTTGAAAACCAAGAAACTAGCAACGAAAAAAAAAATAAGCTAAAGGTTTTTTGGTACACGTGGTTCAAAGAGTTTTTACCCCATTGTTATATTATACTCTGCATCGAATGAATTGTATACCAACCTTTGCACCAGAGACGTCTTACCTATGGTAATAATAAGAAGATGTTGAAAAGGATGTAAGATTGTCAGGTAGTGGGACAAAATGGGTTACCTGCAGCGTATTGTCCAATGATCGCAATACGCATCTTTATAGGTGCATAACTGCAGTGCCATTCTAGACCTTTTTATGGTTGTGTAAGTGTCATTCAATAAAAAGAACAAAGACTTTAAAATTAATGGCACACCTCCTGATTCTCTTTCGCCCAATAGCTTGCTGAAGAATCCTTTTACACTGCTCAGTCTGTCTTCTGTTTCTGTCAGCACTTTATTGACCTGCACCCGCCCTCTCTCTAGGAGAGTGTCAATGGTGACGGCCTGAACGGTTCAGACCGTTAAGTGTAGTTAGTACCTTGTTGAGTACACTCTGAATAACAATATTTCCAGTTTATTTTCCCAGCGAGCTGTTCAGGAAAGGTATGATTGTGGTACCAAAACTCACGATCGTGTAATACATGCCATGTTGTTTCCCAATTCGAGAGGTCACGCAAAGTTCTATTCACTGTACCAGCAAGCGTTGCGGTTAGTAAAACGTTGAAATACGATTGCTTGGAACATGTAGAAAGCGACAGTAATGTCAAATGAATTTTCGCGCACCAAGAGCCAAAGAAACCATGTCACCAGGTGTTAAAAATTCAAATACCATGTAAAAAATATCTTCAGTTAGCATACGAAGATTTCCAAGCGTTCTACGGTTCCTACGGCCTCGTCGCTTTTTCCTTGTAAGCATATTGTATATGGACGTCGTTGAAAGGTTCGTTGTGCTCATTCGTGCTGCGCTTAAGGCATGGTTCAAGTTTTCTCACAAAAAAACATCCTACTTAACATACACGTACTCACTCAACGAGAAATGCAATACGTAGTGCTAGCAGAAGGTGTGCCAAAGGTCTCTCGCGTCTGTTTAGGAACATGGCAATTTAGTACGTTAACTACAACGTATTTAGTTTAACACATACTCAGGTGATCCTACAGTACAGTGAATGGCGCGTGGATTACTTGTTAACTGTTTTTTAGGGCACTTACGCCAAGCAAACAGAGGAAGTTCAATGTAAGATTGTAAAGACCGCCTTTGAGAATGGTACGCGCTATATTTTGTCAGTTCTGTAGGCTAAAAGCTGCCCAAACGATTTTGAGAGCGTAAAAACGTAACTTGACGACAATCTACAGAAAAACTTTTGATAATCATTTTTAGGCATTAACTTTTTTGATACTGCGGAGGGCTACGGCAATGTACGTATTTTTGAATGCGTGTACAAAAGCGCACAAAACATTGCAAAGGCCCTTTCCATGTCCTTTACAACTACAAACACTTCTACCAAAAGGGCGAATCCGAACGCGCACTAGGCGTCGCTTTGAAGAAAAGTGGAAAGAAACGTAGCGAATATGTCATTGCCAGTAAAGTCAACGACTCTAACCTAGAACCTGCCAAAATAGAAGAAGCTATTGGTAGAACATTAAAAAATTTGGGTACGCGTCCATGAGATTGGGAACAAACAACAAATAAAGCAATGGTAGAAGCACGTGCAACTAATTTACACTCTTTTTAGACACCGACTACCTCGACTTGTACCAAGTGCACTGGCCAAACCACAGCGTACCTATCAAGGACACCATGGCTACACTTAAAAAATTACAAGAGCAAGGCAAGATCAAGGCAATAGGCGTCTCTAACTTTGGTACGGCTCACAATCGCATCTGCCTTTTCATTAGAATTATTCTGCTTGCTTTCCATTTGTCGTTGTTTCTAAAGTGTCTCCCTAGGCGTTCTGGATACACGCGATGCTGCTGCCACTGGAACGACCATTGTTTCGAACCAACTGATCTATAACTTGGTGACACGTACAATCGAAGGTCCAATCATGGATGAAAACAAAAAGAACAATATTGGCATCCTCGCGTACAGTCCCCTTGGCCAAGGTATGGCTGCTACACCGCCACAAAAAAAAACGAGAAGAATTACAGCTAACAAGTTTGAATTTTAAGGTCTGTTGACTGGCAAGTACACAAGTGTAGAAGATGCCATCAAGAACCCTGGATTATGCAGATCTCGTCATTTCGACAAGTCAAGATCACCAATGTGCCGCCACGAGGAATCTGGCTGCGAGAAGGAACTGTTTTCATGCATCGCTAAATTGAAGGAGGTAAATGCCGCTCGAAACTACAGTACCATGTACAGTTATTTACTATCATGTTTATAGGTCGCTGAGAAACTTGGAAAAACCATGTCGCAAGTAGCTCTCGCTTGGGTACTCGCTCAAGACAACGTCATTTCAGTGATCGCAGGAGCTAGTCGCGCAGAGCACATTGGTGCTAACTGTGACGCAGTCAAGATTGTACTGGACAAGGAGACATTGGGTCAGTTGAACGAGAGCAGCGAGGCTGTCAAAAAGGCACTCGGTGGTGCGTATACATTTTCTGTTTAGTTGACTTTTTGAACTGACCATTTTCCTGCAGACAACCCAGATTTGTGGAATAAAACTACACGCTACAGATAAACTGTCACAAGCTAAAATATCTGTCAACAACGTCATTTTAATGAACTTTACCAGAGATCTTGGCGTTTCGATGGTTTTAACCTCCTTGTTCAAATAAAGCAACAAGACTCTCTTTCTTGCCATGAAAAAAGAATTTTATTGTGTATTTCCAAACAATAAGGCGGATTAAAAAAAAGTACATGAGTTAAATCACGTGGTTGCCCATGGACAGGTAAGTTCTAAAGGCAGAAACAAATTCCCAGTAAGTTGTTCTAGTAATAAAACACTTAGCCGATACTTTTGTGGAGTTATGCTCGTGCCTTGTTGCCTGCCTATCGTGATGCTGTGATCAGCCAATGGTGGCACCAATCTAGCTATATTACCAAAGCTACACGCCGCATCGCCTTGTGTTTTCTTGTTCGCTAGGTGAATTGTTACATTAACAGGAGGCTACACTTTGTATTACTTACCCTGGTAGTACGTATTGAACGCCCAATTACAGTGCGCAGCTAAACGATATTGAGAGTGAGATGTATTTATTAACGTGAAAGATGATGGTACTAACTCAATGTGTTCGGGTAGTAGTGTGATCCACCTTGATTTATTGGCCTAAAACTACATTGTTAGCGTTATCAATCAAGTAGTATTGCACGTGCCCGCAATCGATACCACCTTTAGAACATACCCAATCCAGCCCTGCTTGAAGTTGTGTAGCGTTCACCGTGGCTTTGATTTTACACACGTACACTTGCGCCTTGCACAAGGCCGGTGGTATAATGCAAGCATGTGGTGGGTTGCTTGGAGTCGTTCTAACAGGTGTAAGCGATTCTAAGGCTTACACAGATTTGTTGAGCCAATTAAAACTACTCACGAGAAGTCTGAAAATGTCTACTGCAGTAATTAGTGAGAGTACAAACTGGTAATTGAGTACCCAAGAAGCTTCAATGCCGCTTGCCGAATCGACAATGGATATGTAGTATGGATTATTGGTACCTAACAGACATACGTTAGTTGCCTTTTGGCTGTCTGAATATTTGTATTGTTACCTTGTACAATCATGATCTGCACGTTCTGCAATGTTTCATTGACGGTTACAGCAGGCGCGAAGAAAACGTCACATATGATATCACCAGGAAACTGTGTGATTTTGAAGCTGTCAATTTTTATTAGTGAATGAACACGTGCCTTTTGAGTGCCAGTGTACAAGGCGTTTGCTATGACTTCTGGAGGGAATATGATCTGTGGCGTACCTTCTAAAAATAATTCATTAGTTCACGGTCAATCGAGATGCAGTTGATGCAGTACTACTAGCGAATGACATGGCACAAGTGCCACTATTGTCGCCATCAGTGAGATGGAAGTGTAATCCTGACGTGTAATTACAATAGTCAACGGGTTTGGTTTCGCCTGGATCATGTGGATTTCGTTGGTTCCATCTAATTGAATGCTCATTAGACCCAACATCAAAAGATGGGTGTTAAGAATACGCCGAACATTAGTTCAGAAATAAAAAGTATTGATTTGGCACTAATCATCGTACCTACAAGCTTCCGTTGTTCCAGCATTCACCTGTATTATCTCCACTCTGGAAAAAAGCAAGGTGGTGCCATTATTGACAGCAACGGATACCTAGACGCACGTGTAAGTTAGTACGAGAATATCACGTGCGCAGCGAACCGAGGTTTGAAACGACGGCGGAAACCCTTCTGGTAAGGTTGGATTGGCGCTGAAGGCAACGCCAAACATAAGGGAAATGAACAAGAGGTGTTTGATCGCCATACAGTTGTGGCACAAAAAAGGCGTGGATGTTTTCTGGATTGCTAATTTTTTTTATGTTACAACGATGTCAACTTTGTTCAAACCTAGTATTAGGTCATTGTGCGGCGTCTACCATATGGTTGTTGCGGTGAGGCGCTCCAAGTAATGTAAATAAACTTGCAGAATACAATAGAGCCAAGAAGAGCTGTTGCGCACGCTATCCCTAGAAATACACCGCCGTATGCTACATAGGGGTCAAATTATGACATAGTGTAATAAATTGTACCATCAATACGTTTTGGGGGTGTAGGATTAAAGTACTCCCAACCTACACGCATGTCATGAGAGAAAAGCCCAAGTAATACAAAATTTGGAACCTGTTGGCTGTGTGATGTTACCAGTAGTCCCATTTATCGCCAAACACGCCGTCAAACAGCAGACAAACAGAAAGCAAGTGTTATGTATCATTTGACGGCATCAAATGTCACAATGTGTCCTCTATCGGTCAATCGCAGTAAATCTTGTTGGTTTTTACTTTACAAACACTGCTTCACGGTTACTGTATCAACATAGTTGTAGTGGTACATTCATAAGTGCTAAGACAGGTCATGACTCGCATCATCCGTTCACGGCTTGGTCTGTTTTTGTGGGTTTTTTGTTGGATTCGGAAAGTTTTTGTTGATTTATTTTAATTACAAACAGGTTGAGTTACTCTACTTCATACCCATGACGCCCATCATTTTTTGGAACTCTTGGAAATCTACTTTACCATCACCGTCATTATCGGCTTCCTTGATCATTTGATTTACCTAAATCACCAGCAGTGTTAAAAACGGTTTTGCTTTGTTGGTTTGCAACCATAAAAAAAATTAAAAGGTTGGGATAGTGGTTCCTACCTCTTCGTCAGATAATTTCTCTCCAAGACTCAACATAACGCTACGTAATTCAGAGGCATCAATGTAACCGTTTCCGTCTTTATCAAAGACATTAAAGGCTTCACGAATTTCGTGATCGGTGTCTACGTCCTTCATTTTTTTTGCCATCATCTCCAAAAACTCTTCAAAGTCGATTTGTCCGTCACCTACAATGGTAATAAGCTTTTTATTTCTCGCAACAGACTAGTTCCAATAATACGCCATTTTTACGCGGACACGCCATTAATAACGTGAGAGACCGAAAAAAAAACGGAGTTGCAACGAACAAAAATAGTTTTGCATACCGTCAACATCAACCTCGTTAATCATGTCCACGAGCTGACTGTCAGTTGGTTTTTGGCCGAGGGACCTCATAACGGTGCCCAATTCCTTCGTTGTGATGCTACCTGCAAGATCTTGAGTGGATCAGCGAAACTGATGCAAAACGCACCATCACAGTCTTTGTCGAATAGGTTGAACGCCTCTCTGAACTCTGCTTTTTGTTCTTCGGTCAAACTGTCTTTTGCTGATGTACTCTACTCGCTTTTAGCAACAAACATATATACGCGCGTAGAGCAAGAGTTGTAACGGGTTTTGTAGTTATTTTATCAATACACCTCTTTTTATAGGCGTAAAGCACTCATGTCAACGTATTGATTAAAAGGGTACCATGTTTTTTGGATTTGCGGGTAAAGGTTGCTCGGAGCTTTGTTTTATTGAAAAAGAATTTACTAAAATCTTAAAATACTTAAGCAGTGTTGGTTGTCTGTCATACATTACAAGTTGAAATGGCTCAGAGGCGTTGTACAGTGTGAATATAATGCGGTTACGATAAAAATGGAACGATTAATGAGACTATTGTTCTGCTCTTTCAAGTTTCTTTCGTGGCATGTGAAGAACAGGCGCTTTAATCCAAATATCCCCTAAAGCGGTTAAATACGTCATTGTTTATAAAAGTATAACGTACTGTTTGGCATTATAACATTGTCCATCACGAGAGTAGCTACAAGCTCTAATTAGCTCTTTTTCGATCTGTCACACGATAATAGAGTACGTACATGAATGAACGTAGCGAATGATGGCCTGGGAAGCAAATATAAAAGTTAAGACGCAAATAGGTCCTACTAGTTCCTTGAGAGGTCTATAGAGTATAAATACGATAGAATTAGACAAATCATTAAATACTTGTTTCTTAAAAGATGTTGCCAACTGTGACCAGCTGTAGTAGCTCTCTCGATTGTTTGTCCAGCCAACAGTTGTCTGGTAGCGCAAAAGCTCTGTTGTGAGTAGCCAAATTGCCTAGCATTTACACTGGCGTATTTGGCAAGTGTTTGCGCACTCCAACGCGTAGCGCCTTGTACTGGTAACATTGTTTGTGATGCAAGAGAAGTTGAATACAGTTGACGATTTTAGCTAATTTCGTTTTTTTGCTTTTTTTTTGTTACAGAAGGTTTTTTTTTGCAGTTTTACATAAAGTACAGTCCGCACACTATGGCGTTACACGGATGGATTGGTGTATCCCTTTTGCGAAAATAAATTATACAAAAAGAGAAAGTCGAAGTAGTAAGGATTGTTGTCTTTTGGCATCGTTGGTACACCGTAGTTTTGATACACTGGTGCGCCTCCCTGAAGTAAACAATAAACAAAATTTATAGTGATATGCCACAATATAGTAAATTTGCACGTGCCGGTGGAGGTGTGATAAAAACAGGATTGTGAGGAGGTGGAGGAGACGGTAAGTTTGGGAGGATAGGTGCCGTAGGCCCCAAAGCGTCTTTACCTATTGACGAAGATTTAGCTACAATTTCATGGTACCCTTAGCTGCGTACCAATGACATTAGCATCAGCTTCGAGAGGGTCCACAAATCCGTCAGTAGCTCTACCACGTGTGTTAGCAAGTGCTAGTAAGGCTCGAGGCTATCTAATATGTCCCATCCACGTACTTGTGATGCTTCTCTATATCGAGTCTCATGCGCTTGACGGACGTATAGCCCTCAGCATAAAATTTTCCATTGTTTTTTCGCTGTCGCTTATTGTAACGTCGTTTCTTTGGAAGCCTGAAAATTACGTTACATTATCAACGGGACAGCCCAGCAAGCGATAAACCATACGTACCTAACAAGTGTGTCTTGCGTGTATTGTAACATGCGTTGCAACAGTTTCTGTACTTCAGGATGCTCTAATCCGAATAGAGCTGTTCCTGGTGTGGCATCTGGCGTTCCTCTATCACTTGTTATTAGAAAATTTAAAGAGCATCTTTGTAAGCAACACCATCCAATAAATTGTTGGTTTGAAACACATACCCTGCCGCCTGGATGCGCTCTCTGACCACCTGCCAGCATTCTCCGGGTGTTAATCTATTCACCACAACCTCTTCAGGAGCATCTTTAGGAGCTATAGTGAACACAGGCCTATTGAAGAGCCAAAGTTAGCAGTGACTCGCCGAATGCATAAATCAACGGAGAAGTATCATTTAAACGTACTGATGGCCCATGTCTGTTATTTCACAAATGTATTGCACTTTCTTTGAAGGGTCTTTCATGGATGGGTACAGCCGCGATCTATTTTGTTTGTGAGCTCACAAAGAGATGTAACAGTGGCATGTTCGTACGTTTTAAAGCCAACAGGGTAAATGAAACGCGTATCAAAATAAGGTGGACGAGGTATAACCAATCCAGGATCGAGCAGTATCAACGAATCTGTCAGTTTCATTGGCATCGAAGGCATGTCAGGGATTTTTAACTAATGCACGTATAAGTAACAAAACGGAGCAAGCAGATCAACAGCAAAACCGATATTTCCAGCCAATCTACTCATTATTTTAAAGCGTGTGGTACCTCCTCTTCCTCTGACTTGACTTCGTCCTCTTCCGTCTTTCCTTGAGTTGGTGGTAAGTTCTCGGTTTGCGCAGGTGGGTTGACAGGTGGAGGGGTGGGACTTGTTCTAGACCGTGCTCTTGGCCGCCTTGTTGGCTTTCGTGTTTTGGCTTTGGATGAATATTGGGCGTTCGTTACTACTGGCGGTGGTACTTTAACGTCTCTACCCAGGCTTTGAGTTAGGAGATTTTTTATTTTTATGCGAATCCAGTGTTGAAGTAGTGACGTACTCTAGTTTTGGTAGGTTGAGATCACCTCTCGGTTGACGTTTCTCGTAGTCGAAAAAGTTGTTCTCGTAGTCGTATAAGAACTTTTCATAGTTCTTTTTTAGACGATACGAAGAGTCCGTAATGGATGGATCATAGTTCGGTAAGCTTTTCCAAATTTTACTCCATGTGCCAACATTATCAACAACCTTGTACCAACCAGTCAATAAAACAAAACGGCGTTCAAAAAATGGAAGTCTGTACACAGAAAAATTTTGTATTTTGTGAGTATTGTACAACAGTAGATACAAAAGGATGACGAAACAAAAAAGTTTGGTGTAAAGTTGGTGGTTTAGGGATTTTTTTTTCGTGCACTAGCGCATTGTAAAAATGACATTTTTATGACATCAACGACGCCAAAACGTTTTCGCAACAAAGGTCATTTCACGCGACTGGCGTCAAAAAAAAATTAAAGGATGAATTTGTGCGTGCACGCTTCGCTGTGACACAAATAACAACATTTGGTTTTGAAAAAGGGTAAATGTTTGGCATGTACACCCTTTTATTTCTTTTCAAATGCCACATAAAAATGCAGTGGTGAGGAGTGTGCGTGAAATTTCTTGGCATGAACAACATTTTAACAGATCAGCGCGTACCTCTTGAAAACCGCCATAAGAAATGACTTCTTGGTACAACCGGTACAGATCGAGTTCTTTGTACCCCATTACAGGTATTTTGGAGATTGACTTGCCCTTGAGAGCCATAAATTGGCTGTAATGCTGCATCCATAGTCTGCGTGTAGCAAGAACGCCAACTGTCTGAAATTCAGGCCTGTACCTCGCCATAGTTTACACCTACGCCATTAAAAAGTTAAAATAAATGAGTCAAACCAAATTCACAATTAACGCCCGCGGGCCATAAAATGAGCGCGAAGCGTACGTAGTAAAGTATTGAGAGGCGTGAAAAGTTAAAAAACTGTTGAGCACGTTTTTAGTACGAAATTATAGAAATATGGTAAATGGAGCTTCATTTTTTGGCTGTGGTGGCTCGGCGGGGTATTGACGCCTGCAGTAAAAGCTTGAAATGTGTTCAAAATGTTCTGGCCTGCCGCTAAAATGTCTACGCGCTGTAGCCACCACGGGCAAATCTATTTCAAACTGAATCACTCACCTTTCGCAAGTTGCTGTGTCGCTCAAGAATATGCTGGCAGTTTGTAAAAACTGTGTGATTTAAAATAAGATTGCTTGTAAAAACACACAAACAAATCAAGCCGCGCACAACGCACCGTACAGCATCATAAAGTCGAGTAGTCTTAGTTAGGAAATTTGGTATGCTACACGAGAGACAAAACAATGTCACGCTTAAACGGCGCAAAATAGAAACGCATTGTTCTTCTAGTCGCGAACCACGACAAACGTCACCGTGAATCGGATTTTTATTCAGTTTGTTCTTTTTTTCTATTTTTTTTTGAGGGAAATTGGTCTATCCAGCACGTGATACGCCTCTTTATTTTTTATCAGTGTCTTGATCTTTATTTGCCTTTGTTTCCGGCTCCATATAATTTTCTGTGTTCATATCGGAGATACCGAGTTCCTAGTTTTTAAAAAGTGAGCAAGCAATAACTGCACTACGATTTGGCTTTGCCGATTGGATTTGCACGTACATCATTTTCTTGCTGTGTACGCTCATATTCCATGACTTCAAGCGCTTCATCCTTCTCTGGGTACTTTATGTTTTGAACGTAACTGTTGGCCATTGGGTCGTGCATTACTAATGTCCATGGGGATTCTAGTTTTTGAAACTATGCGAGTGGTGTTGGTGTGAGGTAGTTGAGGAAAAGAAGGCTGCTAATTCGAAATATTGTGCACGTACGCGGCGCAACTTATCAATGAATGAGTGAAATTTGTCCTTTTGATCTTTTTGTGCGCTATCACCCGTAATAAAGGGACTGTTGGCTAGATTGTTACTAACAGAAGCGATTAAACCTTCAACTGTTGTGAATTTTCCTCCCTACAAAAAATGTGAGACCTGGTGGTTTGTTGCAGACCACAGTCACTAGTTTATAAACTACAAAGTGACGTACGTGTGCACCAGGTGCCACTCGCAGATCTATCTCCGGAATATGTATTGCGGCTGTTTCAGACTACCATTGTTTCAAGTTAACAAACAATGCACAAGAGTGAACAATCGAATACATACCTTCAATACATCTCTGGCGAGGTCGACTGGTTTTGTAACGCGCAATGTTACACGTTTACCCCTAAATACGCGTTGTCAGGTTAAAGGTTGATTGGATCGATACTGCACCTCTTTGAAATGGCACCAGCAGACTTGACCTCGTTGTCTTTGTAGCCACAAGCATTACAATTATATGACATGATGATACAATCCTTAAAGTATGGGATAGCTGTAACAGAGTAATGAGCGATAGATGGCTTACCTTACTAACTAGCGCACGTACTTATACACAACATTCTTTGTACACCCGGTTCGTGGCACATGATACAACGGCCTGGGAATTCAAAAACTTCCTTCAAGTTGTCGTCCTGTTCATGGCGTCAACAACAAATACAACTCTTTTTAACAAAGTTAATGGGGCTTACAGTGTGCTGATGCTCTTTTCCAGGGCTGCAATTGCTTCTGGGGTTTGTAGTATAGACACTTTGGATGAACCAGCACGTGTAAATTCTCTAGTAACATTCTTTGTAAGAACCAAAAAACGGTTTCGTTGACACTGCTAATGATTGACTCTACCTGTTGCTAATGGCTTGTTCTGTTTGGTCTGTTTTATCCTCAGGCACTACGCCAAGCATTTCGTCTTGTTGTTTATTGCGTCTGAACCTTAGTACAGTCATGTTTGGATCTGCCTCTGGTGCAAAACTTGGAGAGTTAAAGACAAGAAAGCCATCAAAACTGTACTGTAAATGTTGGTAAATAATGTGGGTGGATACGGGTTCTCTATGTAACTATTTCCAGAGGGATCATTAAGTTGGAAAGTAAATGGTTCTTCAGCGGCAGCATATGCTCTGAGCTTGGCAACAACAGTGGCTATACGTTCTCTACTTGCTGCATCTATATCTGGGCGGACCAATAGGCTGGCTAATCCTTCTGACGCACGTGACAGAATACCTACCACGCGATGAACCCACGTATATAACGCTACCAACGCCACCTACCTTCTATTGTGTTCAAGGTGCCGCCTTGTGTTTCTGGTGGTATTTCAAAATCAAGTTGTGGAAGCTTTATTGTACAGGTGGTGGATTTGACGATAGAGCGGTCGCAATCCTACAAAACAACATTATTTGGATTAGGTAAGAATGCGTATAATTTTAGTTTAATTACCTTTTTACACGTAGCGGTGAGCGTAATGTCCACACCAGTGAGTTGTATAGCTCCAGCATTTTGTACAGAATTATTTTTCCAACCACAGTCTAAATTAAAATTTAATGCGCTCAATGTTTCTCCATGCGTAGGTACCTGGACAAACGAAGTTTGACACTATTATCTCGTGAAAAAAAGGTATTTCCGTGTAAAGGAACGTCGTTCTTCCTCTTTCGCTCCCGCATTGCATACAAGCAGATTCTATGCTAAAAGAAGGGTTTTCTTTTGTAAGATTAACTTCTATTGGATCTGTTGTGCTATTTGTTGTTTCTGCCATGTGTAGTTGCTAATGTAAACCTTGAAAGTGAAAACGGAAGAAAATGGTAGGAATTTGTGTTGAAAAACGCGTAAGGAGGAAAAATACGGTAAAAACAAAACCTGGAATTCCACCAATTACAAAACAGTATTTACTCTGTTACAATGCCACATACGTAGCGTGTGGTACTAACTTTCTGGGGAGCGTTTACGAAGCCATAGGTCTACATTCAGCATCTTCGCCATCATTTAGTAATCTAGACCCCATATCGTCCACAAAGCTGATTGGTGGGGCAGAAGGAGGCTTCACATCAATAGATATCCAACTGTTGGTGAGATACGACGCTTGAAGTGGCATGCGTTCTTAACAGTATTTCAGTTAACAACGAACGCGAAAACGTGGTAATGACTCACCTTCGTGGCTTGGCCCAAAGTTGTCGGCGTCTGTCCACTCTATTGAAGACGATGGTTCGTCCAGTTGGGGGTAGTTTGGCTCAGAAGATACTAACTTTACAGAGTTCTCCAAGGTGTTCACCAACTCGTCTTCTGGTAATGTAATCTTACAACAATAGTAAGCGAATCAAATAAATCACGTTCCCCTTTTTTTGGTAACGTACAGCCTCGTGGTTGATAGATTTGAACATTGCCTCGGCCTCCTCTACAGAACATTGTAGTAATATAGAATCGCCTATTACTGGTGGATCCTGTGCATCTGTATTCTGTTCAGCCGTCGAGACTACTTCCCATTCGCCAAAGTACTCTGCGAGTGAAGGGTATTGTTAGTACGAAACATTTCAAATTAAGTGTTTTACTGTAATTGAGATTACCTGTGCTGTTGTTCATATCCTCGCGAATAGATGCGTCCGCAGCAGCACGTTGTTGTGCTAGCATGTTTGGCAGTTTGGTTATCATCTTGGCGCCTTCTGCTACAGCGTATATTGTCGCCTTTACGCCAGTTATCGTTAATCTGATGATGGAGGTTGCAGCACCTGCATACAAAAAAAAGTAAACAAAACGTTTGTTTTACTCTAGTTCCCACCTGAACCAACGCTTTGAATTACTAGGTATGCTGCGCGCACGGAAATTCCTGTGGCCACGTTCCCTGTTCCTACAAGGAGCAACCTATTGGTATTAACGCAAAAATATTGCACACACGTTAGTACGTTGGCGTGGCCCTATTTACAACGTAATTTGTTAAATAATTGGGCAAATACGCGAGAGGGCCGCCGTAATTGCGAACAGCCATCTTTAAAAGGTTTCTGCCTATGAATTATTAACATAAATACCAAAACCTTTCAATTCCACTTTACTGATATCGTACCTATGGTAGCCAAAGCGAGGGTGGCACCCATTCGCCACCCGATCATTCCCGCTATCCAGCTCAATGCATTAAAACCTGATAGGAGCACAAAACTCATGTTGCTTGCATATTTTCGAAGTGATTTTATGGGAGAAGGCGCAGAGGTTGTTAAGCCACTTTGAGAATAACAGTTCAACCAGGAACATTAGCGTTGCACGCAATCTATCCAGTGTGAGCAGACTGACTTCGACACAAAACAGTTTTTAACGCACAGATTCGCTTTCGTTAGAGAACTGTATTCTTGTATCTACTTTGTAATCAAGTTACACTTGTAAAGTTTTCTACCGTTATGTATACAATAGTTGCGTATAACGGCATTATCTACACGATGGCACGTGCAGTGCCATTACCACCATATGGAATGCTGTAAAAGTCAGCTGTAGCTTGTGTCAAGTTTGTGCTCCAATTGTAGCATAAATTGCCATATCGTTTGCTCACAACCAGTGACGCGAGGCTTTAGTTCCTATTTAAAAAAGCAAACACCCAAAATCAAGTTTACTGTTTTCAAGCTAAGTCGACCTATTGAGTCAACTTTGTCGTAGAGCAACGCCTCAAGTGTGCTGTAATACTATAGACGTGTACGACTGCGATTAAATTGCGTAGCTAATGGCCGAACCTCACAAAGGCAAAAAGACGGCTGCAAGTAATCTCAATCACACGAAAGCGCCAAAGATGGCGGATCAAAGTCGCTCACGATCTGGTACTACCTGGGACACCTTGGATGCCTATCGCGTTATACTTCAAAAAAACGACCCACAGGTATCGTCTTTACGTTATATAGGCAAAGAATATATTTTCGCTCGGTTTTGAATGCACCATTGCGTTAAATTAATCTTAAAACAATACAACAATTGAAACGGGTGGAAGCCTTAGTCGAGCAACAACGTTGTTGCGCCTAGATTTGTATGTTATTCTTAATCTGTGGTAGAAACTTCCTAAAACCCCGCTCGTCAAAGGCTTGAGAGACTTGGTATCCAAACAAAAGAAGAGATTTAAAGACAACCGGTTTGATTTAGATTTAGCATGTACGCAACCAACCCTCTAATTGGTAGCCTAGTTATTTGTGCACTAATTTGTTTTATTATTCAACCCTACTCACCCACGTTGTCGCAATTCTTGTTTTTGCGGCACAAGCCACCGAGAAACTTATTTTTTTTTTGTTTTTGTTTTTATTTGTTGGTTTTTTTTACTGTTTACATCTTATTGACGCCAACCGATCCACTTTTACGCATCAAAATAATAAATACATAATTTAAAGGCATTGACGTTTTTTTTTGTTGTAGATATTACCGATAGGATAGTCGCTATGGGCTTTCCCTCTGGTATGACAATTCAAACACATCCAGAATTCTTTTTAACCATTTTTCTGTAGAGGGCATAGAAGGTGTGAACCACACGAGACCGCATATCACGTTTTTTTTTTGAAGCAAATTTTTTTTCGAGAAACAAAAAAACAAACAACTATTTCATGTTTGATGTGCCTATAATTTTGATTGTTGTCGTCATAACAATATATACAAGTGGTTTTCAGCGCTAACATAAATGGCGTATAGGCATGTACAGAAATCCAATGGCTCAAGTCCAAGGCTTTCTTGATTACTATCATAAAGGACACTTTAGAGTGCGCTACACTCCATTCATTATTATCATTATTCCACACCAAACTTTTTATTGATTAAATTACCGACGTAGGTGTACAATTTGTGCCTAGAGCGCGATTACGACCCTGCAAAATTCAATGGATGTGTAGTTAAATTTCCTTTCGCCGATCACAACTGTCCACAATTTGATTTGATCTGTACGTATATTTATTGAGCATTCAGTTCAATGCGCGATTGCATTTCGCCCCAATACATTTAAAGTACTAACACTGGTGCCAGTTGATTTTTGTGCGGATTTGACCAAGTGGCTGGACCTTGATCAGCGCAATGTCGGTATTATCCATTGTAAGGCTGGTAAAGGTAGAACAGGGTTGATGATATGTGCATTTTTATGCTATCGCTACAAAAAAAAGGGTGTAGAGGCAGATAGCGCCATGAACTTTTATGCTGAGCGCCGAACATTGGATGGCAAAGTAAGTGTTTTTTTTATTGTTTGTGTAATTCATTTTGTACCATCATTTGTTGTTTCGTTGTTGGAATCATTGTTTTAACGGGCGTAGGGTGTAACAATAAGATCTCAGAGACGATTTGTTTCATACTTCCATGAGGCTCTACAGAAGGGCTACCACAAAGGCCATAAATTTTTTTCCCGCACGCGCAAAATCTTGAAGATTCGCTGTACCAAACCAATGTATGCTATCGACCCCTTTTGCTTGCATGCAAAAAAAAACCAAAGTTCGCTTTGGATTTCAACTATACACGTTGTACAGACCACCTAACCGGCTCTGCAGGAAAGACGAAAAATGGACACCGAAACTGAGTGTGTCTTGGCAAAACGGAAGGGGCAATTGGTGTTCTCAAGATGACCAGATTGCCAAGGTGAATGGAGCAATGGTATATCCTGTCGGTAAAGACGTGGACGGTTCAGTTTTAGTATCCATGTCAGATGGTGAGAAGGAGGTCGCTTACGCCTGGTTCCACGCTGCCTTTGTTCAAGGAGACACACTGGAATTCACGGTCGCCACGCTAGATGGCAAACCCAAATCGAAAAAGAGTGCCAAGAAATTTGATTCCAACTTTAAAATTACTCTAGAATTCGATCCCGTACCCGGCGAACTCCCATCCGTCAATGACACCCAACCGGTACGTTTATAATAGTTGGATGTAGCGTTTTCGGACCCGTTTCGATGCTTTCTGGTCTTCTCACTCCCTTTTTTTTTCCTCAGGTGTCGACGGATATAACAACTCGCGCGCACAAACCAAAGCAAACCCCTGAACCCACTAAAGACACATCCAAGTTTGACAAGGTATTTGAATCATGTCGTCAGGATATGGCACGCTTCAAATTGAGGCTACCACACCAAGCCTTGTTTTGGTTCAGAATGAAGGCCATGTGGTACCCTCACAATACAAAGGCTGTACTCTACTTTACAGTCACGCTCAACAAAGACAAGACGTACGTTGTTAAAAAGACACTCTTGTACAAGAAGGAAAAGATGGCTAGAATAGAGGAAGGCACACTCGGCGTTCAACAATATCGTCAGGTAACCTAGCAAACATAACAACACACAGATGGCCACGTCGTTGACACCCATTTTTAGCTCAAACAACTGGTGACAGCAGCGTTACGAATAGTGCCTCAGCGACACTTGAGGTTATCGCGATACTACAAGACAAGTATGTTTGCAACTACTACAACTATCTTTTCTTTCAATTTGTGGGTCACGCACGCTAACCTCTTTTTTTTTTGCACAGATCGCATTGATCCAAAGAGCACTTCATCTAAATATGGTGATTTGGAGATGCCGTGTTGGGCTGATGAGACCATCACAATCAACCTCAAGGGCGGTGTCCCATATCAGCTCAAGTTAAAGCCATTCCCAGCCAAGCCAATGCCGGGTGTATCTCCCGTATCTTATCCAAAAGACAGTACGTCTTTTTTGTTCTTTATTTTTTTTTCTTTTTACTTACGACCGCGCCCTAGAGTTCGTCACTGGCAAGACTGAAAAGATGTTGTTGTCTCTCATGCGAGAATCGCGTCATACGTTCGCCATTGGCACCCCAGACGCCTATATTTCTACGTTAGATGGGTCATGCTTTGGTCTTGATGCCGAAGGTGCGTACAGCTCGCTTGGTAACAAAGTCCTAATCTCTTGTTGGCAGATTTGTCGTCAGAAGTTTCGTCTGAACATCCTGCAAGCGGCGAGGAGGACGATGAGGAGTCTGAAGAGTCCAGCAGTGGACAAAGAGAAAGAAAGGTTGCGCGTATCAGGAAGCGCAGGGAGGAGAGGCAACGCCGCCGTTCATTGTACGCACCAACCGTTTGTACTTTTTGGTGATTCTTTTTGAAACATACGTACGCACCTGCCCAACCTCACAATTTGTTTTAGGCATCCAGAAAAGAAATCACCACCCGTCCCACCAGCCCGGCAGGCAGACAATTTTTCAGAGCACAACGGAAGTACAAACGGATCTCAGGCATCCGGGTCGTCGGCACGCCGGCACTCACAACCCACACTAGTTGATGAAGAGCCTCGTCCAAACGGCCTCACCAACAGCCACATGCGGTCCCATACGGAGACAGCGCCACTGGACACAACGTTTGAAATTGAAATGTCAGGAGCAGAACCTGTGTCCGCGCGTTCACCAAAAAAGCCACCAGCGATATTGCCGTTCCCTTCCACGGGCGGTGCGACAACACATGATCGCAAGGCGTCACCTGGCTCTCAACCGCCTCAATCACATCCACCACCAACACCCGATGCCAAGAAGGGCGCTACGCAGGATGCAAGTCATGACGGCGCTATTGACGAAAAGAAGGCAAAAAAGAACAAACAAAAGCGCAAGAAACAACGTCACAAGTCATCTTGATGCTTGTACAATATTTATTTGCCCGTGTAAACTAACTAGATAATAATTTGTAAGTAAGAACAGTGTACGTGTCCGTAAGGCACATCGTTAACTTATGCACGTGTTTGTGTTAAATCGAGATATAAAAAAAACCGGGAGAAATAGAATATGTTATATTCTTTACATATGTAGGTTCATCGTGGTTTCTTTTTTACAATTTGCTGGGTGCGATCATGTTCTCAGGTTTGACCCACTTGTCAAATTCGTCAGGTGTTAGTAATCCAAGAGCATTAGCAGCCTAGGCGCATGTTTTAATAAAAGGGTGTCCGAAACCAAATGAGAAAATTTGTTCGTGTACCTGCTTCAGGCTGGTGCCCTCTTTGTGAGCCTTTTTGGCAATTTTGCTGGCTTTGTCATAACCAATGTTAGGGTGCAGATTTAGAGCAGTGACGAGCATCAATGAGTTCTCCTTGTATTGGTTGACACGTGGTAAATTTACTTGAATGCCTGCTACACATAGGTTTGTGAAGGAAACTGCGGCGTCTGCAATGAGCCTCATAGAACGCAGCGCGTTTGCTACCATAACAGGCTTAAATACGTTGAGTTCGAAGTGTCCATTGGACCCAGCAACCGTTACTGTAGTATGGTTGCCCATTACTTGACAGCAAACCATGGTGATGGCCTCACACTGCGTTGGATTGACCTTACCAGGCATGATTGACGATCCTGGCTCATTTGCTGGAATCACTAACTCGCCTAAACCGCATCGGGGTCCTTTAATTACACGTTAGTTTTTCTAAAAACGTGCAGTGCACGTGAAAACCAGTACAATTAGTAGCTTTAAATTACCTGACGCAAGAAATCGTATATCGTTGGCAATCTTCATCAACGATGCTGCAATTGTATTGAGTGCACCAGACACCTCGATGATAGTGTCATGCGCTGCCAAAGCTTCAAACTAAAAAGCAGAGGTTAGTAGGGTGTTTGGACAGCACACGAGAGAGTGGTACTTTGTTGGGTGCTGTAACAAATGGTATGCCGGTGATGCGTGCAATCTCAGCTGCCACAGAAGCATCAAATCCTTGTTTTGTATTTAAGCCCTGTTGTAAGAGAGATTAGACCACCGTATAAGGTTCCACAGTGCAGGTGTAAAGAACGTACCGTGCCGACAGCTGTGCCGCCTTGAGCAAGCATAAATAACCTGGGGAAAGTGGCTTTGATGCGTTGAATACCTTGATAGCGGCGTAAGTCGAAAATGGATAAAGTCTTGGTTGAAGTGTTCGTACCCATCTTTATTTGCATTGCATACCCACTGAACTCTTGTCCTACAGTGACTGGCGTTGCATCTTGTGTGTGCGTACGGCCAATCTTGACGATAGACATGAACGCCTTGGCCTTTGCTGTTAGCGTAGATTCTAGTAGCTCCAATGCAGGGATTACTGTATCGCGCAAGGAGAGAGCGCATGAAATGTGCATTGCTGTCGGAAACCTAGCGGTAAAAAAAGTTTGGTTAGCGGCAACACATTCGTGCAAACTGTTCGCACGTGTCATTCGACGATTGGGACTTGTTCACGTGATCGTTGGGGTGAATAGGTGCCTTTGCGCCAAGTGGTTTGCCAAGTATTTGGTTCGCTCGGTTGGAGATTACCTTGGTGACAATCGGTCAACACTTGCTTATCGACATGCATAAATAACCTAGTGCGCCTTTCTTACAGCGCCAGAAAAAAAACGCAATATGCTGCACTATACCTCGTTGACATTCATGTTGGATTGAGTGCCCGATCCTGTTTGCCACACTACGAGAGGGAAGTGCTCTCTGCCTAGTTTCCCGTTCAAAATCTTGTGTAGTGTCAGTGTCTTAATTTAGTGGCGTTCAGTACCTCATCTACAACTGTAACGATAGAATCACCGATTTTAGGCGATAAAATGCCCATTGAGACGTTGACACGCGCAGCTGCTTTCTTTACGATAGCGATGGCTTTAACGACTTCAAAAGGCATCCTTTCGCCTGCGTCGCCTATTTTGAAGTTTTCTAACGATCTAGTTGTTAACGGCCGGATTCAATACTGTATTATTACCTCTGGGTTTGAGCACCGTAGTACTTATCTGCGGGAACTTTAACAGCACCAATGGAATCTTTTTCTGTGCGAAACTATCGCTGTTAGCGAGATGCGTAATACTGCAACGTTTGATACCATAATGTTCGTTATTTTAGGTTGTTACAACGGAGTATTATCTGCAAATTGACGTTTTGTACTGACTTAATTTTGATTCAAGTTAAGAAATACACTTTTTTGTAATTTTAGTACAGGTACAGTAAAAAAAAAATTGAATTAATCTACTTTCAGGCGGATAACTTGTTCTCTCTCTGTGGTTGTGAGGTGCCAAGATATGTCAGGCTCTGTGTCCCAAGATCCTACAACCTCCTTTGCCTATGTAGGGTGTAAGCAAGACGGGGATGTGTAAACGCGTAACGAAAAAGGAGCACGTGCGTTCTCAATTGTGAGGATGTGAGATATCTGATTCAACCGTTGGAATTTATCTCTAACCGACCGACGGGTTGCAGGTACGCGTTGGGAGAACCATGTCATCAACATGCGTACGTCTCTATTAAGCTGCAAAGCGCCAAACTAAGGTGGGAGATGACAAGGTTAAAACAAAGAGCGATGATGCAGTGCAAAGCACTTGGCTTACCTGGTTGAACCGTATCGAAAATATTTTCTTTTCCAAAGTGTCTGCCAACGCACGTGCTAGCAGGTGCAAAAGTCCATTGAAATTAGATTCAGTTAGTTCTTGTGCATAGAGTTGGAGTGTTGGATCCAATTGCTGAACAAAGTTCTGCATAAACGGATCGTTAATCTGATAGCCAGCATACTCGGCCTAGTTGCGGAATCAGTACTTGGCTTTGAACATGTGTCGAACTAAGGCGTACTTCAGACAGGACAAACTTGAGGTTGTTAAATAGATCGAGGTGAGGCTTCAACTTTGCAACAACGGCCTTGCCTAGTAGTTCCAAGTTGCTCTATCATGCAAATATTATTTCACGCCGCGACCATTGGTGTAGTACCTGTAATATGTTTTTGTACTTCTTGGATGTTTTGGCGAGGGAGTCTAAGACGCCATGGATTTTTTCCAAATCATTGGCTGGAAGTGGCCAATTTACTTCAATGTCAATCTTCAGTCGAAGTATGTACTCTGAGCTCTGTTCTAGGTTGTTCAACGCGCGCTACAATAAGACCCTCATTAGTAAGCATTGGGCGACGTGGTGGTGGTTGTGTACCAATTGCGATCGCAAGTTGACGGCACGAGAAAAATTTCCAGTAAAGTTGGATGACACCATATTCCTACCTGTAATCCAACACAACCACATTAGCGTTAAACAAAACTAGGTGCGCAGCGTTTGTTTATACCTGGTGTCATTTCTTGTATTTCACGCAAAAATCTGCGCTGTAATTCGGCAGCTATAGCCTAATAACATTTTTTGTCAGAGACAATTGAGAATAAGCAGGTCAAACCTCTGCGAGCTCCCGTATTGTTTGAAGTGATTGGGTACCTAGAGCCCTGAATGTACTCTCCCTAAGGACAAAGAATGTATTATCAACCATGGACGTGTGCTTGCGTCCAGTGACTGTGGTGTCCATCTTTATCGCCTTTATACATCATCATTAGCACTCGGTAACACGAGGGCGTTAACAAGACAGAAAAAGGAGGTACCTTGTCTGTGCCAGTCTGAATAGCGAATCGTTCAATCCGTTTATAGTGACTCAAGACGTTCTGTAAGCTCTGCAAGAGTTGTGAACAGCTTTTAATGTTCACTAACCCAGCTGCTGACGAAGACGATATGATTGGTGGGCTGTCCTCACCGTCTGCAGGTTTTACAGCTTCCTGTGGACACAATGTTAAACAGGAGATAGGTAGCTAGTCAAAACAGTTATACCTTCGCCTTTTCTCCCATGTAGCGCACGTGGTAGTTGACTATCCGCGCCAGTTCGCACAATTGATGTAGCACTACAGGTATGAGAGCCATTGTCTTCTACAATACCTGTGTAAGCACTAGCTCAAAATAGTGTACAATTGTACCTCAGTTGGCACAGCAGGAGGTACGTTGCCAATGTCCCACTCTTTTATTGCTTTTTTAATCCAGTCGCAAAAGTAGGATTGAGTTACTTGATGCACACCGTGAATAATAGCTATCCATCCATCAACACCAAATGACTTTGGTGCCAGAGATGTCTGCTTAGCCGCTTGTATTTCTCTTGCAGCCATCACCTTGAAGAAATGACAGGTTAATAATAAAAAGAATTGGTGCAAGTCATGCCATGCCGTACAGACGCTCTTTGAATCACCTCAGCATAACTCACGCGCTTATCCGAATCCGTAGTTTGTTTATGCTGGCGTAATTTATCGTTTAGCGCCTTTATATTGCTCTCAGTAATGCGAACAATGTGTGCAGCGTAACGTTTCATGCCTAGAAAAAAAAGCTCAGCAGTCTAGACAACGCGCGGATTATTCAACAAAACTGACCCTCCTCTTTCAAACCAAGAGGAATATGAAGTTTACAGAACCTATTCTCGCATTAGTCAGTTGTGGCGTGGCGTGTGCAAAATTCAAACTAAACCTGATTATCTGCTCAGTGTTGCGCTCGTGTATGGCAGCATCTAAACGCTGTTTTGCTATGTCCTTAAGCTTTTGCTTGGCGTCCTCAATGACAGCAGCATCCTCGTTTGCAAGAACAGAACACGAAATGTCAACATAGTGAGACAAATACCCTGCTGCGCTGCCAACAACGTGTCAACGTAAACACGTGCAATAAGTCAAGGTAGAGAAGTATTTACGTACGCATCCCAGTCGGAGGCAGCCATGGCTTCTTTGACACCAACCACACATTTCTTTGCAAAACAGTTAAAAACCGGTGGTATTCGCGAATGTTGACAACCTTCAAATTTATGACATCTAACGCTCGTTCGTGTGCTTCTTGTATGCGCTCCCTTTGGTTCTCTAGAACGCGCAATTTGCTGGTGAGTGACTCGGCGAGCGAAGAAGTATCAGCGATAGAGTTTGCTAAGGCTCCATACTCTGTGGCTATGGTTGACAGTTCTTCTCTAGCGTAAAACTAAATACCCTTGTTTTACGTATGTCACGCACGGAATAAGATCAATTTTGTGAAAGAGAGGCTGAACAGATGATTTCTGTTCAAATAAAACATCCAGCTCCTTTTTAGCACTTTTAGACTCTTTGGCAACCATCTCATGCGCTTTCATGATGTCCTGGCTTGTATTAGAGATTTGTAGTTGTCAATGCTCGATCTCACCGCTATGTCAGTTAACTGAGCAACTTGTACGGGATCATAAGCGAGCTTTGAGGAAATCATAGTAGTTGTATGATGCCTACGTGGCCCTTTGTACCGTTTCTATTGTATTAAGTGTGCGCAATGTCACACCAATTAAGGTATTTATCTGTAGCTCTGTATGAACTCAACTAAACGCATGCATGGCAGAGTTTGAGAACATAGATAACCCACCGGATGTCCTGGGCACAGTTCTTGGCCCAAGAGGTGTTATTCATATTCAAGAAAGTTGTATTGGTCACGGATTGCTCGCTGGCGTAGTGGGTGCGTATCAATGATTATTGATTTGCCTCAAACAAAAACGCATCTTAAATTGCGTTCTAGGTGTCCCACTTGGATTTGGGTTCGCCCTTTTGTTTAGTGGACACATGACAAGCGACTACATGATAAAAGGAGGACCATGTACGCAACACTCACTCTATTTTCGTTCTCTTTGCGCCAGTATTGTTGTTGGCAAGCCTATTGATACGATTAGACTATGTGGAACACTACGAGAAGCTAAACACGCGTCAACAAACTTTACACTGGCTCCGTATGTCTGGGCGTCAAGGTACATTTTGAGTGCATAAATCAAGCGCAAGTTGTCATTTTAAACATTAGGCTGGGCAAATGCTAAAACTTTCGCATTCATTGGTTTAATGTGGAGTTCTTTGGAGTGCTGTATTGGGAAATTTAGAGCCAAACACGATGTTTGGAACAACACAGCAGGAGGATGTATCACAGGTAAGAATCCCTTCTCAATATACTTATCGTAGCGTTGCAATCTCTTACTTTTTGTTGTATAGGTGCTATATTATCTTCAAGCGGCGGATTTATGCCTATGGTTCTTGGATGCGCTGGTACGTTTGATTGTCACATTATGGTTTGTTAAATGTTTTCGCGCTTTGTCTAGGCATGGCAGCTTTCGCTTTGGGTTTTGAGTACTTCTTAAGTCCTGGTGAGACACTACCTCCAATGGGGCCGCTAGCGTAGTGCGCTAAAAACACTCTCAAGTGTATCAAGTTTGTTGTCTGTACAAATAACCATAAAAAACACAACGTCGAAAAAAATTTGTGCGTTTTTGGTTAAACATATGCTTCACGTCTCAAGTACACAAAATCAAGGCAATGTTCGTGCCCTGTTTTAATGGTGCATGATAAAAGCGTGAGGGGGGCTCTGTTGCGTTTCCTTTTTGTTTTCAGTGTGACTTCTACTCGATTAAAGTTGCATGTCATTTGGCTCATAAAAATCATGCACTTAAAATATAATACTCTTTATTTATGCTAAGGGTGATGCATGTTTATAGGGAGCGAGAGCATAGGTAGGGCGCACGTTAGTTTTTCTGTCAGGCAGCGATAAAAAGTCAGGCTATTTCAACTACACCGCACACTTCGCTTGCTACAACTTTATACACAGCAAACCTGGTACGTTTTAACACTCTCTATCTGTTCTGCCTTCATTTCACAACGCAATGGAGATTTATTGATTTGCCTTTTGTTTTACACGCACAATTAGTGGTTCAATAAGTTCTAAGCAATAAATTTAGCGTTGGTTATGATCTAAAGATAAAGTTGTCCTGAGCTATTCTAAAGATGGACGATAAACAACGAGTTTTGGATAGCCTGAACCGCGAGAATGACGTTCAAGTGCGAGTTGATACAATTCGCGACATAAAGGCTGGAATCGCCACAACATTGGGACCGGAGCGATTGAGAGAAGAGCTTATTCCAATCTTAATTGGTACGCTCTGGCGAAAGCAGAAATTAGACACAAAAACGCTTAAACTGTAATTAGATAACGTAGACGATGAAGACCAAGCGTTACTAGCTCTCGCCGAAGAACTACCTGGATTATTAAGCGCCGTGGGCGGACCGGAGCATGCCGTTGCCATCCTTATTCCCCTAGAGCGTTTGGCATCCGCCGAAGAACTTGCCATAAGAACAAAGGCAAGTTATTATTATTTACCACCAAAAACAATCACCAATCTGCGAACTGAAAACACAAGAGGGGAACAACAGCAATAAAAAAATGCTGTGTGGTGTTTTTTTTTTTCTGCAGAAAGAGGTGAAAGTTTCGGTCCCCTTCTAAATTCAAAACTTAGGCAGTACAATCGCTCTTAGATGTTTCTTCTAAAATGTCTTCCAACATGCCAGTTGTAGAATTGGCTTTACGCTTGGTTGATGGTGATTGGTTTTCGCGAATGTCCAGCTCTATTCTTTTGGCCAAACTGTACGGTAGTGTTGATGACGATACCAAAGCAAATCTAACAAGGTATGTACCAATGTAAATTTTTGAAACGACTAGCCCGTTTACGACCAAAAATAATTTCACGAAAAATTGCAGTTTGGTTCTTACTTTTACCCCTTTTTTGTGCACAAAAACCTTAAATTGGTTGGTGTTCCTTTTGCCGCAGCACTTGCTTAATCATTTTTTTAGTACATACACCACCTTGTGTAATGATGCCACACCTATGGTAAGGCGTTCCGCTTGCGATCACTTAAAGCTTGTTATTGCATCTGCCAACATTAGTATTGTCACGGACAAGGTACCGAATCCAAAATTTTTATTGCCTTCGGTGCACACATTTATAATTTGAGCCGCAGACAACATTGTTTTTTACCAATTCCTGTGCTAATCTTTTCTACTAGTTATTGCCAATATTCTCATCTCTTGTCGTTGATGAGCAAGATTCAGTGCGCATAATGGCCGTAGGATGTTGTGGCGCTTTGGCGAAGCGATTGAGCAAAGAACAAAATATAAAATTAATAATGCCTGCAATAAAGCAATGCGCTGACGATAAGTCGTGGCGTGTACGTTATGCACTTGCAGATGACTTCATTAATGTACGTAGATGCACGTGATTCTTTTAGTCTTTTTTTTTTGAGTTTCTTTTCTTTGGTGCACGTTGGCTTCCTCCTCTCTGCCTTTCTTTTTATATTGTTTTGCATTTGCTCATTGTTCTTGTTTTTAGCTAGCAAATGCTTTGGGTGGTGTACTCATGGCAGAGCACCTCAAACCAGCGTTTATTCAGCTATTGAGTGATAAAGAGCCAGAAATAAGAACTGCAGCTGCTAGAGAAGTGGCAGGTATTGCTAAGATGATTGGTAACGAGCAAGCAGTAGAAAATATCTTGCCCTGCCTACCTAGTTTAGCTACAGATGCTTCCCAAGAAGTGCGAAGTACGTGCTTTGTTGTTGATTCTCTTTTTTGTTTGTGACAATATTAACGATTTTGCAAGTGGCTCTCGCATCTAACTTGATGGCGCTTGCTCCCGTTTTTGGCATGAAAAAGACGAAGGAACACTTGTTGCCATTAATTTTCAAACTGCTGGCCGATACAGACCCTAAAGTTCGCCTTGGTACGTACTTTTACACTTTGGCATAAGTGTTCGACTCGCATCGAAATCCAGGAGTAAGTGATGTCTTAGGTATCATTAGCAAAGCGGAGGAAGTAAAAGATTTAATTGGCGACCAAGAATTATCTGAGCACTTACTGGCTGCAATTTCTGAGCTGGCGCACCACCAACTCTGGAGAGTTAGACTATCTGTTATTGAAAGTATTCCACTCTTAGCAGAGCAATTGGTGAGCAATAATGGCACATGGTTGAACTGTTAGCTAACCGTTTCTTCAATAAGGGTGTTGAATTCTTTGATGCAAAGTTGGGCGTTTTGTGCTTCGGATGGTTGAGCGATAGCGTGTTTTCTATTCGCACAGCAGCTATTGAAAACCTCCAAAAGATTACACGCATTTTTGGTGCTGTTTGGTGTCAAGGCAATGTTGTACCTCGCTTGGTTGAACTATCAAAACATTCTAATTACCTCTACCGAACAACATGCTTGTTTGCCATTACGGTATGTCCTACACCTGTTTCGCAGGCATTCACGCAAAGGTTAATGTTTTATTGTAGGCTCTCGCCAAGGATGTAGGGGATGATGTCACAGTCACATCTCTGTTGCCAATTGTATTGACCATGGCTGAGGACAGAGTGCCAAACATCCGCTTCAACGTTTGTAAGACGTTGATAGAGTTGAAGCCGGTATTGGCCGGTGCTGGTAGCGACAAGTGGACAACCGTACCGCCAGTGCTAGATCGTTTGGTCGAAGATCCAGATCGTGACGTTCGTCACTTTGCCTCTGTCCTTGTTGCATGAGAGATGTCAAAAACAAAGGGTCACGACACAGCCTGTTCACAGTCGGTCAGAGTTGTGTTGCAACGTAGTATACTTGAAAAAAAAAACAAAGTTTGTGTACATTCCAACCAATAGTCTTCTTTCTATCTCCTCCTTATTGTTACTCTTTAATTTTATGTTAAATTGGTGTTATACTTGTACTTGAATGAAATAGAGGAGCGCTACAGACAAAACAATAAAAAAAGCCGACTTTTCCGGGTGGCTTAACCGTGCCAATGGCATTGCCATCTCATACAAACATGACAGCCACACTACTCACACCTTACAGCGAAAATATTATACGCAACGCAGAGGAACTTGCAGTTCACTACGCCGTTAGAGTACGTAATTATAACGTCACACCGCAACTTACAGTAGTTGTAGGGCTCACCTTTTACAATGCTTGTACCACTTACTTACACAAAGCCCGTTTGCAAGCTGGTATTCGCAGACAGCCAAACCGAGGTGGCTAACGGCAGTACGTCGTTTCAGTACCGTATAAAGGCCAAGAGCGGATTAAAAGTCGATGGCGAGAGCGAAAAGCAACGCGTGGAGTGTCGGATACACGTACTATCAAGTTCGCTGAAGAACGCACTGTTTCGTGTAGTTTGCACGTGTGGGACGGAAGCCGAAACATCCGATTGTATAAAGGTACCCATCGTTTTTGGTCGGCATAACTAAAGCATATTAAAAGGAGCAAAAAAAAAAGAGGGTTATGTTGATCGCGCAGCTTTAGGTCGTTTCTAAGTTTGAACAAATTAAAAAACGAAAAGCTGCGGCCTCTGTAGGTCAAGTGTACCCTCCCGTCAAACGTAAAAAGCGCGCCAGGTCAGAGCAAGTGTTGTACGTCTCGATTCACTTTTAACAGCTACACAATACCATACATGCACTGCCATTGGCACACCTGTCAAGTCGCGTTTTGGTTGTTTTGTGTCCTCTCTAGTCATTTGTTTTGCTTATTTGTATGCCGGTAGGTCTGCACTTGAAGAGATACAAGTGAAGCAACAACATCAAGCACAATTGGTCCATAAATTGTTGGTGCGTAGTTGGCTTATATGTGAGCACACATCTTATTTTTGAACAGAGCGGAGCAGGCACTGCACAAAGCAGCAGTTGGAAAGAGGAGAAAAAAGGACCTGATGATATTCAAGGAGCATTCCATTCATTTCTTCAATGTTACAGAGCTACAGACACAGCACACCGCATTGGCTCACTACGGCAACTCATCAAGTATGTCCCTTATTGTATTGTTGTGGTCGTTAATGTTTTGTAGTGATTTGCAAACTGTTATGCCAGAGCTGATAGAAATAAGTACAGTCTTTCAGGTACAATCATTGGTTTAAATCAAACTTATTACCAAATAGGAATTTGGTCCCTCATCTGAGTTTATGTCAGTGTAAATAATCATTGGGAATTTTATTGTAAATAAATATGTTGTAGTAATTCCTGTTGAATCTTTATGGTTAATCAAAATCAACACAAATTTTCCAATCCAGTGGAACAGAGTTCTTGTAAGTAAAAGGCTTGCAAACAGCAAGAGGTTGGTGTATATTAAGTTGGGTTTTAGGACAATTAAGGCATGATGTCTAAAATATCTCCTCAAACAGGCCAAAAACATGGTTGTTTAGTGGTAATGGGTTGTAATGTAAATGTACTTGAAATAGTTAAGAAAACAATAAACCAATCCATTGTTTTTACTATTTTGTGTACACCATTATAACTGCCAACACATATTTTGACCCTTACCTAACCTATACAGGCTCCATACTTTTGACCCGTTCAAAACCTGTACAAAGCTGAAACTCAGCTAGGCATTGCCTTAAAAAATGATGCATATTCCTAACATTTGGCATCAGATGGCAAAATCAAGGCATTTGCATTTGGCAATGCCCAATAAAATAAGGCATTTTTACAAAAAGGCAATGCCTTCATCAAAAAGGCATTAATACCAGGCATTTTTGGGCATCTTTTGGCATTGCATAAAATCAGATAATGCCTTGTATTGCATTTTTTGGCATTGCATAAAATCAAGTAATGCCCTGTATTGCAAGTACTTTATGCCTTTATTATGCCTTATTTTTTTAAGCAATATATGCCTTGTATTTTAATTCATATACAAGGCATTGCCTATACTATATCATAGGACTGATCACATTAAAGAAGTGGTTTAAGGTAAGTAACAGTCAAACAACTTGTACACTTTTTTTTTCACATCACCTACTGACGTTTTATATAGATAGGCACCTAGCGCTATTAGTAATTCATGAAATTAGACGAAACCACCGCCAAACGAACCGCAGCACCCTATTTTACCTACAACAGTAGTAGGAGTGAACTCCGCGATATTTCCAGGACCGCGGAATTCTAACACTACAAGGTAAGTTTTTTTTTTTTTTTTCTACACCATCTCATATTTTCTTTAAGGTTTTTTCAAATGTGGACTTAGGAGTTTTGTGTATTGTATGTGTACTGTGTTATAAAATAAATAGTTGTGTTATTACCTGAAAATGCCCTGGTTTATTAGGCACTGTAGACTATGACAATGCTTTCTTTTTGCCTTCAAAATAAGGCATTGATGCATGAGTTATGCCCTAATTTGAAGGCATAATTCCTTAAAATATGCAGGCAAAACCATTGCAATCTTGTGTACCAGATGCAAGCATTTTTCATCAAATATGAGGCATTTTTGGAGCAAAAAATAAGGCATTGCCCTGTATTTGCCTTTTTGAATGAGGCAAAAACTAGGCATTTTTGTAAAAAATAAGGCATTATTTGAAAATGCCTAGGCATTGTCCAAAAATGCCTTGTTGAGTTTCAGCCCTGTATGGGATCTGTACTTTTTGACCTGTACTCTACCTGTACATTATCCATACTTCTGATTTTACTATTGAAGGCATTTAATCCTTCAAATGCTGGGCATAAATCAAGCATTACACAAGCATAATAATACAGGCATAAAATAGGCATTTATAAGCAGTGGTGGAATCAGACAGAACGCGAATCGCACGTTTTGGGCACATTTTGGGCACGTTTATTTTCCACGCAAAAGACACGTTTTGGACACGTTTTGGGCACGTTTTTTTTCCACGCAAAAGGCACGTTTCTCTTCCACATGCTGGCCACGCAAATCGCACGTTTTGGACACGTTTTGGGCACGTTTATTACCTACGTTTTGGGCACGTTTTAGGCACGTTTATTTTCCACATTTTGGGCACGTTTTGGGCACGCATATTTGCCACACATATCACACGTTTTGAGCACGCATAAAACACCACTTTATAGAGGAAAAGAAAATAACAGTTTATTACGATACATAACACATAACGATTACAAAGAGGTTTGGTACAATTATTACAAACTTTACATAAAACTATCCCCACATAAACGATACCCAGTTTATATCAACCAACTTCATGTTTTTGCCATTTTACCTGCTTTTTTCGCCAATCCTGCCTTATTGTAAATACTTAAGCAAGAACTTACCTAATTAGGCAAAAAATCTCAAATCCAATAATCGTCTTTAAAAAGGGGTTTAATGGAGTTATTGAGCCATAATATCCTTAAACTACCCTAAATATCTATTTTCTATCGTTTTTGCCTTAAAAAGGGGCACCGAACCCCAAACCACCACGAAACCATGCTTCGTACCTAATAGTGGGCCATACTTCGTTTTTTAAAGGATTCGTACTAGTAGACCTGAGTTATTCACAAAAAATAGGAAAATCAAGAAATTGTTGGTTTTTGGGTATTTTTAGATTTTTTCGCCTACTTTTAGAGCCATGCCAATACAAACCTAACTACTGCTTACTTGGGTGAAAATACATGTTTTATTGTTGACGATCGGAGGCGATCGGCTTTGGGGTGAGATGGTTGAGTTTTGAGTTTGTCAATTTTTTTATTTTGAATTTTTCTCCAAATTTCTATTAAGGACAGGTCATGGTTAAAACACGCAAATGGCACATTTTGAGCACGTTTATTGCAACTGAGCCTTTTTTTTTCCATTTTTTGTTTCTTTTCTTTTTTCTCTATTTTGCAACTCTTTGTTGCTAAAATGAGACATTTTGAGCAACATAAACAAAGGCTCAAAAACTAATTAAACACAACAATAGTAAAATCAAAAGTACATTCAAATAACTTTCAACAAGACTCACAAAACCCAGTTTTTTTGGCAAATGTAAAATTAATGTAACACAACACTTGAAGTTCTGTTGTTGTTTCATGCAGTGAATATGACAACAACATAGTGATATAACTTTCAAACAAACTTCAACAAGGATACAATCAAATATTCTTCTGCAAAAATGTTTTTGTTTTGTTGAGAAACAATTTTGACTTTAATGAAGATGTGATGATTGAAGAATCTCAAATGCCACAAGTTAAAAACTGCAATAAACCAAATTGGTCAATTTTTTAGGCAAAATCCTAAGAGAACAACTTTCCAAAAAACAAATGATTGTGTATTTTTGGATATTGCATACATAAAAAAAAAGTAAAAAAAAAAATTGTTTAAAAAATCTGGCATTTGGTAGGTAGCCAAAAAATTCAAAAAAATAATCTCAAAAAATAACAGACAGCTTGTAGTCGCAAGGTACAAACAAAACCATGTATTATTAATAAAAGAGGGTGTTTTAGGATTATTAGGGCATTTACTTAAAAACTAGAGGAGAAAACTTAATAAAAAAGACAAAGAAAATTATAAAAACTAAACCATCAATGATTCAAACCAGGTTCTATTTTTTAAACCATGATGCACTATCTTCTGATAAATATGAATGTATTGAGTGTTCATGGACAAAAAAAGCATAGCAAGATATGTTGGAACCCCTCACAGAATTTGATAAGATAGATGAATATGTTTTAGATTTAAAATTGGTCAAATTGAATGCAGTCTTTGTATTTCTTCATTATGTTTTAACTATTGATGGATTGGATGACAATGTCAAAACCACAGCTGCAAAATTAAAGTTAAAGGTTAAAATGGTAAATTTATTGGTTAAAACAGATTATTAATTTTAACATAGACTTCTAAATTGAAATCTGCCCATTAAATAATGATGATAGAAATATCAAATCCATAGTCGCCTTTAAAAAGTGGTTTAATAGAGCTGTTAAGGATATTTTGTTGTTTTATTGAATAACTTTGGTCCAACTGTACAAACTGCTCAGAAAATGTAGCATTAGGTATATTTAGGTACGATGCATGGTTTCATGGTGGTTTGGGGTTCAACTCACCATTTTTAGGCAAAAACGACAGAAAATATGTATTTGGAGTAGTTTAAGGATATTATGGCCTAATAGCTCTATTAAACCACTTTTTAAAGGCGATTATGGGTTTCAAGCATTTTTCTGAAATAGTTGTTAAGTTGTGGATATTAAGTTGGGTTTTAGGACAATTAAGGCATGATGTCTAAAATATCTTCTCAAACAGGTCAAAAACATGGTCGTTTAGTGGTAATGGGGTTGTAATGTAATGTAATGTAATGTAATGTGTTGTAATGTCAATGTACTTGTAATAGTTAAGAAAACAATAAACCAATCCATCGTTTTTACTATTTTGTGTACACAATTATAACTGCCGACACATATTTTGACCCGTACCTAACCTGTACAGAACCTGTACTTTTGACCTGTACTCAACCCGTACGGAACCCGTACTTTTGAACCGTACTCAACCCATACGGGTTCCGTACTTTCGACCCATACAAAACCCATACGGAATCCGTACTTTTTGACCCGTACTCTACCCGTACATTATCCGTACTTTTGATTTTACTACTGATTATTGTAGATGTTTTATTAAGTTTCACTAATGGGGGTAATCTAAGTGTATTAAGTAAGGCACTCTGAAGTCAAAAAAAAATTTCTGTAAAGACACTTACATGGTGTAAAATGATGCTGCAGTTTCATCAGCATGGTTTTGTTTGATTCCGTTCACTCTCAAGCTCACAATTTGCAAAACAAAAATGGGGAAATTTTTTTTTGCTCATTTTTGGAAAATCAAAACAATACATGATATATCCAGATCGTATAACAACTTGGTTTATGTGTTGTATTAAAGAATCTGAAAAAAAGTATTCTGATGATATATCTGCTATGAGAGATGAGTTTTTGTTTCATTGGAGATTTACAATGTCTCACTATTCAGCTATCATGTGTAAAGACAAATGTCCATGTATTACAACTCATTGGAAGTCTTGCAAATCAAAATCATCTCTATTTGAAACACATATGGTGTTTGATGTTTGGACAGAGGTATTCAGTTATTTAAAACCACCAGATCGAGGTAGATTTAAAAAAGTTAGCTAACACGCTAATTACATTATGTCCAAGTTTGAAAAGAAGTATTTAAACAAAAACTCAGGCAGATATTTAACAATATATGGAGATGATCAAAAAAAAAAAAAACATTACAAAAAGAGGTAACAGCTATCACCAAACAAGTAAACACATTTATTCATGGAAAAAATACTTGTTATGTTGAGTCTCTCAACAACACTAAGCTAAAATGAGTTTCTAAACAAATCAATTATAGAGCCAGCTTTACTCCTTGCATTCATGCTTTTGTTGTCGAACACAATGAGGGCAAGGTTGAGTTACACAAGCGAGTATTGCAATAATCATCTTTAAAAAGAGGTTTAATGGAGTTATTGAGCCATAATATCCTTAAACTACCCTAAATACAATGTTTATTGCAAATATACAACATGCATGGCACCAGTAGTGAAATTGGAAGTACATGTGAAGTATGTATATTGTACATGTCAAAAAGTATGACACGTACATGTATTGCAAAAAGCTACATTTTGCATTTTATTAAGTTTTCTCCTCTAGTTTTTAAGTAAATGCCCTAATAATCCTAAAACACCCTCTTTTATTAATAATACATGGTTTTGTACCTTGCGACTACAAGCTGTCTGTTATTTTTTGAGATTATTTTTTTGAATTTTTTGGGCAACTTTTTTTTTTTTTTTTTATGTACATGCCACATACAAATTAAATACAGTTTGAAAGTACATGTCACATATGGATTAAGTACAAGGCAAAGTATGTCATATACAGGTTTTGTATATGCCAAAATCTTGATTACATTACTATTACAGCAAATAACATAATCAGAAACACAGCTGTAGTACTTGATCCAATGGAAACATAACATATTTGGAAAATCAATACAAACATACCATTCCAAACTAATGGTTAAATAAAATACAATTTCTCAATAGTATGGTTTATTATGATGTACATAGTAGAAATTGTTGATACAGTTCTTTTTGTAAAAAAAATTTACTTATTGTGTTTAACATGTATGTAACACGTACATGCCATGTATGTATATTGTATTGTGTGAAAATATGTGCATATGATTGGCATGTCAAAATCCTGATTCACTACTGATGTTTTGGGCATGTTTATTTTCAAATGCAAATGGCACGTTTAAGTGTGTATTTTGTCCATTCAAATAAGGATGGAATGCCAAATTGTTAATGTCTGTTTTTCTTAAGAAATAAAAGCCCTGAAGGTTCATGGCATCCACCAACTGTTAAATTTACAAAAATCAACAAGCCACATGGTTCAATACACATTATACATTATGGAAAAAAAGTTTTTTGGTAAAATTACTATCAGCCAGGCACTTTTCTCAATACCTTTTAGTGATTGGAGATGATCAGCTTTGGGGTATGGTGGAGGTTGTTATTAGTGTTATTACTTTAGTGGGTTTTAACGTAAAAATCGGGAGTATGGAACCGTAGGTCAAAAGTACGGGTGTACGGGAGTACGGGTAAGTACTTTACGGTTTATTCCAGTCAAAAATTAGTACCAATAATGGGTTAGTACAGGTCAAAAAGTAAAGGGTTTCTGTACAGGTTAGGTACGGGTTAAGTTTTTTGGGTTTTGTGTACTGTAATAGTAAAAAATGATTGGTTTATTGTATTCTTAAAAGTACAAGTTCTTGTTTTACGGGTCAAAATATGGTGTTACATTATTACAAAAATTAAAACTAAACGATCATGGTTTATTGTTTTCTTAACTATTATCAGGCATTATTACAACCAACATTACATTACATTACATTAAACCCCATTACTAAACCAGTTTTTGACCTGTTTGGAAGAAATATTAGGCTTAAAGCCCAAAATTACAAACAATACATATTTTCCATTTTTTTGGAAAAAATGGTGAGTTGATTAAAAATAAACCATGCATTGTACCAAATAAAAATGCTTTTTCTGAGCAGTTGTACAGTCAGCCCAAAGTTATTCAGTAAAACATTATTGTAAAAAGTATTTTGCATTTATTAAGTTTTCTTCTCTACTTTTTAAATGCCCTAATAACCTTAAAACACCTTATCTATTAATAATACATGTTTTTGTACCTTACGATTACAAGCTGCCATTTAATTGCAAAAAATTTTTTTTGGATTTTGATTGACAATAATTTGATGGCCAAATTTTATTGCAAGTGTATACTGATGGTTGTGGTTTTGGCACAAATGTGATATATGTGTACACATACATTTATGAGGAAATATCTGAGCTTTCATATTTCATATTATTTATTTACTCTACGGATCCCGTATGTAACCCGTAGATTGGGTAGTCAACAATATGGAACCCGTACGGGTTAAGTACGGGTCAAAAGTACGGGTTCCGTACGGGTTTAGTACGGGTCAAAAGTACGGAACCTGTACGGGTTAAGTACGGGTCAAAAGTACGGGTTCCGTACGGGTTTAGTACGGGTCAAAATCCCGATTCCAGTACTGTGGTCCCCATTCCAACAGTTTGATGTTTTTTATTGATGGGATTTTGGCCATATTGGGTGCATTAAGAAAAATAGAAGGCATTTCAGTCATATACAAAGAGAGAGAATTTAATTTACAATAATTACAAGTCTTTGGGATAAACAAATGCAACACCATGTTCAGTTATACAAAGAGTTGTTGCACATAGTTGTGTGTTAGTAATAAGAGTTTGAGTACTCCACAGAAATGTTACATGAGCTGCCGAACATTATTAATACAACACAAGTGTGATGGAGTTTATTTACCTGCATCAAAAAATTGTACTCCTCGTCTAAAGTCATGAACTAAAAAGTGTTTAAAAATAGTTCAAAACACAGCAGTATGTACCCCAAACACCGAAAATACTAGACAAATGAGAGTCTGTTGATAAAGTCAAAGTGTAATTGCCTTGAAGAGATGGTAAACTGTTGCTTTTTAATGCAATAGCTTGAGCATTGTTAAATTGTTTGAATGCAAATGATTCTGAACAAAAAGAGTTACAAACAAGACCACGCAACCAAGCACTTACCACAAAAGCTATCAATGCCAACTTGGGTGTCATGGTGTGGTACTATCTTCATCTATAGTTGTAAGTTGTACAGTCCACTTTTAAACACTTACTTTAATGCCGGGCTGGTCTTGTGTGTCTGAAAAGGCAGCAAATATAAGAATCTGAGAATTGTGTTGTCTGGCAATTTTCCTTAATTATTACTTGTTAGACAAATACCATCAACTACACAACCTACCGTGCAATAAGTCTACCAAAGAGCCTAAATCGTAGCAGAAGATTGGAGTGGTGTTCCTAAATGACTGTGAATAAAAAAAATTGAATTCATTTCCTTTTTGGTTCAAAATAACAACATGCCATTCTATTGACAATAAACAGTTCACTGCGGAGATTCTCTTTTGCAAGAATCCCACCAGTCTCTTCTGACAGTTTCATATCGACAAGTTCCTTCCTCAAAGCTACACAAAGTATGAATGATTCAAATAACGATCTTAACTTATACATACCAGACACCTTCTCTTCCATTTCCGCTTCACCAATTGCCTCATTTTCCTTGTGCTGCTTTACTACTTGTCGTAGCCGTTCTAGTTCCGCTTGTGCTTGTTGCTTTTCTATTTCATATTGTATTGTGTGCTCTTTGATCGCTTCAATTAAAATAGGAATCATGCTAGTGTACTCTACAGCCAAGTAGCCCTACATTGTTCAAGAGTTGTCAGTTCACGTACAATATTTTGTACAAAAGATAGAGGGTTCACACGCTAACATACCGTGTCCTTGTCCACAACAACTAATTCAGGCGTCACTTCTCGGACCTCTTGTGCAATAAAGCCGAGAACCCTTCTACCACCTCCTTCAGAGCCTGGTTCTTGTCCAGCTTTCCACTCGAAACTTTTGCCTTGCAGCCGTGTTATAATCTGTAATGCGTCTCTCAAATCTTCAATGTTTGTCTTGAGCCTGGCATCGCTGTACTGCCTCACCTCTGTTCGAATACCTTGGTTAAAATGGTACGCCCATTAATAAATTAATCACTCACCTTTAGCACGAACAACACCCTCCACACGCAAATCTCCATCAACACAATGCCACGGTGTTCCGTCAACAACTTGGCAAACCGATTGGTAAGGCGTTTTCTTGATTCATTTCGCACCTGTGCTTGGCTCTCCAAATGTGGTGAGTGTTTTGCGCTTTTTACCACGTGCACCTCCACCGCGGCCGTGAGAGTAAGTGTTGAATGACGGTGATGAGACAGATACAACGGCACCATTAAAGACTTTGGAGCTAGCATGAAACTCTATATCGCCCACTGTCTTGAGTTTGATTTCCAAATTAACCACAGTGTGCTGGAGTCCTTAAGTAGTTGAACGACAAACACAACCGTGCCTGCTTTTCAAATTCAACTTGATGCTTCTTGAGTGTAAATCCTTGGTAGCTATCCATGAATGTACCATCTACGATTTGTTGTCAACAAGTTTGAAGATATACTACTCAGTGCACGATGCTGTTGTGATAAATGACAACTTACCACACTTCAAGCAGAGGGAAAAGTCCTTATCGAAAATAAACTGTGGATTATCTATCGGTACAATCGCAGTTGCCATCGCTTTTACAACTACCTTTATCGTTTTACCAACATCACCTTTGCCAGTTGAGACGCGGATAGCATCTCCTTTTTTTATGGGATACCTTTATATCCAAAAAAGTTAACTCAATGTTCGAGAACCAAAAAATGGCTGATGGTGCGCACCACACGCCTCCTGAATTACGTGGTTTGTGATACAAGTTAATAAAGCCAGCCATTGAAGTCGCAGCTATTTTGAGGAGCCAATTATTTGGTTGTAACATACATGCACGAAAGCAAAACGTACTCATAATCTCTCGCAAGGGTGTCTGGGTAGCAGGAGCATTCGGTTGGGGTACACTGGCGCTGTTCTGGCGTCCGATGTTGGCATGCTGAAATTGAGGTGCTCCTAGCTGTACATTGTTTGGTGCAGGTACCATACGGTTCATTTGAGCCGCTATACTACCTGGTCTATTGCAGTGGTAAGTTAAAAGTGTTTTGAATCATTCTTTGATTTTAGCTTTCAGGAACCTTGACGTACTCTAACCCAAAGTTACTGTTTTGTACAAGTGGTGGTACATTGCTGATGGTTGGATTATACAATGAAAAATCTAAGCATATAGTTAGAACACGAAATAAGAATTTGGTTGCCTCCTAAAGAACCGACTAGGTGTGGTTGCTGAACTTGAAATTGCGATTGATGAAATTGATCAAACCCACGTGCCGCAAAATCAGAAGGGTACGCGTGCTGTGGTGACTGTTTACATAATACGTTAGTTTACTAGCGTTGGGTGAGGATCATACTTGGTGTTCTGTAGTCTCGTCGGTTGAAGGCGTTGATGGCGTGTCTTCTGACACTGAATAAAATCCGTTTTGCTTAAAATCGTCTACAATGGTAGTAAGCACTTATTAGAACCTTGTAGAAACCTTCGTAAGTATCCCAATTAAATAAACTGTCTTGATCGCCAGCAGTATCGTCTAAACGTCGTTAACGTGAGAATTGCGCGTTATCGTTAAAAACATTATGTAAAATGGCGTTCAGCGACCCAATAATGCGTACTGGAAACCCACGACATAACCTTTGTGCTATTCAGGCAATTTGTACTAAATAGTGTCCACAACAGACCCAACAAAGCCGAAGGCAAAGTCAACGGGTTTAGTTTTAACATTTCGAAGTAAAGACTTGGCTACATTTTCAAACACTTTATTTTAAATTACACCACATTGTACGCTGAGATGTCACCACTTGGGTCACAAACAAAAACGTTGCCAGTAGGCGTGTCTGGCATGGATGTTATCCAATTTATTTGCTTCCCTACAACGCGTCAAAATGCAATGCAAGAGATTGTATAGGTACGTACCGTGCTTAAAGTGCACTAGTTGGAACATGTCGTAAGGTATGCGTGAGTCTTCTTTGTCCTCTGAGTCAATTTGCCTACCATTTTGACATGAGTAAACTGCCATTGTTGCTTGCACCACATACCACATTTTGATGCAACCATCAGCACCGCTTGATAGCAGATGATCGTTTTTGGAAAACTTTGGGAACGTACTGGAGAAGTAAGATAGTTAGTTCCAGAACGACCATATTAATAAACAAAACGAAGAGTTTGTACACAAATGTGGTGGCGCCAGCATGCGCAGAATCCACTTCCAACCATTCACCACATGGAAGCTGCTGTAATGTCACTGAACCATCACCACGGGCACACGCCTATCGTGTTATGTTAGAGCTACATGTCGTGTAAAATGGCAGCTACCAAGAGTGAACCGTCTGCAGATATATCCAAGGCATGAACTAGTGGAGGATTGAACACCTCACCTGTCAATTCTCGTGGAGGAGTCAAGTCCTTGATGATTGATCTGCTGGATAGAGACCACTCATAGATGCAGCAATCTAATCCAGCAGAAACGAGGAGGTCCGCATTGCCAGGATGAAAGTTTGCCATTGATACTATCTATGACAGCTTTCAGTTTACAAATATATTCTATGTAGTCTACCGCACATTGGAGTGCCCAGTGAGCGTACAAGGAGTCGCACTGGCAGATTTTATGGCGAGTACGTTGATTGTGCCTACATCGAATTTAGTACGTCGTGACAGTTTGGCAATTACCATCATCATCAGAGGTCGCCATAACATCGCCATTGAGGCTGAAACTTATCTGTTGCAAACATGACACAACCCAAAAAAACAACCTAGTGAACGCACGTGATTTACATCATCCTTGCATTTCAATACTTGCCGATCGTATTTTTGCATAACCAGAGCAGTATTGCGTAGATCAAAGCATAAGACCTGCATTAAACCTCAGTTTATCAGCCACGCACTCACAACAACGTACAGATGACCCTGACGCAACATATAACATATTCCCATCAACAGGGGATGTAGTTATACAATTAATAGGCTGTTTGGCTGGCGCACAAACGCATCGTACTCTAAACAGCGTGAGCACATACTATGCGCTGCGTAAACACCTTTTCGCGGTACGTAAGTCCCATACAAAACCAGTTCCATCCTACAGACATAAACCAACAATTTACGCTCACCAGCTCACGTCACTGCTCGAATATAAGAGTTGGGCGTCCTCTCGAGTGCTTAAAGACAATACTGAACCCTTGTGACCACAAAGCAGTTTACGCGATATTTTAAACTCGTCCTCGGCCATACCACTTACACTTGCAACGCCTTATACAAACAATGGACGGTAATGTTAACTTAATACAATAGTCATGTTACATTTTGACAGATGTAGCGCAAAAGACCAGCGCTCTCGAGAAAGAGTACATTATTGGAGACCATTACATTGGCCAAGGTGGCTTTTTATAATAAACAATAACAAAGGGACTAGTAACCTCATTGTCTTTGCGACACCCCAGCAATGCCCTGAAGGAATGCTACCGCTTCAGCAAAATCGTTATTCTAAGGAGAACATTATTTTAAAAAACGTAATACGTGAAAAGTGACACGTGCCGCAGCGCTAAGTGCCACCTCCGCTTGTTTTTGTGTATAGCCTAACTTCATTATCTGATCCACACTCGACGGCGCATCGTTAATCAGCGGTACTGGTGTCGTGGTAGCTGGTTGTATGGTTGGCTGTGTAGTGGCGGGTGGCGCTGATGAGAAGCTCATAGACTGACCAAATGGATCCGGTGCAGAAAATCCTAAAGATTTGCCACTGCTTGGTGGAGATGCAGAAAATCCTAAAGATCTGCCACCACTAGTTGGAGATGCAGAAAAAGACATACCGCCACCTCCAGTTTGCTAATTATTGGTATTACTAGCCAGGACAAAAAAGTAGTTTAGAAATGCCGTACGTAGCCCCTCATTGGTGTTGGTTGACTAGCAAAACCATCCAAAGGAGACTGCCCCTTTGCCCACGACAGGGATATGCCTCGATGCTTCATGTTTACTTCTTTTTTTGAACCTGGCTGAGTACTGGCTAGTCCTTTGTTACACGATTAGCAACCTGTGACCAAACAGTGTACAAGTATACTTACCCCGAGTCGGTATTGAAGGATCAGGTGTAGTTAGTGTAAATGCAAGGGTTTCTAGGGAACCCATGGTATCCTGAGACAAACTAGCCTCTGTCACGTCTTCGAATGGATTACTAGACGCCAAAGGGGTAGTTGGTTGTAAAGAGATGCCTGCCAAGTCTCCAAAAGGATTGTCTGTGGCAGTAGGAGGTGCTGATTGCGATAGAGGTTGTGGGGTGTCTAGGCCCAACAAGAGTAAATTATCTGATTTTTGTGTGACTGGCGAAGAAGGTGGCTCCTTTGTTGCAATGAGTACACGGTCGTTGTTTTCACTTTCACTTTTGTTCAAAATATATAATTGCCACGTACCACAGCCCCACCTAGCAGATCTGGTTGCCGTTGTGCAGGGGATTTGCTCCTTTTTTTACGTCTGCTCGAAGTTCGTCTTGATCTAGAGGGGAGGACGAGGGTCAGCTATCAGGTATATGTATAATCTAAAAAAAAGGCAAATTGAATGTACTTGGTCTTGCTTCTAGGCGTTCTCAAAGTCTTGGGAGATCCCTCCGCCTTGCTCTTGCTTACTTGGCTTCGTTTCTACGCAGTAGTTTGTATATGCAGTCCACACAAATTGAGTAAACAAATACCTTCTTAGTGACAATAAATGGTGGGCTCTCGCTTCCACTTTCAGATCCAGAGACGTCAGTTGGTCTTCGTAAATCAGGCGCAGATTTAAATTGTTTGGTGAGCTTTGGACGCTTTAAGCCGTTGCTGCTGGTCTATACATAGATCCACAATGTTAGCAACAAAGCCATCAAACGAGAAACATACGCGCTTGGTAAGTTTTGGAGACTTGGATCTCAAAGTCTTGCTGCTCTTCTTCTTTTTTAGCTTTGGTGCTGGTATAGTAGGATGCGTTCGAAGCTGTTTTAATGATCTCTTGTGTAACAGATGAGCATTAACAGTCGAAGGATCGCGTTTTATAATCTTGGGCGACCCAGACATCTACGTTGTGTGTCAAATCACGTCAGGCACTTGCATATAAATGCCTAAAACACGTACAGGCTTAGCACGTATAGGAATCCTGTTACCGATGACGACTGGGCTCTCCAATCGGACTTTAAGAGAGGAGCTAGTAAAAATGCAAACAATCTCCAGTTTATAATCTAAACGTCCACTCAGTGTCGAAACATCGTTAAATGAAGAGAGTGCAAGTAAATTGATCGTACATATAGACACAAGCGGGGAAGCTTTTTTGTTCAACAAGGTCGGTAGTGTTCCAGGTGGAATCTTAAATGCTATTGTTTGATTGCTCCTTTACCACATTGTACTGTAAGCAAAACACTACAAAACCATATTCACAGCGTACTCTGACATGGATGGGATAGGAAATCCTGTACTCAAAGGTGCTCTTACGAGCTCTTCTATAGCAGATGTCAAAAGAAAAATTTACATCAGAATTCTACTTGAGAAAAAACGGTATTTAGAACCACAGTACGTACTGTCCTTTACTACAGTTTGTGAAGAAGTTATATACTTTACGGATTGCACGACTGAGAAGCGTGCAGTCTTGATTTCTCGTCTTGAATGATTGTCTATGTACTATACATAGGAGAAAACAATTGTTAGCTAACACACAACACCTGCATCACTTTAAGCGTACGAAAAACAAGACATTTGGTTCACCAATGTAAGCCACAGGACTTTTTAGTGTGGCCACTAGTGACACGTTGTGCTATTAAATCTGGTTAGATGGCAAACACGCTGAGTTGCACATACTTCTTTAAATCGGACAGTGTAAGTCTCTGGATTGGAATGTGCATGGTGGTGCACGCGTATCTTTAATTTGCGTTGGATTTCTTGCGCGTCCCTGCCGTTCAAACGAACGTTTATAGCGTATATACAAGTGCTGTGGCGTCCCTACGTATTGTTAGTGTCATGAAGGCGTAGAAGGAGTGCACTTACTTCATAGGAGGGCGGAATGAGCTTTGGTAACTTGAAGGTAAATGGCCAACTATAAATATCGTCTTTTAACACCTACACAACGCCCCTTCAGTAAACGTGATTTTTGTCAAGTCTCTCTAAATAATACCTTGTCACCGCCATGTTCTTCACCCCACACCACTTTAGTAGATGTTATTATAGGAATACGATGGCCTAGCGCTTCTTGGTGCCCTAATATAGACGATCAGAATATATATAAATAAGTAGAAACCGTAAACTACTGAACGCAGTGGTGTAAACTAAAATTAAAACTAGTACCTTCAAGCGACACAGTTGCCGAAGACAGCGCCATAGAAGATCCAACAGAAAGTTTGACAAAGCCAGAGAGTTTCTGTGTAGTTGATAAGAAAGAAGACAGTCAGTAGTTTAGAAAAAAAACCAAAACCTGCAAAATTGTTCATAAAAAATAAAAACGGATAAAAAATAACACCTCGCCAGCAAAGTATAGGTTTCTGTCTGTTTCAATCCGTAATTGTGGTAATATTTTATAAAAAAACTTGGGGCCCACTCCGGGATCTGTGAGCTGGTACTGTATCATCAATTCGCCACAAGGCGCATCCTGAACACGTATGTAAGCGTTTTTTTTGTTGTGCATAGTTTAAAAGACAACCTTTAGGTTTAGGGAAGTGTCATAGTGCGTATCAAACTTGGCATCTTCCAAAGCGAGTTCGCACGTGCCAAGAGGTACATTTTGCCCCATTGACTTGAAAGCCTACAGAAACATCGTCTTCTTAGCGGAAGGATAAACTGGGATGTAGTACTACGCCGTACCGCCACTTTGAAAACGACTTTGGCCCTTTTATCAATTAAACTAATTTTAAATTCATCGTTCCACTACATGGCACTGTTAGCAATCGACAATTCAAAAAACACCACTCAACGCTCGTCTTGGTTGAGAATTCGAATGAAAAAGGAATGAAGATCATCCTCACTTCCTCACCTTGGGATTTAACGACGCAGGACATATTCTTGTTTTTAATTTAGCTCCATATTTTTCGTACTCGCCGTGAGCCAGCGACATTTTAATGCTGACATACGAATCTACGTTCATTAAAACAGCGAGCATTGAAAGGGGAAGTTTTGACGTGCCAGAAAGACCCTTGGAATTAATGCCGGGTAATTTTTTGCCTCCTACGATGCGTAGCCTGAACGCACGTGAGCGTACTCTCGTATTTTATGTGTTACTTACCAAAGCTGGGCGTACACCTTTTCTGTTGCCATCTCGGATGCCGCTGTGCTTAATGTGTCACAAACTTATCGCACACACAATGAACAACCAAAAAAAAAAAAAACTACTTAACAAATATGGCTAAAAAATTATAGGAGCCAAGTACTCGTTATTCTTTCAAAACAAACACGTGTTTTCTTTGTTGGGAAATAAAAACTTCCTTAAAAAAAAAGAAAGGATAGTCCCTTGTTGATGTAGCTCTTTTCCACGTTTTGTGGTCAAAGTCGGAGTGGTGGCAGTAATGGAGTAATACACTCGACTACATACATGAAGGGTTTAACTCGACAATAGATGCTGTCTTTGTCAAGTCGTGACATTAAAGAGTAGCTGTATGATATAATTACCCAAGTTTTTATTGCTGCGGTGTTTGCTGCTTTGACTTTTGAACAAACCTATCGAATATTGTCTTTTCTCCAGGCTTCAAGCAAGACACCATCTCTCCAAAAACTGCCGCTTCCCGGTTGCTAAAGTCTAAAAAGGCGTTAGCGTTAAAAAGTTATGTAACAATAGTAAACATACCCATCACTGCATTAACAAAGTACGCAACCTCGTTGATAGGATCTATTGCTGTCTCTGTCTCATCCCCATCCACTAACAAACCACGTCAGTTTTTCGTAAAGTGATGCATAAGAATTGGAGGTAAAGAACATACCCGGATCTTCTTCAAGAACAAAGTACTCTCCTGGATCATCAGAAGCCGCCATTGATTTCACAAATTCATCTAGACAGGGCATAAGGCTTTCAATAATCGGATTGGGTGAGGTGGTACGCACTCATTATACGTTGCTTGTTAACGTCTTGATCATCTGCTACAGCTTCAAAAATGTCCTCTTCGTCTTCACTTTCTGATTCTTCGGATTCTTCTTCCTCCTCAAACGCTGCCCGCATTTTTTCTATCTCTATGACAACATAACTTTTAAAAGGGAGGCAATTTAAACGGTTTGTTTTGCATACCTTCTCGTTGTTGCTCAATCTCAATCAAAAGTTTTAGTATCGTGATGAACACGTTCTTCATTTCTTTTTGCACGTGTTGTGGCATTTGGTTCATGCTTATTTTAAAGAGGTTGGACAAGGCCAGCACTGATATCTTCTTGTCATGTACTCGCCTGAACTCTTTGAATATGAGTTCGAACCACGTTGCAAAGAATTGCTTCGTCCAATTGTTAGATTCCATGTACTGAAAAAATAGGATTGGATTATAGTATAGCGCATTGATAATCTACAGTTTCAAGTGTGTTAATACAAACAAAGCACAAATGTGAGGCTGATAAAGTAAGACCTCGACGAAAAACAAGACGTACAACTTCTAAAAGCAAGACCTTGAGGCCAGGGTTCCTTGCGGATGGTAATCTCTGAACAGCGAGCTGAATGATAGGCGGGATAACTTGATCTATCTTGCCAATGCAATTGGATATGACCATCTCAGCCAGTTTACACGCCTCGCCCACGTCCTTTTCTTCCACTTCAGCGTTTGCGCTCAGCATTTTCTGGTACAGTGACAGCACTTGTTGGACACGATTACCTGTAAGGAATGCCTGTACATCACGACTTATGTAGTTGTGCAGTGGAAGCAACACATCTAGATGAAAACAAGTCAATATCGAAGAAGAGCACTCACTGTTACCAAACACATTGCTGTTGGTTGATGACCTTCTTTTTGTTTAAAGCGTACCTTCCATCCACACGCCGCTGTGGTCATCGTCCAAAAATCCTTTGCACAAAACAGGGTACAGGGCCCACAAGGCAGGTGATAAGGGTGGCTCACAGAAATACGTGAGGTAGGTCAACATGCGAAGAACCTCCTCGTAAAAATCGTCGGAAATGCTGGATCTGAGGGCCTTGTCTATGATAGGTGCTAGCATCACTTCCAAATCGGCAAACAATTTTGGTGTTTCTGAGACTGCGTCCAGAAGAGTGTTTATGGCCTTTAACACCTGGATAGCCGTCATCAACCCCATACCTTCGCCATCAGGGTCGTTGTTGCTCGCTTCTTCTTCCTCTGCGAGTGCATGTGTAAAGACTTGACACTAACAGATAATAATTAGAGGACTGTCAGTGGAACTGACGAAACAAGTGTGGAAATATGATTACGCACAAACTTTTGAATGATAACATGGCAATACCGCACCATCTCATCCGGATAGCTCTTAACCAATACCTAACGCGGATAGGAATCAACAAAAAGTGAATGCGATCGGTCTGTGTAGGTAATACCTGAAGAGTTTCAACAAGTTGATCGTTTTCAAGCTCGTCCATCATGGCAATGAGACGTTGTATTAGTTCTCCCAAAACCGTCAACACAGGCTTCTCTGAGAGACTATTCTCACATAATGTGCGGAGCGCGAGAGCAGCTTGCATACGAACAGGGAAGGACTGAGAATTCAAACAGTCGAGAACACCTAATTACAAAACCACGGTAAGAAACAAAGTGATGATGTCAGTTTAGCATCTTCTACCTTTGAGCGACAGCATGAACACTTGAGGGTTTACCCAATCAATGTTATAAAACTGACCAAGCGTCCAACAAGCGCGAGCTTGTAGGAACGGAAATCGTTGATTATTTACTTCAGGGAGAACGTGCGTCTCAATGAAGGAGCACAATTTACCTTTAGGTTCTTTAGTACCAACATAACACTTTGATCAAATCCAAACGTAAAATCAAATGTCGACATACTTGAATACTCGGCAGCCTTTTTAAGTGGCCTCTCCAAACTTCCAATTGCCAAGAGTGCTCCGTCTTTGGCGCTTGCGTTGTTTTGATCTGCAGGGTTTTGCGCGTATGTTTTGAGCACATTCAACAACAGGTTCATGTACAGATCGAGATGGTATTTGCCTCTAGAGGTGATTGTCGCATCCATAAAATCCATGACAGCATTTCTAGGATGCCACAGATCCTCTAGCACGTCTAGTTGTATGTTAGCAACGTGGAATCCGCCTAAACATGTAATTATAACGCACTAAACTGCCGTCTAATGTATTCGTGTGGATCCTCAGTAAATAAAGCATGATCCTTTGCGTTGTAGCACAAGAACGGAAATAATACCTGAAAGGAAGTAAGGATAGCTCAGGAAATTATTTGTGGTGCAGTAGCGCATTTCAAAAAGTGGATTGTCACAATGAAACAATAAAACGTACATCTTTAAAAATTGGTTCAACATGTGGTTTCACATTGCGCCAGATACGTTCATAATTTACACTTATGGAGATGGTCTGGATGGCAAGGGTGATGAACCGAAATGGTACATTTGTGAGGTTCTAGAATTAAGAAAAATCAGCATTAAAAAAAGATACAATGTTTGATGTGTGACAGTACTACCTTTTGTCTTATGGCATTTAAGACATTCAAAAAGCTCTCCAAAAACCGGTTTGCGTAGGATTGCATAAACAGTTTTGAGAATCGCTGTGTAGACTCGGAATCAGAGGCCTGTACAATGCCGTAGCGTGCAAAGAACCGCAACAAAATTTGAGCCACCCATTTCTTTACAAGCCAAGGTGGATACTTTCGCAGTGTTAACTCGTCATCAAGAGGCATATTTGGCGGTGTTATAACTGGCTTTTCCAACAGCTGAAGCAAAAAGTTCATCCAAGGTCCTAACTTTTCATTGTCGCACAGCCACGCAGGGATAGACATTTGAGTGGCAGACCAGAACGTCTTTGCAATAAGCACTTGGAGCTCATGCGATTCAATGGTTTCTGTAGCTATTAAGACACCGAATATTTGTATCAAGATTGGAAATGTCCTAAAAATCAAATCTGCTGTCAGTTACACAATACGTGACAGGCAGCGCGTTCAAAGAAAACCCGATTTTAAAATAAAAGGTTTAAAATAAATAGAAGCCACTGACCGTTGTACAACGCTGGAAACAGGTTTACGTCGTTCGTCATTGACTGTAAATTCGTAGGCCTAAGTCATAATCATCACCACTGTCTTTGTGCACGACGAGGGACATGCAGGGCATTACGCACGCACCTTCAATGTAAAACGGAGAGCAATAAGCGCACCCCATAACCTCTGTTGGTCATTTGATTGTAAGTAAGCGACTATTTTATCAACAAGGTCTATCCAATTTTTTGGAAACTCGTGCTTGACAACCAGTGCAAATACAGGTGTCAATTGACGCCTATAGCTGTCAGAGCGATTGAGACACGTGGAATGACGCCTAACCGAATTTGTGGAGGTGTAAATGCCAAAGCTTCAACAATGTTGGCCTTTACCAGCGATTTTTCTTGCTCTGTGAACAATACCATGTCTATACCTTGCCTCTTTCTCCATCGCAGTTCAACCTGACGTTTAAATACCAATGAGGCCGCTGTACGTAATGGTACTCGCAAATCTTGGCGTGTTAGCTTATATAGCAATACAATAGGCGTTTTAATCACCTTTAGCATTCATAATTTGGAACAACGCAACAATGAACCCTGGATTTTGTTGACACTATTAAATAAAGTCAGAACTACGCGTCGGCCCAAGTGGTTGGTACAAACATTTGCAATGTATCGTTCTGCTGCCTTGCGTTCGTCATCACGTCCAGTGAACGTCTTATCCAACGCGGCTACGAGGGACGAAAGATCCATAGCGCGGGAAACAGCGTAGTTTGTGTGTGAACAGCCTTTTTTCGCGGGTTCCAAAGTCAAAGTGTTTCACGCATGGAAAGCTTTCGTTTAAAAATTAAAGCAATATAAATCACTAAAATAGCAACAAAAACCGTTATTGAAATGAATTTGGCACGATTTAGCGTGTTGTGCACGCTCATCATTCTGAGCGCTGTTTGTAACAAAGGTCCCTCTTAAAACTTTCGGCACCTAATTATTATTTTTGACACTACTCCAGGTGTTTACGCTGCAAATCTAGCGGAAACGAATCTCGCAAAGTCTAGCTTTGTGCCAATTGCTCCAACGACAGAACCTAGTCACCCTTCTGCCCCATTCACTGCACCAATTGCGCCAATAGGCACGCCCTTTTGCTCCCGTCCCGTGGTGTTTTAAAAATGAACCGGGTAGATTGCCAGAGCATCCAAGGTTGCGGTAATTGCTCGTCGCACTCACACTGTGCCTGGTGCGACTCAAGAACATCGAACGACACGAAATGTGTTCACATATCTGATATCACAGTTAATCATTGTGAAGCAGGTACCAACGTTTTCCAATGGCACCCTTCAAACCGTTACTTTACTAATTGATATTTTTTTTGTAAAGGTTGGTGCACAGGAGAGACTTGTAAGTATATCTGCGACCCTCTTTGTGTCGGTATATTTCCTTGCTCGCACAGCACAATAGGCATGGTCATCTTAATTATTTTATACGGTATAGTATTGGGATATGGTACGTTTGGCTATTTCACAACAGTTTTTCTAGTTTTTTTTTTGACTGTTACTTAAGCCGCCAAATTGATCTCTGATGGATCAGAGCTACTCTTAGAACTCTTTCCGAGTTATGGTACTGTAATAGGCGCTTTATTGTTGCCTATTTTGGGTGCTGTACCAGATGCTGCAATCATCCTCGTATCCGGATTTGGGCCATTGGTTAAAGTGCAGGAGCAGCTGTCAGTCGGCGTAGGCACATTGGCTGGAAGTACAATCATGTTGTTGACTGTCCCTTGGGCGCTGTCGCTGTGGGTAGCGCGTTGTGATATTGTTGGCGGCGAAGGTACGAGAAACGTGGTGCAAGGAGACACATTCCTTTTCCGACGTTCGTATTTAAATGTCACGTGGTTAAAAAAAAACTTAGCACAGGACACAGTGTGCACGTCCATGAGCGTCGTAAAGACAGGGATCACTGTCGATTTTGACACACGCGTGAACGCCATCATTATGATTGTGTCAACACTCAGCTATTTCATCGTCCAAGGTGTAGCCTTTGCGCACCTTTCAGACTCGGTGTCGCACATTTCTAAAGCTGAGGTACTCAACCAATGAAGTGCCAAGTATTATTATTTGTGGGTGTTAACTCTTTACTAGAAATACTACTCGTTGGCAGGCATGATTGTCTGTTTCATCGGATTAATAGCGTACTGCGTATACCAAGTTTACGTACCAAAACTAGCCAAGAAACGAGCTGACAAGGTTGAAAAAGCGCGACGCGAGAGAGCAATGCGCCTACGTGCCTTGAATGTTATTCGCAAAATGAAGCGAAACATGGTGATAAATACAGATGGTGAGGCTCCAGTTGAATCCATCAACAAGCCCAAAACTGATGAGGAAAAGCAAGCTATATCTTTAGCTTTTGGTAGAAAATGGCGTGCTGCTGCGGCCAAGAGCAAAGCCTCACACATACAAACGAATGACTCGGAGCAGGTAAAACTACTTGACAATGAGGGGTCTGTGCAGCATCACGAAGATGACGAAGAATCTTCTTCTGAAGCAGAAGAACCAAGATGGAAACTCATTGTATTCTCATTAGCTTTTATTCTTATCGGGACTGGGCTAGTCGCATTCTTCTCAGATCCTATGGTAGATGTAATATCAGATTTTGGAAATGTAAGAATACTTTTCGTTTCAGTTGTGTAACCTCCAAAACCCACTATTTAGGCTATCGGCATACCCATTTTTTACGTGAGTTTTATTGTCACGCCGTATTGTAGTAACGCAAGCGAACTCGTTTCTTCCCTTGTTTTTGCTGCCAAGAAAAAGAAAGCAAACTCTTCCATGACGTACGTGATGGTCGCCCCACAACTGCTACTCAAAGTTGTACTAACACCCGTTTAACAAGATACTCCCAATTGTATGGCGCTGCAACACTGAACAACACCCTCGGCTTGGGCATTTTCTTTGCGCTCATCTACTTTAGAGGTACCTTAGTCCTTATAGCGTAGAGCTCCAATCTCAAAATTATAGGATTGGCCTGGGATTTCTCATCAGAGACTCTGGCCATCTTTTTGATTGTACGTAGCAAACGCCTAACAAGTGGAATTCCTTATAGCTATCTAGACTGTCGCGGTTGGCATAGTTGGTGCTGTGTTCACCACCATTCGTTTATGGTACGCATTGATGCACGCGTAGTATGTTTCAGGTCTAACAGTGGATTGTAGGTGGTCGTTTGTGATCATCTTATTTTATCCGCTATCCCTCGTCATTGTTTACGTCCTCGACACATACGCCAAATGGAAGTAACGTATCGCGATGGCATTGTAGGTAGAAAAATAGCTGTAGGAGTTAGCATAGAGCCATTGAAAGAAGGAAATAAAAGACCTACTTTGTTAAAAAACCAGTAGCAACACAACACATAGTTTTGTATACTGAAACTTATATGTACGCCCTATACCACAACTTGGGGGTGCGTGTACCTGGTGTTAACAAATACAGCCAAGCTAACTAGGGACCGTTTGGTTTTAACCAGTTTATTGTACATGGCTGACGACACACGCGCACGTACCCAACACCTAATGCGTCGTTATTCGGGTGGGCATGTTGCACCACAAAACATGGTTACGACACATTGAGTTGGCGTGCAATTATCACGTGTGTGTGTCGACAGTGCTTAGTTCGCGTAATGTTTGGCCTGTTCACGGCAACGTAGTTTATACTTCTCCTTGTCAGTCCTACATTCAATCAGTTGAGTTGACGAGACAAGACAGGTCACAGAAGACAATGATATAGATTCAAATACATTGACGTACACGTAGAGTTGATAAGCGTCTTTTTGCGCAGGACTGTGCTCATTAGGGTTGTTGAGTAGCTCTTGGATGCCCAACAAGATCTGTTTAACGGTGATTGAAGGCTTCCAGTCGTCTGATAAAATACTCAAACATACAGTGCCAGATGGGTAACTTTACATGTCAAGGCAAAATCATGGTTTTTTTTTGATGAGTTTCATTTGATTGTGCGCTCGACTCGACTTTGAGAACGACACCAAAACATAAAATAAAATAAAATCGTGCGTAAAGGATACATATTTGGGTGAAAAAAGCCTTTGTGGAATCTGCCTACACAACCATTAGCAAGAATGTTAAAAAAAAAAATTGGCGAAATGGCCGTACAAATAGGTGCTTTGGTTGGATAGTCGTCGGAGAATAAAATGGTCAAAGGGTACGTAGCGCCAGCCCAATCAGTCTAGCAGATAGGTTACAAAAATCATTTCTTGTTTAACGGCCAAAACAACGTACCTCCTTCTTGCCTGGAATACCACAGCGCCACTCCATCAAGTTAAGGGTGCCACCTGTAATAATGGTTAGAGAAACAAAATTACGCGCACGTACTTGTTGTTTTTGATGGTTTTGCGAAAAATCCCTGCGTTTGAGTGAGAATTAAAAGTTTCGTTTCCCGCGTACGTGTGGGTGATCTTTGCGCCAAGCCTTTCGCTCTTCAGCTAACCTTGCTCTAGCGATACCTGACATTGCTATTTGATTTTGTTTTTGCTTTTAAACCAAGCTAAAATAAGGAACTGAAAATGAAGTCAATGATGGTCAAAACAGCTGCTACTGCAGAACGTGGTGCCGCTGACTCTCCGTGAGACACCCGGATAAGCGACTGTTATGGTGATAAAGTAGTTTGGTGCCTCTTCTTAAAACGTCAGTGGTTAGAACGGTGGTAGGGTTTTGTTGTGGATGCAATTTGTTGCATGTCTATTTACATCATTTTATTTGGACCGCGTAGGCCGCATCATACAACAGTTGACAGTACCATCCCAAAATAATAGACCTTTCAAAAGGCAAAGTCAAAGAGGACACGCTTCATATGGAAGAGTTGGGTACTGTGCGGTGATTATACTGTCGCGTCCTAGCCGCGACGAGGGGCAAGGCGAATTTAACAACACTTTTTCTTCTCTTTCTTGTTCTTGGAGCCTTTGGTTTCACTGCCGTCAATGGTGATGGTGTTGTGCGTGTCGGCTTCTTGACCTTCAGGAGACGTAATTTTTTTGTAAATGTCTTTGGCGATATTGAAGAATGCCTCTTCTACATTGACTGAATCTTTAGCAGACGTTTCATAAAACGGAATGCCCATTTCGTTGGCGAGAGCTTGCCCCTTCTCTGTATCTATAACCTTCTTATGGTCGAGATCGCATTTGTTGCCAAGCAACACTTTTTGAACGTTTTCGCTGGCATGTTGCTCGATAGATTTGATCCAATTGCGAATATGTGAGAGTTTGTTAAGGCAGAAATTGGAATGAGGGGTTGTAAAAAAAAAAAAAAGAAAAAATTACTGTAACGCTTATGGAGCTATTTACGACGCGGATGCGCACGAACTCAAAACGTTGAATAATTTCTGTATGCAAAAGGCGTATGTAAGGATATTGACAAAGGATTTCTCGTCAGTAACGTCGTACACCAATAAAATGCCCATTGCTCCTCTATAGTACGCAGTAGTTATAGTACGCTCAGCACTGTCAAGGAATAAAATAGCGTATGAATGCTCAATTTGTCATTTCAAAAAAGAATTAAAATAAATTACAAAAAAAAAAAAAATTGGTTTCTTTTTGCTGGTAATTCCAACACTGCAAAAATAGCGGGTGGGATACGAAACGTTCTTGCCCAGCAGTATCCTGAGCACGAGTTAGTCTCGAATCAATTACTTTTCGTTTGATTTGCGTACCCATATTTGCAGCTTTACCCTCTCCTTTTCTACATCGATGGTTCTTATTTTGAAGTCGATTCTAGACCGTTTGTGAGTGATCAACCACGGATCGTTCTTTTGGACGTAATTGTTGTCCTAATGCGCACCCAATGGTTGTAATAAAGCTAGGAGTAAACGTATCTTCTGTAAAGCGCAATAAAAGGCAACTCTTGCCAACGCCTGAAAGCAATCATTGTGAGTACTTCGGCTACGTAGTAGCGCAAACAAAAACAAACAAAAAAAAAAACAACGCGTTTTATCTCAGCGTACCAGAATCGCCTATTAGCAACAGTTTAACAAGGTGATCAAATTGTTCTGCCATTTAGCGTAATGTACAAGCGTGCTTTTCAAAAAAAAAATGGTAAACTACTGACTGGCTTAACGGTAACAAGTTGCATTATCGCAAGCGGTCCTAACTTGGTGGTTGTAATCATTCCCGCACTTGCAGTAGAAAAAATAAGGTAAGCAAGCAAGTGGACTTCTTATTGTGGAATGTGTCTATGTCCTCATAGTACGCTTGCACTGCACGTCAAGAAAATTTTTGAGGGAATATGGTAATCAAGCTGCGTTTTACGTAAAGCAATTTGTCAGTGCGCACACATGCCAAAGTAAATGAGTTTATAAAACAACAGCTTGGTGCAATGTACATGGAGTAACGTGTGTCAAATGACTTGAAAAGTTACTTGGAGGCGTCAAATGGTGGTGATTGTCCTGTTGCTGCAGGTAGGACAAAGTTTTCAAATATCACGTAACCTTTTTGAGCGTTAGTGGGTTCAACGCGTTAAAAGGCAACAATACATACCTGTGCTGATGCCAATGACCACAGAAGCCGCCATAATTGCTGGGTCTATCAATAATCTCCTAAAACTTAACCACATGCGCCCACATACATTGAATAGCCAAAATGATTTTGGTTCCGGCTTATCGCGGTCGTCCATGGCGAATAAGAGGTTTTTTACTCCAGAAATCTGTTGACGTTTATTTGCTACTTTCGAAAAATCTCTGCTTATACTTTCGTCGCAATGTCGGATGCAATGGATGTGACGGACAGCAATGAGGTTCCAGAGTTCTTTTCTGATTGGTCTACAATTGATTCTTTATCGTACGTGGATGGTTATACCACTGAACAGAAGCTTGAGGTACAACGTATGATAGATGAAGAGGCTGTATCATTTTCAAGGTAATTTAGCTCCTAGCGTCACTCTAATCTATTAACGCGCTGTAAAAAGGGATTACTTATCAAAATTGCCAACTTTTAATCCAACATTTGGTGGTTCTGAAGCGCTACAGGCTGAATGGAAAAAGTACGCATGTGTCAACAATTACAAATGCTCGCTACGCGTAGAATTTAGTGTCTTTTACAAAATTAGCCAAACTGTAACGTCTGAAGGTGTTTTTGTTAATGGAGAAATCACTAGGGTCTGTCAGCATGGTGACAAGTATACAGTAGGTGCCATCAAACCGCCAGTAGCTAGTGACCACATTGAACGGCCAAAATCTAGAAAGGTAGCGTTATCTATTGGTAGTTATCATTGTGTACTTACAGCGTTTTGTAACAGCCAACTGTTGATGAACTACTCGCCGCACAAGCAGCTGGTCAGATCCAATTGGAGCACACCAGGAACCAGCGAGATAATCTAGAATTACTTAACACATACGGTGCCAATGCATGGATCGAATACATCAAAACACTACAGCAAGTAGAGAAACGGTACGCCCTTGGTTGTCTTGGAATCCAACTCTCATTTTACGCACGTGAAAACCATTATATTGACCAACGCCTCAAGGTTGGTAAAGCGTAAAGAGCAAAGCAAAAACACACTGGATGATCTAAACAAGGCGCGACGTGCCATGCAGACAAAAGCAAAAGAAAGGATAGATAGCCTTGACACGAAATGGCACGAGACAGTAGTCGCCAATGCACGCACACGATGTGCCCTTGACGAGCAACAACAAACAGACTAAACGCCTACGTGTTGTTATTTTGGAATGGCGACGGATAGGCAGCACTAGGATGTGCGTTGCTGCGGCTTGTGCCATTTTGTACATGTAAAAAAAAAAGAATAAAAACCTCAAAACAATACAGCTTTGTGAGTAATGTACAATTTTTTTTGGAGTTCTTTCACCGATTCAAGTATTCAATTAGAATCGTATACAGTCCGAATACGAATGTAGTCACTTTGTTCATCAGGGACTACTTCAAAGTCACCATGGACGTTCATCTGTCTTTGTTGATCATCTTCTTCTTTCTGTTGTGATTTCTTAACATACCTGCAGGAGTTGATATGAGCATAAATAGTGAACAAACAAATAACGTATACTTACCCTAAGCCATGCATATTATTTTTAGGTGTAGGTATGATGGGCTTAGTGCGACCCTTCGACTTGGGACCAAGTCCTTTACCAGCTACCCATCCATAGTTCTTTAAAATCTAAAAGCATGGTCGTGTCAGTCGTACCATGCCACGTAATGCCATAGGGCTCATTTGTACCTTGGATCCCATGCCCTTTGTGTATCTTTCGAAACCACCCATGTCTTTATATGATGCTCTACCCATGTCGTCTACCATGGGTTTATATTTTGGTTTTTTGGCATGGTGTATATGATACTCTGAGACCATCCAGTCGTCACTTGTTTGTTCGACAAAATCTCCTTTTTGCGCGTTCCAGTAAACCGCGTCTAGAGATGTAGCTCAGTCACAGTTCTTGTACGAAATTAAGCGCATGAGCGTACCTGTATAAAAGACTAAGCCTGATCCTCCCTTTTCCCACTTGAGCTCGACTGGATTCTCAAATGTATATCTGTGAATGCGAATATTAGTCTTTGGGCAACAGCTAAATTTAAGCATTTGTACTTTTTTTCTTCGTCCAGATCACCGCCATGAATTGCTTGGTAGCGTTCCCACTCTTCAGCATCATGATCGTCATGTGGATCGTCAGGGTCCCATTCGTATTCAAATTGCCTGGACAATATTAACAAAGCTCACTACTTGGTTTGTAGTGTACGTCTGTGACCGAGAAGCAGCCGCTGCGAAGGAATTTGCAGTAATACCGAGCGTCTTTAGTGCTCTAGTGGGTAATATACAGGCATCTAAACAACTTGGTTCAATTTACAAGTACACGTAGTGGTTGCAATCCCGTACCTATGCTCTCTTTGACTTGCCTCATAGACGTCCCTACGTTTCCAGCAGCGAGTCCAACAGGCGCGTACAAACACTCAACAGGGAGCTTCCCAGACACCTACAAAAATGAGGTGAGGTTAACGTCGCGTATCAGTTTATCACGTGTCAATCACGAGAAAATGGAGTACCTTTCCTTTAGGATCTTGAATTGATCCCTTGCCCGTTGGATCAAGGACATACTGTATGATACATGCAGAATTATCAACGTGCTCTCCTTTTCTGTTCCTCCACGGTTTTTCGTGATATCGCTTTAAAAACGGCTTGACGTCGCGTTTACGCTTCAATTTAATGAGACAACATCCGCCTTTGCGCTGTTTGCCCGATAAGTCTGTAACGGTACGTCTATTAGCTTGTTTGGTTGTTTTTGCGTCTGGCGTTACCTTTATACGTCTCTTGTTGGTACAAGTAGTGAAATATTTCAAACTTCTCTCTTTCTATCCATTCAGTAAAGAAATGGCGTAAATCGGGAATTCTAGCGCGTGTGAATATATTTATTCGTTTATTGAGTGTTACCTCAGTTTTTTCGGTATATTTTGCACTAAGCAGAATGCAGCAACCTGCTCCTGCTTTTTAACGTCATTTTTATCTTTATTGATTGTTTCAACAACTGTTTCTTGGTCTGCTGGTGTTTCGCGCTTACGCTTTTTCGAGCGCATACACAAAGTATAGGGGTAGGTGGTGCGATTGGTTAGCGTAAATAGAATTGCTTTTTCTACAAAATTTGGATAATTTTCAATAAAAACACGTGTTTCTCAAAATATAACTTGTTCGAACCATGACACTCCGTACCGATTTCCTTTGCAATTTCAGTAACGTACCTGTATGTTTTTTGTTACGAAAACCAACGAATTTTTTTTGTTTTAACTGGTTTGCGGGATTCTTTTCTAGTTTACAGTGGAGTGGTATTTACAAAGGGAGAAAGTGTTGTTGTGTTTGCCCGTCCAGTTGGGATTGTTCTGCGAGATAAAAAGGTCACGCCACAGTAGATGCACAATTGATATCCAAGGGCTGAGAGAAGATGCTAGACGCGAGGGTTGTCCATTATATGAGGTAAACGGAGTATGTTTCACACCCTAATGACGACTGGACATAACTCCTTCTTGCGCTGAACCAGCAACTTCTGTAGATCATCGCTAACGTTTTTTGGCATCTTATGATTCTCATCTGGTGGTATATTATGCAAGATTGTCATAATTTCTTTATCTAGTTTTGATACGAGCCTAATGTTTAGTGAGCATGTAAAAAGAAAACCGTTTGTGAGTTTTGAATTTGTTTACCTGTATGGCCATTTTCTACCGCGAGACGCTTCCTGCCATCGTTTACTGAGCGTTGAAGCCTTCATACCGAGCTTCGATGCCGCCTTCTTTTGTGGCAAATTCAGCAATTTCTCGTTTACATTAACGTAGTTAACGCCAGCGTGTCTGATTATTTTGTGTTCCTCGCCGTTTTTGTTGGTCCTGAGTGGCACTGTTATTTCTAGATTTGAGGTTAGGTGTCAATTAATTAAATGTCACTGTGACATTACCTTTGCCTATAGGAGCAACTGGCGCGCTTCGTTCTCCACCGAAACTCAACGATATTTGAGTACGGCTCGAATCGAACTCTGTACTAACTGCAATGGGTGGAAATGATCCAACGTTTGTTGACAAATCCATAATATTGCGGGAATCGGCTATTTTTTGCCTGTGTGCGTTATTAGGGTGCTAATCTTAATAATATGTACTACCTTGGTTTGTAGGGCACTATAGAGCGCGTTTGGGCTGTATTTATATCCATTTTCGCGGGTTGAGTGCGTCAGGTCGTTGAACTTGAATTTTGTGTGAAAACTAAGCAATTATCGGCGAATTTTCATTTCGGAGAATTTTGTCCTTAATCCGGAAGGCGCCACGTGTTGCAACTAAAAAGACAACTCCAATGTACTTTTAACAACAAGTTGAAGACCTTTAGACTAAAACCCGTTTTGTGAACTTTTTCACCTATGCGCAGTGTCAACCTCTCACTTAAAAAAAAAGCGACAAAAAACATTCTAAAACTCCCGCAGAAAAATAAACGTGAATTCTCCGGTAGCCAACTAGCGTTGCATAATGGAGTTTTCTGCGAGTGAGATATCGATTACGTCGGCTAGCGATACAAACGTTGAAAATGTCATTGTAGGACTATGTGTTGTGGGGTAAGCTGTTTTCACGCGTTTATCGCTAATATTAGGCTCTAGTTTCCATCACTCGAAAGGTTAGGCGACAAATTTTGCAGTAGGCGCTAATTTGCTCGTACAGGCAATGATGTAGAATGGTGGAGCGAGAATTGCACGTTATCAGAAGAGGATAAAGCCAAAATAAGGTAAAATAATTATCGGTCGCCTCTAATGCGTCTAGCGTGGAACTAGCGTTTGCGGCAGTACCTGAACAGGCGCATTTGTTCGAAAAAGATTACACGTACGATAATTACACTAATTTCGATTACAAACACCTCTTGATAGCTTCTGTGTACTCACAAATGGTCTTTTTGTCGTATCATGCTTTCAACAGATGCATGTATCAGTACGTGACGTAGTTCTTCCCACTCTCACTCCTTGCTAGCAACTAAAGTGTGAACCAACAGCTGACGTTTCTCGGTCCTCAATCCAAAAATCAGTGTGTATCTTAGCGACTAAACCGCTATTTCGAACAATATACGAGGTCCTCAACCCTTGTACCCAACTGTACTTTACACAAGGTTAGGAATTCTATTTTTTTATCAAAACCTTACTGCCCTGTGCGATTAACTAAAACATGTGTCATTGTTGTAGGTGATTTTTCTAAGCGTAGCATATTGAACGACGCGTACTCCTGGTTAACCCAGAAAATGAATGTAAAGGCACAGTTATCTGCTGACACGCTCTACTTTGGTGCGTCACCTCACCAATTGAACAATTGCGCTAAACGTCTGTATTTAGGGCTTACAACAAAAGATTTATTGCGCACTGCAGGCAGGGCAACAATGACACTTGTCAAATTGTTCATGTTGTAAGTGTAATTCATTTTATACTTTGCGCAATTTACTGTTTGTTTGTGTTGGCGTGCTTCTAACACTCTTGGTTTTATTAAAGGGAGAAAAAGGTCATTTACTACGGCGTCCCTACTGGAAATGTATGTGATACTCTCTTGTCGTTGGTGTCGTTGGTGCCGGGCTGCATGGAAAAATTAGCACGTGTGCAAATGGGTACGTTGACGTTCAACCGTTTCTACTCTCATACGTAAAGTTGGTGTGAATAACTTTCTGCTCAGGAGATAAAGACAGTGAACTTGGCTTACCATTTGATCTGTTGGACGAGAGTAGACATTTTAATGCATATCTATCATTGCAACAAGTTGATTTCATAATGAAACAGACAGCGTGGACAGTTGGCACCACAAATCAAGTCCTAGCAAAACCAAACAACATACTCAGTCCGGATGCAATAATAACTGTCATCAATGACCCTCCAGGCATTCAGATTTGGTGGAAAGATCCGCTTCTCGCAAAAGTATGTTGAGTTTACACCACGTGTTTGCATCATTAGCTAATACGTGAATTAGGTAACGCAAAGTTCGCCAGCAGATCGCGTGTTTATCGACAAGCTCATAGCAAAATGTGAGAACCACAACGCAGGTACGTCAAAGGCAATAGTAATACATCAAACAATTTGCTTTGTTTGCTAAAAAAGTGTGTTTCTTTAGAGTTTGAAGGTAGCCACGATGACGTCCGACTCGGTTTTCATTTTTACCTCAAATCGTTATTGAATACGCTCATCAAGACAGGAAATGAAATCAACGAAGACACTGCTCAATTCAATAATTTGTGGGTGAGTTACATGAAACTAGTCACGTGTTGGTATAGAAATTAATAGGTGATTCTATTATAATAGGTTTCTCAGTTTATGGAGACCAAGTGTTACAGCACATGGCGAGAACACGTTACCCAAACTACGAGTGACCCCGATATGACAGGTCATCCAAACGCTGGAGAGACCGCCGATATACTAGATACTGTAAACTCTGAGATACAAAAGTAAGCTAGAAACAACCAAAAAACAATAACTCAGACAAACTTTTTAACGAATTGTTTGTAGGGGTGTCGGTCGTGTGAGTGAGATGGGCTCTAGCTTGCTGACGCAGGTCGGTAAGTGGCGGGAAAATTTATCAGAGAGATTGGAAAATAGACAGGTTGCACAAGCCGCAAAAGCTTCAAACCAAACGCCACCTGATACTGATGTGGTTGAAGATCAAAACCAACCAGATCCACAAGAAGCCAAGGCAAAACCTGTGCGTTTATATTTTCACGTGCTCTTATATCCACGCTTACACGAACCACGTGTTTAGGTTGAACAGCTCATTTCAGATGTGAGACAACGCATTAGTTCTTTTGGCATGCGATTTTTTACAAGGCCTGCAACACCTCCTGCTGCTGTCAACCCTGAAGACAAAACTGTGGGTGCTGCAACAACTGTTGCAGAAAAAGAAGACAGTGACACTGTAAGCAAGGCACAACCTGAGCCGGCAACAGACACTACAGAATCCACAAACAATTTTTCGCCTTCTGATGCAACCCCCTCTGACAATGGGCCGCTTACAAGTGAATAACCTGCAAAACGCATTGTACATAATGAACTTTTACCAGCCGATTGGTAACTTGCTGCAAATATTTGCTCAGTCATCTTATTACGCCGTTTTTTATGTGGATCAACCTTTTTATTGTTTTGGATTTTCCACCTCTTCAATAGTGGCTATTCTACCCTGTTTTTGCCTGTACCGGCGGATACGCCAAGCTGCACGGTGGGGGAATACTATATTTTGAACGCGAACATTGTACGATACCAACAAGATTATACCTATCGCTATTACAACAAGTATTGAAGCTACAACTGCTGCAATAATGATCTAACCGGGAATTAAACAGGAAAATTCTTAAAAACTGTTTACGCACGACCGTTTGTGAATCTTCTTTGCAAGTATCTTGTATGCTCAACGATAGTGCCTTTTCTGTTGAACAAATATTAACAAAAATTTCTGGTTGTAACAAACTACATACCTGCTTTGCTCAGTTCTATAGTGGCACTCACGCATTCGTCGTTGGCACCATTAAAGAATGTTTCTGGCTTACTAACGTTGCAACTTTGACCTTGGTGTACAGGTCAGAGAAGAAGGAGATGTTAGTTCAAGAGTACCTAGCCATCGTATCAAATCTGTTGTTGAGTTGGTTCCTAGTGCGAATGTAACATTTATTCTTCCACGTAACTCTGGACAACCGGATACAACGATGGTATTAGGAGTATTAAAAACAATGGTGGCATTATTGTCCAGTATCAAGCCACCTAGGCGATACTTAGACGTTACAACGTCATAAGGTAAAGGCACGCACCGGCGATCACTATGGGCTCTGATACAACAAACGTTGCGTTCGTAATGATGAGCACTTGGTGAGATGAATCTGGAGCTGTTGAGGGCGCAACAATAGGCCCTACTGGAGCTACTGTCGGCTCAGCTGTTGGTTCATCTGTTGGCTGAGGTGTCGGTTCAGCTGTCGGTTCAGCTGTTGGTTCATCTGTTGGCTGAGGTGTCGGTTCAGGTGTTGGTTCAGCTGTTGGTTCAGCTGTCGACTGAGGAGTCGGTTCAGGTGTTGGTGGAAGAACATCGGCAATAAAATCTTATCTTTGAGTCAATAGTACAACAGAGTAGATGGTGCACCTGTAGCGACAATGTTATCCAAAAAAACTTGGTGGGGAATAGGAATATCCCCTACTCTTAGTAACATTTGCATTGAGTTCAATGCCAAACCCTCATCAGCAGCGGAGTATCGTATCTGAAACGAGGGTGGAAATGTTAAAATTGAACGAGCGATCCAAGAAACTCACGTGGGTCCAATTATAGGCGACTAAATTAAAGGTTTTATCTGAACCAACTCCGTCAACTTTCACAAAAATCTCTAGATCTCGGGTAGAGTATATTTCGAACTCGATAATTGAAGTATTGCTTATGCACATCTATGTACAGAGATCAATCATTAAAAAACCAAAACTGAAGAATGCATGTACGTTGTTGCACGCCATTCTCAATGATTCTTGTGAGACTGGTTGCCAATAAATTGACGACGATCCACAGTATATGTTTGAAGCGTTACTCTTGTAAGGTACACTGTGTTTCACAGGAGTCAGTTCGTTTATGAGGGTACAGAAAATGATAAGACGTACGTTAGCACACCATTATCCACAAAGTAAGTTACATCTGCGGTCGGCTCAGAGTTGAATAGTACTGCTTGAGTATTAACAACCAATTAACACTGTTATAACCAACATCCATACCTGTGGCATTTGTTTGAGGGCAAGCCGTGCTCTTATGTGTTACTACATCAGGAAGTGAAGCTACAATGTCGTGTTACAGGATCGCATTCAACGCGTTGATAACTCACCTCCTTTAATGAAAACATCATCCATGTTCAATCGGCCAGGCTGCATTGCTATCAAAGAGAACGATGAAAAATTCCCATCTATTACCTCAATCATCTACGAGTACTGTAAGCAACAGTCAACCTCCGCTATTGTCGCTTTTCTTACTTTTACTTCGGAGGCAGTATTAACCATGAAAGGGCCAATAGACACATCATAGAGGCTACTATTATCTTGCAAAGATATGTTAAACGACATGCTACCTCCAATACCAACGTTGAATACTATTACAGATCCATTTGTGATGCAATTGGTGTCCTAGCAGACATGATCAGGTAAATTATTACGCCAATCAACGAAGTGGACGTACAAATGGACAGACAACACGTATCCCGCAGGGGGTACTAAGTTTTAGATCTACAGATAACGTAGTGGTGCCGCTGCACTGGGTGTTATCATTTGTGACGAGGGCCCTTTTGACGTATTAGAACATGTCCAACTATTATTAAGTACGCACTGTACCACCGTTCTATCGCCAATTGCCTCGATTGTAAAACCATTCGTTAAGAAGTCGTCAAAGACTACCACCTCATCAGGCGCTGCTACAGTTAGCGTCAGTACAGTATTTCCCAATTAGAGTTGTCACGCCATTATGCAATAACAATCGTATTTTCGCTCCTATTAGACCACTTTCAAAAAAAACTGACGTACGAGGATCTGTTAAGCAACTGTGTGCGTTGTGTAAAAACATGGCCGCAAAATAAAAACACATCCAAAAACGGATATGTGCGTGTACCACCATGATAGAGGGCTGCACAATGTGTAAATGCGTCTGTAAGGTATATCCTTTGTTTTAACAATTGTGTAATGATTTCGGGGCTACTGATTACCACAAGGTGCAACCTACGTACTAGAGGGTTTCAGTGTTTAAGTGGGATGGTTTTTTCGTCAAGTGGGGTCGGTATCCATAAAAGCAAAACTGCACTAACATTAATTTGTTTGTGAACACCAAAAAAAAGTATCTCTGACCGAGTTTTGTATCGCTTAAATCAGGTCACGCCAAACAACGAATTCAAAATTGAGACAAAAAATGCTTTTTATTTTGTTGTGAGTTGTTTGGAAGTTGATTTCATTGCGATATTATTGGTGCACTTATCACATAACGCCGAACGTGGTGTTCTAAAGGACGAAAACACAAGTTAGAAAATGTACTGCCTCATTTACAAAAAAGAATGTGTTTTTTGCATTCTTGTACCATTTATGGCTGCCACTATTCCAGGTTCCCCAGCCTTTTGAGAGCGGTTTGCTCGGTGCTCTTGTACAATTGACAAGTTGAAATAATGGCTTAAGGCTGGGGCGAGTACGTCAAATAGATATTGTCAAAGATCCCATTCCCAGACCTCCTCTTCGTCTTGTTCGTAATCGTCAAAGTTCATTCTCCAACGAAGAAGAGCACCGATACCTTTTTAAAAAAAACCATATTAGGCCGAAATCCCGTCGATAGAAAACAGGTACGTACCTCCGAATCCTCGGACGAATTGTGCGCCCTCTTGGGAGCGATCGGTAACGAATTGCAAGGTAGTACCCCATTGCTTGTAGTTATCAGCAAAGTACTCGACAATTGGCTCTACGGATTCAATGTCGTAGTTGACGCCATCCTTGTTTTTAAAGTTCTTGTCCTTTTCTTCTTGTTTTGGGGTATAGAACTTTTCTACCATCTCACCAGTTTCCCTGTCTTTGAATTGGTAACGGTTCATCTCCAAGTTGTCGTGGATGATGACAGTCTAAACGAACGTGAGCAAACAAGTGTATATGCTTTGCTGGCGTACAGTACTTGCTCCAGCTTCCAAGGCGAGCATGGTTTCGCGGATACCATAGCAAATTTTACCTGTATCTTTAGCAATCTCTTCAAAGAACTTGCCAATCAACTTTTGTTCAGCAATGAACTTGACGTTACTCAGAGTATCAGCTGATTGTTCAATAGCCTACAAACCAATCCATAAGTCTCTTGGAAATTACTAATTGAGCGCGAGTAGGTGTACCTGGTTGAAACCGTTCTCTCCACCATAACTGCAATCAACAATCTTCAAGATAACCTCCTTAAGACGACCATCTAAAAGATCAGATGTTGCCAATACGTTCTTGAATTCGGCGAGACCAGCGAGTACTAGTCCGGATACGTTTGGCTATTTAGAAAGAGATCAGAAGGTGTTAGAAAAAAAATAAATTTTACTCACTCTGTCGTTGGAAATAAAGTGTTGAACGGCCAACTCGGACACTTTTCTGACGTAATTACGTCTTTTCTCTACACGAAGACGGGCGAAACGCACAGCAGATTGTCCACCACGACCATGCTTCTTTGGCAAATCAACGCTGATTTTTTGAAGGACCTAGGGACGCACGCTTGTCAGTAAAGAAAAAAAAGGAAAAAAAAAAAAAAAGAAAAAACAATTCTTTTTTGTTGAATTTTTTAACAACGTACAGCTTTGGTGTTACCAGACAATGTACCGAATAGAGTACCCTGACCATCCATGATAATGAAACCATATTTTTCGTCTGCTTCAAGAAGCTCTTTTAGTGGCTGAAACAAGCCGTTAGTAGGTGCGTTTTGTTATAAAATAGTGTGAGGGATGGAACTACTCGGTACAAATAAAATTGTGACTTTTCTAATCAGCTGAATAGGCGTATTTCTGGTACCTCGGTATGAAATTTGTTATCGCAAAGGTACAACGAAGTGTTGATAGGTTTATGTGGTTCAAAATCGATTGTTTCCTTTCTTTCTTTACCATCATCCATAGCGATGGTACCAGAGTATATTACCAATCCATTTTCTACAAAAATGAGCTAATTTGAAACAAATTGCGAAATACTCGCGAGAAAAGAGGGTTGTACCTGGTACGCGGTGGTAGAGCTTAAGTTTTTGCTGTGTCGATGTAATAGCGCTGAGCACAGACAATTTGTTTACTCTACTCTTAATATTAGACGCAGTACCGAATTCATCGGCAAGCATCTTGCTGTAGCGTGAAATTTGATCTTTTGGTGGGATAATAAGAGAAATCATCGAAGTACCATTCCTACGCTTGGCGTCAACACCACAATGCTTTACACAATGAAATTACCCCTTTGCTTGTTCCAATTTTTTTATTAGTTTGCGCACGCGCCATTGTTTAATGGCTTGCTCTTCTTCGTCCTCTTCAGGTGTATTCTTTCGTTTGCTCATAGTGTCCAAGTCAGAATAAAAAACAGAGATGAGAAAACAAAAAACGGTAATAACTTTTCTTTGTGTCAAAATATCTTGTAATCAACCTTGTCGCAAAACAAAGTTTTAATACTGCCACACACACTCACAGGACTTGGAATGTGACGTATCAATAGAAGACTCACGAAAACGCATCAGAGATTCCAACGTTTGGCATATTCACGTGGAAACGCTAGTTATGTAACTAATACTGTGGAACCTATATAACACAGAACCGTGAGGTGGCTGAAAGTATCATCCGGAATGTCAGAATTTGAACAAATCCTTGGATCTTTTGATTAGAGAGCTGCATGGTTTATGCCCAAAGGAGAGCTGTATACAAACTTACACTATTGGAACTGACGCTGTGTATAAGTTAAAGCATAAGAGAACAGTATCTATGTTCCTATTTGAATGTCAAAAGAAAGGTGAGCAACAAAAAAGAAAGAGAAAAGCTTGGTTTTTTTACAAACTGAGTGAGATAGTGGTGATGATGGAACGACATTATGAGTTATACTACGTTGGCTATTTATTAGTAGTACATTATAATAAGCAAGATGATCAAGAATTCGTATGGCAAAGTAACTGTGTTTCGTATAACGCAAAGTCCGTGAATTTTCACAAAGAGTCCATTCTAGTACAAAGAAGGAATTTTTTTTGATTTCATTTGTCTTACTCTTTGCTACATTGGGTCTTGAACTAATCTAATATGGGCGTCAACGGATCATGGAGTGTAACCGTTTTAAGTGGTGCTTATTTATTTTACATTTGTGGTGTCAAACTGTGCAAGCTTGTAAATCTGGGTGTTGCCAAGTTATTAAGTGTTAACGTAAGTGATGCAAATGGTACCTTTTTTTTACTGATTTCACGTGGGTTTCACGTGGGTTTAGAAAGGATTTGTCATCAAATACTGTACCGTCCGTATATCTCTTCGCGAGTATCAGGATCGCCTACTTCGTTTTTAATGTCTTTTATCTCCCTCCGTATATTCTTGAATTCGTATGCTTTTTCTAATATGCTAACATCAAGCTTATTACCGACATCCTTCATGAACAGTATAATTTCTTCAAAATTCATATCATAAAGATCCTCCTCAAACTTGTCTAGAATCGCCAAACACAGCTGAAACAAGAAATCTGTGCCTTCAAGGAGAAATAAATCAAATATACGAACAGACAGATCAAACGGGAAGTTGTAAGCGAAAAGCGTTGAAAACCACTCAGAAGCGTATAGTAATGGTTTTACATTGGTGTCGTTCTATGGAGCGAAATGTGTAAGTACAAAGGATGGTAATAAATACTATGTGTCGTTTCGAAAACACGTACAAAGTGCATAAATAGATCCGGTAGGAATATTTCAATAAGACGTGATAGTATATACAAAAATAACCTGAGAAGGGGAGTCCTGGAGAAAATAACCTAAAAATATGTGTAACTATTTAGTTTCAAGCCACATGACAGAAATTTAATTCCAAGAGCTCAAATCTCACCCGCTCAAGTTGTATTCCGGTGCCTTTATCAATTTCACCAATGCCCAAAATGCATCCTAAAGTACCAGTTTGAGATAATAATAACAAAGAGTGGTGTAATCGCACGCACGTCGTCCTCCATGTAGAACACGAGTATAGCACATATAAAACTCATGCCTTGACAGTAACCCAATACGGGGTCCATAGTTGCGTATGCTTTCAACACATTAAACAAAGACACTTGCCTAGCACCATGGTGAGCGTAAACACGTGACCGAGGTAATCTTGCGAATTTTTACAAAAAAAAATCAACAAATGTTATAGTGTAATAGAGAATAGCGGTGGTAGTACTTACCCTTGACCATCCTTTAATTTGAATTTTTTGTTTGTCGGAAACGTGCGATTTATGTCTTTTCGTATACAATCACTCACAGTTTTGTCTTTTGCTTTTTCAACGAGAAGCTATCAGGGTGTGAGGTTGTACAACTCACCGATCGGTGTCACATTTACGAAATAATTTAACGTACATTATATACGCCTGGATTCTTTCTGACAAGGTCTCTAACGCCTGTAAATGCTTTCCTGCAAAAAAAAAAAACGTTAAACGCCAAAAAACTGACTGTGTGTAACACAAACGATCTAACGTACCACGCTTCGCCTCTCATATTTTCTGGTATACCTTTCCGCACCAACCGACTTGCCTAAGTACAGATAGTCAGTTTTTGTAAAAAAATTGTTCGGACAATTCGTTTCTCGCGTCAACGTACTTTATTTGGATCATTGGTCATTAGATGATCCCATTTTAACAGTATTTTACGCCATTGACCACCCAAGTCGCTTATGACTGTTAGTATCTCGTAAATATACAAGACATACTTGTCTTTATGGCATACAACGTCTTCTTCGCATGTTTTAAAGTTGTAGGATGTAACCTTATTGTAGCGCTTAGGGCTACTCCCTCCCTTAAAAAATGATGTACTCAGCGTCATTGACATGCTACTAGCGAGGTCACTGAATTTGTACTTTTTGGCGTAATTTTTTTGTAATTGGTCAATAACGGTAATTTACTCGATTAAACTCTTGGTTTCACGTGCGACCTTTTGAGAATGAACAAAACAAACTACATTTTGCGAAAAAGGGTGTGTTCTTCGACAGTTTAATGATACAAGAGATCTAAGCGCTACAAATTGGAGCTACAATAATTGCTTGTTGTTGCTGTTATCAATGGTTCAAACAAAAGTGGGGAGCAATACAGCACAACGGCTGAGGAAAAATATTTTAACCGTAGTTTCTGTACACCAATTTTGGACCATCCTTCTTTTGGCCTCTAAACTGCTCGACATTTACAAAATCAACTCTCTCGACATCAATGTTGACACCTAAACCAAAAAAAGTCAAAAAAAAAAGAAAAAAAGAAAAAAAGCTTCTTAAACAACATCGCGACTTGAACAGGCATGATCAAGTCCTTAAACATTCAAACATGGGCGTATACGTACCTGATTGATTTGTAAATGGTTCTAGAGCTTCATCAAGTTCATAGACATTGATGTATTCCTCAAACTCTTGAAAAGTAATTTTTTGGTTTCCAGATTTATTCATCTACAAAACCAACAATTAACAATAACCTCTGAAAACAGAAAAATCGCTTTCTCAATAGTGCACAATGTCGTAATCATAGTTTACCTTTGTAAAGCAAGTTTCTGCTGCTTTCTTCATGTTATTGCCAGGAGGAAGAGCTTCTTTTGGTTTCTGACCTTTACGGTATGCGTAGATTTCGAAGGCGTCCTGTATGGGGTCAAAAAATCAAAAAAAACAAAAAAAAACAAATCAAAATATTTGTAATAAAAATTCGGTTGACACTATTTGATAATGAACGGACGTACGATGAAAAACTTTGTACCAATCTTCTTATCAAGAAAGCCGTGATTTTTTGGGTCGTACGTTTCCCAAATAGCGCGAACACATTTATCAATGAGCGCGTCTTGGTTACCGTCTGGTTATTTCGTTAATTTGGCAATTGACGGAATGTTGTAGTTTAAACGTGCCAACTGGTTGCTCGTCGCCTGCATTAGGGTCTACTGGTGGCGGTTTGCCTTGCTTTTGGTCCTTTGCGAGCTCCTTGTCAAGCTTCTTCTTCATCTTAGGGTCGGCAAAAATTGTCTTTTTATCAGCTGTTGGATATATCTACGAGCGTGTTATGCGCTAGAAATTTTACTGGGTACTTTTTAGCACAAAACAATTGATCGCGTACTGTTTCCAACATTTTGAGGCCTTTGACGCTGTTGGCATTACCCTAAGGCTTGTAAATACAATGACGCAAAAATACTACAATACCATGGTGCCTGAATGCGTGTGGGACGTTAACTAACTAAACATGTTGACTTTACATGTCAAAAACCACCCGCACGTTCCTAAATTACATTATTGCCTTACTACCGCTGGGCTTTTCCCCAGGGGGCAGCAACGCTATTTTTTTTGACTCTTGGAGTTCTTCAAATTCTACAAAAAGCAGTCGAGCTAAATAGGAGTTTGAACAACATAGTAATGAGTTACAAGGCTCTAAAGTGCTGTAGCGCACGTGTATAAAACGAGTACAAAAACGAGAAAAACACGCATGAAATTACACAAATTTTATTTTTTTGTTTCTGTACATGAAGCCCTTTTGTGGGCTTGTTCAAAAAAAAAGGAGTTTTAAACTGCCCCACCATAGTCTGTTTCAAAATTAGTTGGCGTAACAGAACTAGGCGCATTTGTTAAAGCTGTTATGGCAGGTCTGAAGTAAGAAGAAGGTTCAAACATTAATCCCATAGTGTCTTTGTGAAGCTCTATCCATTCCATAAACGCGTTCACGAATTGCCTGGCTGCGCGTGTATTATGAGATTCAAGAGCCCCAGAAGCACTTGCTAAGCCTTGAGAGACTGCTTTGAAGAGATGTGGGAACAATTGCCCTTGAACAGATGCATAGAGCAGATGTTTATCAGCGGACACCTTTATTCCCCTCAGTAATGTCGTAAGAGATCGCAATGCGTGGGGATCGCCTTCAACAAAGTTAGTAAGATCACGTTCAACCCAAGAAGCGAGGGACGATTTTGTTCTCTCCAACAAGTCCTGGCTTCGTTCATGTAAAATCTTGATAGCCTCTACCGTAGCTGGTGATGTCCCTGTAAAAGTGAATATTAGTTGACTAGAAGCAAACAAGACTGGTACCTGGAGGGAGAACTGGGCATTCGGTGATACCAGTGGTTTGAACGAGGATAGATACATTACTGTTCTTGTACAGCCTAGATAATAGCCTGTCTACCATTCTAGTGTTTTGAGATACCCACATGAGCCTCCAGCTACTAGATGGGTCGTGACGAAGTGCCTCAACGCGAGAATACTGGATATCAATGTTCTGAGACACGATGTGTGCAAAATCGACGAGCTCTGGGTGGTTTTGTTTCATCCGTTGTCGGATGGCAAGTGTTACAGCAGTAACTTGACGACATAGGCCTGTCTTTGTACTGTACTCTATCCGCTCTGGAGATATGATTTGCTGTATGGCTTCAACGATAGCCTGTTGTTGTGGTGATGTGAGTGTAGGCACATTGCTTGGTGTTCCAGGTGTTGCAGGGCTCGATGCAATAGAAGGGTACGGAGACACGTTGGCGCTGCCTTGAGGAGTGAATGTCTTGACTGGCGTTGTAGGTACGGCAGTGGTAGGTATAGGCGGGGATACTCCATTTTGTGCAGGGCTCGATGCCGTGTTTGGCGCTGGTTCCAGTTGTGAGGGTTCTGCCTTTTGCATTTCAGCACATGTACGGTTTACAATCTCCTCTTCCATTCTAAACGTCTTTTAAGTACTGAGAACTCTAGAGTAGTCTTCTTCTTTAAAATAAAAGAATAGCGTACGCTGTAACAGTCTTGGCGAGCTTTTTGTAAATCTTAAGGTTAGCCAATGATTTTTGGTGCTCTTCCTTTTCTTTCTGTCTTAGGAATTCAGCACGGCGCATGAGCTGTAGCTTTTTGCTTGATGATTGTGAATACGAAGACATGGCATTGTCCAAGTCTGTCAAGTCATGTATCTCAGGTGCAGCACAGCACATGCAGTACAGCAGTTGCCATACCATCCATGCTGCGAAGCACAGGCATGCCTCCCCAAGGAGGAACCAATGAACGCCTTGATTTTGTAAACGTAGCATGGCTTCATGCCACTCCTACAACCAATGAGTTATAAACACTAAGCAATGTATTTTTTTTTTGTCATTGGACGCTTTCTGTATCACGTACAACTGGGCCGTAAGTGAGCATCGTGTCAATGGTGACTGGCTCATTCATTTGTTCGATCAACTTACGAGAAGCTTCTAATTGCCTAGCGGCTTCATCTAGCTGTTGTTCAGTTGTACCTTTTGTTCGAAATATTAGTAACATAAATCAGAACAGCGATCTTCAACTGTGTCATTTATATTTTCTTACCTTGTTTATCACGTGTCTCGTTGAGATCTGTCTCCATTTTCTTCATTGCAGACTTCAAATCCCTTTACAATATATGAGCTGCAATAAAGGTTGTAAAATGTGTACCTTATAGCACTATCTTTTTGCAAATGTTCGCGTTGCAGATCAGCAAGCTGCGCATGTGCGTCTTGCAAGATATCCTCTAAATCCTTTTTATTCAACGTGCTCGCTTGTAAGGCTTCTTCTAATTCATTCAAACGCTTTTCCAGCTGATCTGTATCATCTAAGCCAAACAGTATAAGCGAACGGCGTTCCATAATAAAGAACAAAGGCTACCTGAATCAGAGTCGTGTGCTGGCTCACTTGCGTCATTAGAATCATCTGAGCTATCCTCTGAGTCACTGTTAGCATCTGGCAGGTCGTTGTCAGCAGGCTCAGAATCATCAACAGGTGCTTCTGGGACGGCGTCAGGGGCGTCATTGTTTTGAGTCTGTGCATCGTCGTTGGCATTGTCTGTGGAATCTGGAGTTGCATCTTCCACATCAGGTTGCGCATCATCGTTTACTGGTTCTTCATTGTGGACTGACTCATTTTGATCACCTACCTCATTACCACTGTCACCATCTTCCGTGTGAGGTTGTGCATCATCATTTAGCGGTTCTTCATTATCAAGTGGTTCACTTTGATCACCTCCATTTTCTTCTTTTGGTGGGACTTGCTGGGTGTCACCCTCATTATCATCTGTAGCCAGTTTTGTTGGATATGGCATCTGGCAGTCAGGATGAGAAGCATACATGCTCCGTTGTGTGTATGATGTTATTGGAGAAAAATAGTGACAGTCAAAAACTGTGAAGGGCTGGTGGCAAAATATTCGTTAGGTTAATTGCTGAACACTATACATACCTGTGATAGTGCGTTTTTGCCAATTTCTTCATCTATTATATTTAATTCCGGCTCTAGAGAGTCAGGTGACGCGTCATGAGGGATATGGGTATCAGTGGCAGCGTCAGCAGGGGATATTTCTGCGTTTATCGCTGGATTGACGTCAGTAAGTGCCACAAAGCTAAAACGCTGACAAACGCTTCTATAATTTACCTGATAGCGCTAGGGCCAATACTAGCAGTAAAATACAATTTCGTGCCGTTTCCATTTTGTAAATTGAAAACAAATGTAGCAGGAGCTACACGGTATTATTTACTCGCTATTTGAAATGCTTACGTGGGCGAAAGATTTTTTTTAAGCGCAAAGTGACTTAATTTCAAAAAAAGCAATCAATTTACACGTGTGAATATTGCTTCAAACTAGCTCAAATAGCTCGCTACATGGTTGGTGCGAATACTGTTTATTACTTTACTAAAAGCAATTTGCTGTAGTATTCTTCTATTGCACAAAAATAACATTCTTTTTATGCCTTGTTCTGCGTTTACAGGGTTTGGTTGAGAATATATATAAGTTTATGCTTTTGGTAACATTATCTTCTCGCTCTCAAAACGTTTTGTCTGGAGTACTTGGCAAACTTGTTGAACGTCTAAACATCCAGTGGTAAGTGTATAAGCCTCTACGCTTTCTTGTGTGTACCTGTTAGTGTGCGACATCGCAGTTTGACATTCGTGTAAGGTGCCTTGTGAAAAAGAAATGAGGATTGAACATCATAAAAAAAAGTAAAAAAAAGGTACTTCTTTGTGGGTGAATGTTCTTATCAAATGAGGTTGCCCAAACACGTGATAATAGCGTGTATCATACGTGCGAAACAGAACATCATCAACTCTCAAGAAAAACCGCATCAACACCAAAAAGCATCCTGGCATGACACGCTAAGCAAACACATGAGAAGGATGGTAATAAAGAAAGTGCTAAATCTTGGATCTCTTTTTTTGCATTGACGTACAATCTTAACGCTTAAATCCGCGTCTCCATTGTCGCCAAGTTCGTCTTCAAAGAGATTAACGTCCTCAAAGAACTTGATAGGATCTGGGCGAGTCAATAGAGATGTGTCAATGCCTTCTTGTGTTTTGTTAACCATTGAATCAGCGTCAATGCCCTCAGGGAACGTCATGTCACCCTTGTACTCTGTTGAGTATGTCCAGTCGTAATCTGGCTCTTGAAGTGTTTCGTGGTCCTTAGCAATGGCGTCTTTTATGGCATTGTTGTTACTATACATCGTTAGGGCGTTTGCTGAAGCAGCCTCCTGTAATGCCTTTTCATCCATTGCTTAGAATACGCTAATTTTATGTCTGAGTGCTTTCCATGGCATCCTTTGAGCGCAGGGACGGTGTTGAACGATAAAGCAAAGCCACTCTATAAAATAAGTTGGTACTGTAACTGTAACTCTAAATGCGCACCTCGTGTTTCAATTGGATGTGGTTGCCAACAAATACCATTTCCGGCAATACACGCACGCCAGAATCCTTACAAACTCTATGTGACGTTACTAGAGTATCAGTGGGGCAGCGTACTGATCAATTTGCGACGATGATATCATTGGGCCTTTGGCAGCGCTAAATTGCCATCCTTTGTACGTGAGCGGAGGAGTACAAGTATTTGCAGCCATGTTATAAGGTGTTAATACTACACTCGTTGTGAAAACTCAAAAAATTAGAAAAAAGTAATTGTCTGGTCAAAAAGCAGTGTGATTGTACTAAACAGGAGTAAAGCAACATGAAGACTGGTGGGTTCTTCCGGGGAACCAGTTTGGAGCAAGACATGCGCTTCTCTGACAAAGAAAAGAAACAACTCGGCAAAATGAAGTTTCCTGCTATTTACCTTGAGAAAGTAGACATGAAGAAAGTAGAGCTCGAACCTTTGAAGCCTTGGATAGTAAAACGCGTTACTGAAATATTGGAAGGCATAGAGGACGACGTACTCATTAATTATATTTTCGGTCTATTAGAGGAGAAGGCACGTTTGCGTTGAAAGATATAACGCGTTAGCAGTAGCTAGCTTATGCTCAGCCGTTTCAAATTGATGTAATTTTGTTGCTTGGCACTTTATCTTTGCTCTACCCTAAAATTTTGTAATTTTAGTTGTAGAAATTGGATCCCAAGAGAATGCAGATAAACCTCACAGGCTTTTTGGAGCGAGACGCGCAAAAATTTATGAAAGAATTGTGGACGTTACTAGTTGAAGCTACCGTATGCGTAATACGCCATTAATATCTCTGACGTATCTAGAAATCTGATGTAGGTATCCCTAAAATGATCCTGGACGAAGAAAAGAAGAAAATCGCAGAACATCGTAAAGAGGACAGACGTATAAAAGCGGGTATCGAAAAGGCCAAAGGCTACTTGGGGGTACAACAAATGACACAAAAAAAATCATGTAAAAACCATTCAAAAACGGCTACAATTTTTGACACAAATCATCTTTTTACCACTTTTTGGTGGTTTTTTTTTTTTGGATTCCAAGGTGAAGAAATCGAGACTTACATCTATTGCCAGGATGAATCCTAAAAAACCTATGGGGTCCTTGTCGCGTAAGATTCTGACATTGTTGCAATATTTAAATTAGGATTTGCTTGAATTTGACAGTAGCCACGCCAACTATTTAAAAAAAATTCAACTTGTTTGTAGCCGCCTTCCTTTTGACATTTTTTCAGATTACCTTCTCTTTCAGTTATCCCCCTTGCTAAGGTACTTTGTAGGGTGATAGAGGCGGAAGAGGCGCAAAACGCCCACGCAACGATAGATACAATGACAGAAGAGATCGCCGGGATGATCGCCGAGATGACCGAAGAGACCACTATAGAAATGACGATAGACGTGATAGACGCGATGATAGACGTGGTAGCGGTCGCGGCAGAAGAGATGACTACAGGAGAGATGACCGACGTGATTATCGTGACAGGCGTGATGACAGGCGTGATGATAGACGCGATGATAGACGTGATCGTAGAGGTAGAGATGATAGACGTAGGAAACGCAGGTACGCACTGAACACAATTTTCAGGTGTCAACATTTTACGTTCATTGCATGACTGACGTTGTATTGTAGTCGATCCCCTTCGTCGTCATCGTCTTCATCCAGGTCCTCAGACAGCCATAGACGCAAGAGGCGTAAGAGTAGAGATGACAGAGACAAGCGCAGTGTGAGTCGTGATCGTAAGGACAGAGACGATAGGAGAGATCGCGGAAGAGATGATCGTAGAGATAGAGATGATAGGAAGGATCGCGATAGAGACGACAAAAAAGAAGTTCGTGACACTGAAATAAAGAAAGAGCCGATGGATCAGGATGACCAAATAGACACTGAGCTGGAGAAACGATTGAGGAATGAAGCTTTGAAGAGTGTAAAAAAAGACGAAGAAGAATAAACCAAAACTAGCTTTGTTCACTTTTTTTTTTGTTGGTGTAAATTTTGGTCAATTTCGCTTATTTTCGAGGGAGCAATATTGGAACCACTAAAACCGATGAATTTCATAAGTGTTTCAGTTGACCAAGCGCTTGCCTATTACCGTAGTAACCGTAGAGAAGCGTTTGGTAAAATCACTTCAAAACAACATGATTCATTCATAAAACAGGTTGAACGTGTGTTAGATGCGTCAAATACATTGATGCTGGTGATAGTATCACTTAGTGTACAACCTAAAGAGGAAGCCACTAATTTGGATTTTCCAGTTGAAGCTATTACGAATATTCTAAGAAATACAAAAGGACAAGATAGATTTTCAATTGCTCAATCTTGTCATTTGATGTCTGATATTATTCATCATATTGTTAGATACAGCAGGGCATATCTAGCTTGTATTCCAGATATCCTAAAGATGCGACAATACGGGGTGTCATGAATAATTACAGATATCATCCTTCAGAAAAACAGTAGCGGACCGTTCCAACAAATGGTAAAGTATGCATATTTGTATTACATTAATGGTTCAATCCTCAGTTGACAAATGTTGGTACGGTGGTCAAATGTAATGGCATGGACATTTTATTGACAAATATAAGGAAAGAGATTGCATGTGGCATAAGAATGGATAATTGGCAAGTATTGGATCATTTTACAATTGTGATGAACTTCAAGGGAACGCAAAGAGTGGTATGACAGCGGTCAATTGTAGACACATTGCTATTATATTGTTGTGTTTGTCGCGTGTTTATTGTAAGTTTCAATTGATTATGTAATGTGTTGCACAAGAGATAGCTCCAATTTAAGAAATGGAAAGGGTCCCTGGCTACATGATCCAGGGATCAAAGCTGAGTGAGACTTATTCTCTTCTCCAATCTGATTGTAGATCACAAAAACACGTGAATCTAATGGAAGTAAGCTGTACTTTCTTTTGTCGTTCTATTCGGTACAAACACTGGCGATAAATCGGATTTGTGCGCACCTAGAAAGTGCAGCTTCTCGTGTGTGGTTAATGTGTAAAGAGAAAATGTGAAAGGTTGTTTGTACGAGAATAAATGACGATGGTTTCATTGAAAAGTAGCATTTGTTTTAGCCATTCAAAAATCCTTCAAGAGCCAGACCGTAACCTGTCATGCAGTAAGAACTATTATTTATGCGCATATAACTGTGAGATAGGTCAGGAGAAGGGCATCAAACAACACAACAGCAAAATAGCCAACAACAGACAAGAAATAGTGATGGAAAGCGGCAACATCGTGGTAGAGGTAGTGGAAGAGGGAGGGGAAGGGGTAGAGGGCGTGGCAAACCAAAACAAGCCAACCCGCTTGGTAATATGAATGGCGGCCGCGCATTAACCCCAGACGACTTTAAAATTAAGGTAGACCGATACTGAGCATCTAGAGCTCTACCGTTAAAAAATAACTAACAAGTGTCTTAGTTTACCAAATTACACTCTCTCGTTCCCGAAGACCAACTCAAAATACTTGTAGAAGATAAAACAGGAGAAGAAACGTTAGTTAAACAAATTTAAAAGCAAAACAGTTCGTAACTATTTTTCAGCGTCTCATGTTGCATCCACATGAACCGATCCAAGAGCACTGGTAAGGGTTATATCACCTTTAAAACAGCATCTGCAGCATTGAACGCTATCAAAGTACGTATTTAATGTCATATTGTATGCGCACATGTTAACCCACGTGGCCAGGTATTGAAGGATTTTGAGTTTTATGGCGAACCATTTTCGGCTACTTTGCCTAACGCGAAGTTTTTACGTCGTGTTGCTAAAGTAAGTGTGGATAACAGTCTGTATCTAATTAAAGAGCTTACTTTATTGCTTAGAGACTAAGTAACGCTTCTAAAGAAAAGCCTGAGATGCCATTTAAGGAAGAAATCGATAAAATAAAAGAAAAATTTGGAAAGATACAATTTGAATTGATAAGGCAGCGTTCAAAAAAAAAAGCCCTTTCTCCCTTTATTCTTACTCATTTTTTACAGCGAAACGTATCCCATAACATTTAATTTAACAGTAGAAACGCGTGATAAACGTGTAAAGGAGCTCAATCTTCAAGTATGCATGCCAGAAAATTACCCAACAGTTCCTTGCAAAGTTACTTTATTGAATGATAATATTTCTGATGATACAAAACAGTAAGCCATAAAAACAATTTTGGCTTTTATCGATATACTCACAAAAAATTAGTGCTCTCTTAAACTCGCTAGATACTAGAATATCTACCACGTATATTGGTAAACCGATGATTAACGGCAAGATTCAAAAAACAGTTCACTTTCAGTTTTAGATTTGACTTTTTCGTTAACCTCCTACGTAGGTGTAATTTTGTTCTTGCGCGTTAATATCGAGCGTGCTTTGGATGAAACAAGAGATGCTCATGAAAAGTTCATGAAGAGTTGTACGTTAAAATAAATGCACCACCCCTGTAGTACAATTGTTTACGTCTTTCTAAAGGTGAGACACAGGGTATTGAGATTGTTTATCCAAAAGCCAAAGTGCCAGAATCACCTGACACAGTTATTAAAAATATTAACGAAAGTATCATCCAAAGTATGTTGCTTGATAGCTTTTCGAGGTACATATAATCCCTGTTATGATATTTGAATCTTACATATCCTTTAGCGATGAAGAGGATGCTGTAGAGACCCCAGAAGTTGAAGGCGTTACACAGCAAGAAGAAGAAGAAACTACAGAGAGCGATGAGGATCCCGACCTTGATACGCCCCACGAAGGCACTCAATTGATTCTGGATACAGTATCCCTTGTTGGCACTGATATATTTACCACTACCACATTGAAGCTTGTGGTGAAGTGTGCACGATGTAGTAAGGAGCATCAAGTCATTCTTGCTCAAAATACACATTTCACAAAAACATGTGAAAAATGCAGAGGTGCTTACTACATCAAATTCCGGCCACGTGCGTAATCTACTTGAATTTATAGTGTCAACAACTCTAACCACGATCGTTAGAGTATGTACATAGAGCATGTAATAGTTTAGGATACCTAGACATTGAAGGGTGTAATCCATTCTATTTGTCGTCAGCTAATATTAAGTAAGTTGAACATTGCCATCTCCTTGAATTATTTTCTTACACGTGATATTTTATAGAGCCACGTGTGCTACATGTGAGGATCCTATTGTTATAAAGAATAAAGGTATAGTTGAAACACCTACTACAAAGCAATGTAGGAAGTGCCATCAACGAATCAAAGTAACAATAGACAAGTACGCTCGGCGTTTTTTGAGTTTTGGAAACTTCGTTTGCCGACTAATTTGTTTGCATAGATTATCGTTTAAAAGATTTCGAAGGGTATAGCTAATGTTGACCTCGATGCTGTTGCCCAAAGAAAGGGTAAAAAAGCAACACGTGATCCTTACCTTGCAGGTATTGTCAGAGGGAAGCCTCTTCCTAGTAATGGAACATGCAAACACTACAATAGATCCTACAGGTACACTCTTCAAAAAACAACTCAATCGTCCTAACGTTTTTGCCAGATATTTTAAATTCCCATGTTGCTCACGATGGTTTCCTTGCGATAAATGCCATGGTATGTTCATCAATAGACGCTAAATCTCATTTTGTAATAGATGCAGAGTGCGACATGCCCGAGAAGTCTACTCGTGCCAACAAGGTCATGTGCGGGTGCGTGGTTTATTTTTTTAAAAGACAGCTAAACTTATTTATATAGCTTTTGCGCTACAAAAATGTCTGTTACTGACACGTGTAATGGATGTGGTAGAAACATGACTAAGCCACCTGGTAAACAGTTCTGGGAAGGTGGTCAGGGACAACGTGATAGAACAGCAATGTCCAAGAAGGATAGTCGTAAGCACAAAGGAGAGGGTAAAACTGTTTCAAAAAAGTCGCAAAAGAAATAAAACTGTTACTGCTTTCGCCCAGACTCATGTCAACGCATCGACAGAAGAACCCCTCGATGTCTTGAACACTAAAAACCAAATTGGTATGGTGACGACGCAGGTGTAGAATGTCACATGATATTAGCCACTCACAGAGCAGTACAAGCAGCTGTAAATTAGTAAAAACCAACCTCACTGCAACACATTGTTTTCCGGATCGTGATTGGGTTTCGGTATCCGAATGGATAGAGGTGGGCGTTTTAGCTTTTAGTAGCCAGCAAAAGATACTGTCAAAAAATGCGATACAAGTGAGTATAATTTCCTTGATGCTCATGGTGAAACTCAAGTTCATGCGAGCCTTAACAGAATCCTGATGATAAATGTAGACACTGTAAGAATGTAATTACGAAAGTAAAGCTAGTACACAGTCAACGAAAGTTTGAGCACTAACGTTTTAGCAACTTTACCAGCATCATATCATGAATTATCCTCGCGTTTCAGTTGATCAAGCAATCACATACTATTGCAATAAGCATGCAGAAACTTTTAGTAAAATCATCGGAAAACAACGTGAAGAGTTCGTAAACAAACTTGAAAGTATCCTAGACGTTTCAAACAAGAGCCTTATGCAACAACTAGACCAATACCTCTTCAAAAATACAAGCAGTAATGGTACAAAAGAGAACAAAGTACATTCTACCCACCAACAAGCACGTGTAGCACAATCGGAGGACATGCTATTGCCAAAGATAAAACAAAGAAGAGAGTACGCCTTAAATAGTATCAAATACGTACCTACTAACATAACAATAAAGAACAAATACAACAAGCCGTGAACAAGTTAATATTATCAACTTTCCTCAAGAAGTTATTTCAAGTATTCTACATCATACTGAACAAAAGACAAGATTTAAGGTTGCCCAATCATGTCGTTTAATGGCTGATATAATCCATGATATTGTTGGATATAAAAGGGTTTATATATATGACATTCCAGATATTATAAAGATCAGACAGTACAAAGGTATAATGACCAATACTATTGTCACTATGGAAGTCAAGAACAATAGTTTGTATTCACTATTACAAGGCTGTAGACATATTGTTCCAACACGTATTACCAGTTATACAAAACCAAACACAGTCATCAATGATTTTGATCTCAAAGAACTTTCTGGTGTTCGTTCAATTCGTCTCAAAAGGTGCGAACGAATAACTGATGAAGGCATAAAACATTTGAGTGGCGTTCATACTATTGATCTTTCTTATACTTCCGTAACAGATGAAGGTATTAAAGCGCTGTCAGGTGTTCATGACATTAGCCTTGCAGATTGTAGAGTAACAGATGAAGGTATAAAATCATTGAAAGGAGTCCATACACTTGACCTTTCACAATGTAAATACATAACAGATGAAAGCATACAGTATTTGTGTGGTGTCCATGCTATTGATCTTTCTTATACTTCCCTAACAGATTCATCTATCAAAGCGCTAGGAGGAGTTCATACAATCTACCTTAGTCATTGCAAAAACGTGACAGATGAGGGTATTAAAGTACTGAAAGGTGCACATACTATTTTCCTGGACAACACCTCTGTTACAGATGACGCTGTAAAAGAGCTTGCTGGTGTTCATGTTATTAATCTTCGGGACACGTCTGTTACAGATGAAGGCATCAAAGCGCTCGCTGGTGTGTATGCGATTGATCTTGCACATACCTCTGTTACTGATGAAGGTGTCAAAGCGCTTGCTGGTGTTTATGCTATTAATCTAGATGGCACTTTAGTAACCAAAAAAGGTGTTGAAGCACTTGCTGGTGTTCATACTATTGGCCTTAATGAGTGTGAAAATGTGACACACGAAGAAATTCGTGCTTTATTCCATAACCGTATTTTCTATGCCGTCGATATTTCTGCACGATATAGAATAGGCAATAGAGCACTAGAGGACGTTCATGTTGTAACTTTCAATGATGTTTTTATCCAGTATGCTTTAAAACAGGTCTTTAAGGGTAAAGCCTATCGCTACTCAAAGCATGGCAGAAGAAGTTGCCATAAAAAGCTGTTTCATGAAGTACCAACCTCTATGGTATTGTAAAATAAAAACCTTTGTCGGCCGTGTAACTACATGTTGCGTTGACATACCTGTGACACATAGTCGCCTATGTGATTGCGGTACAAAAATAACAAATCTGTGAGCATCTTGTATCCACATGATTGGACAATGGTCTCCTAACAAACGACATGTGCTGGTCGAAGTGAATTTACAAGAACTATATAATTGTTCTGCAAATGTTGGATTGTTACATGCCTGCGGTACACTCTTTTGTTCCCAATTATATCTATGCACTTCGAAGCTGCTCATGGTTTACAAACTGATTTCTTTGGAGGCTCATATGACGTCTTCAGTGAACTAGTTTACAGTAAACAATGGTATCTATGTAAATTGTTATATGCGCTAAGAAGTTCCTTGGGCCTGGGTAATGTGCAAGTATAGTAGCTTGCATAGTAACTCCACAAACATAACTTGGATATTCTGGCTTTTTTCAGTGAACTATGGCTTTTTTGGTTTTACAAAGACCGAAACCCAAACTTCAAAAATAAGAAAACTTACAAGCATGAAACTCAGCGCCACTCGTATGTAACATAACTAGTAGGTTACAGTTGTTTTAACTCTTGTATAGTGGGTACTGCTACAGTGCCATCCAAGAAGAAGGTATGCGCCGAAGTTAGCTTTATAGAAGGTTCCGGACGCGTTATGGGTACATAAACCGTAAAATACGCGCTATTTATCTAATTTACAGCAACGTTTAAAACGAAATGGTATAAAGGCACCAATGAACCGCCATTCGATCTACAAACAGCTGTGTACGCTTTTTGAAAAATTAGAATCGTCACTTAGCGTACAAGACCTAAAACCTTACAGAGCAGCTGATAAATGCGAAGGTGTTCTCGTACGCATCCTAGAGAAGCGATCCATATTTAGCACCAAATGCGTCGGCAAGGTGACCGTAAAGCTGAACAAAGACAACATGGGAGGTAATTAATAGTACCCTTACGTGTTATTTTCGCTAATCATGCTTAAAATCAAAAGACGAGCCACTCGCAGAAGAGTTTCCAATCAAAGGAAAGAACAATGTGTCTGTCGGAAAAATCAATGTTACACTTGCTCTAGTAGGGAACAAAGGATCCAATACTACCTCTAAGAAAACAGGAGGTAGGAAATCAAACATTAAATCCAGCGAAGAGTATGTTGCACCAACAACAAACGCTCTGAAGGTACTGTCATTATTTTTTCTTCCAAAAAATGAAGTTTGCGGATTTTTTGTAATTTATGTCATGTCACCCTATTGATCTTATCTAAAGGTATCTGCCTATTGGAGACAAAAGGACAAAACACTGGATCAACGCAAATTTGTAATTGTTGATGAAGACGATGAAGGTATGGACAATCAAACCTAAACAGTTGAGAAAAAACAACATCATTTTTGCTTACCCATTGACAAGTTTTTAACTAAATTATCTTCACAGCAGAATCTACCTCGCCAAGGGGAAACATTGCACAGAATGATCCTATATTTAATCTTTCTGGCATACCTAGCACATCATGGACCGTTCCACCAATGCTTGAGAAGATATCGGTGAGTACCCTTCTCTATCTTTGTTGAAAACCTTTTTTTTGTTGATTTTCTTTGTTCTTACCTTGCATAGCTTAAAGTACCTGGTTTGGATGATGAACCTATAGATCTTGAAGAAATGTCCATCATTGCTGTAGCCAGCGGTTTCTTAACTAAAACGGCAGTAACCATGACTTTTAGAAACAATTCAAAAAAATCCAATTTGGAAGGTACTCTCAAACTTACCGCTTCCAATGTATTCATTGACATTTAAGGCCAACTTGACTTTCCAATACCCGAAGGTGCTACAATATCAGGATACGCATTAGATATTAGCGGTGAAATGGTTCCAGCGTCTCTTGTTGAGAAAGTAAAAGCAAAACGCATCTTCGAAGATGAAGTACGAAAAGGTACTTCCATACAATTGAATGCGTTTTTTCTCACTTCTATCTTAAGGTGTCGATCCAGGTCTTTTGGAGCACGTTAAAGGGAACTCATTCAAGACGAGAATATACCCTTTTGCCGCAGGAGGAACCAGGACTGTGAGTTTCACATATGTCTCTGAACTTGTCAGAAACGCAAAAGGTCAAACTTTGTATTGGTAAGTCTTGAGCCACAAACTCATTATACCGTAAAATATAACTATATCTAGGCATCCTATCAATCTCTCAAAGCCACTCAAATCATTTAAAGTGACATTGGATGTGATACAAACGACAAAAACGTCTCCAAAAGTGATTTCAGATTCTCTTGGAAAATCTCACACTTTTACAACAACCAATGTTGCTGAAGGCGTATACGCCTGCTCTCTATCTCTAGAGGAAAAAAACTTTACCTCAAAGGATAATGCACTTACAGTACAATTCCCACCAACAGACGAAGCAGAAGAAACTGCTCAAGTGTTCGTTGAAAAAGGACCTGATGATGCATACTATTGCGTCTGTCAAGACACAATCCCATCCGATGTTGATCTCACACCACCTAAGAGATTAGAACCGTCTTGCGTAGCTATTGTATGGGATGCATCTCTTGGCAGAGAACAAGTTGATAAGGTAAGTAACTAAAAAGGGGACTTCAAAACAACTCTTTTTTTTTTTGACTTTTTTTTTTCTCACGTGATTAACACTCTTTTCTTTTTAGACTTCTGAGTTTAAGTTTCTTGCTACCTTCCTTGATGAAATAGATGATAGTGTGGATGTTGATATATTCACTCTTCGTCATGTTTGCTCACCAGCAAAGAGAATGAAACCTGATAAAGTTTTTGACTTTATTTCAAACATTGACTACGATGGAGGCACACGCCTTTCTCAGACACTTCGTGATGCCGACCTAAAGAAATACGATTATATTTTACTATTTACTGATGGCCTTGGTACAATTGGTGAAGATGACGCACCATTTGTGCTAGATCCAAAAGGTACAAAAAAAAAGAAAGACAAAATGCATTGATTGTGCTTACCCTTTTGTTTTCAGTACCACCAGTGTATGTTTTCTCTGGATCAGGTCCAGTTAACAATGCAACTTTATTGAAGCATTGGAGTAACTCGACAGGTGGAAGGTACGGTATTTGTCTATTTTAATAGTATCATAGACTTGATATAACAACAGAGGAGAACGCTTATATTTCGACATAGATACTTTGATGTTAACAACAGCAATGTTCGTGATTCCATATCCAGCCTTGGTAAAACAACACTTGGTTTCGTATCATTCACAGCAAAGGACAAGACAATGATAGCAGAGGTAAATTTCTAACAGTGAAAGACAGATATCAATCATATCTATTTTTCAAAGAAAAAAAAACCCTCTTGAAATTAAAAACCAAGTTAGGTTGCACCTCCTTTGATGACTCCTTTGAATGGTAGACAGTTCATGTTAGCTTGTAAATTAGATGTCGCTCAATGCCAAAAAACAACAGTGACTATAAGCTACGGTTATGGAAAGCAAGATGTCCGTCACTCTACAACAGTCACAATAGATAAAAGCGCAGAAACAGCATCAGGTATAATACCAAAAACCACAACTTTCAACTAACTTTCTATAGGACTGATTCCTTTGCTGTATGCAAATAAAAAGGTAGAAATGCTGACTGTATTCCAAGAACAAAACAAAGATGCTATTCTTCACCTTGGTAGAACATTTGGTATTGTTACACCAGGGACATCTCTTCTTGTACTTGAGACACTCGCACAACATATAGAGCACAAGGTTGAGCCTCATCCTTCAAGAAAGCAGATATACAAACAGTACACTTCACAAACTAAGCAAAAGGAAGACGAAGAACGCACTAAGACGAAAAAGAAAGTAGCTCAAGTCAGAGTAAGTACTCAACCCAGATTTTTGGTTTTTTAAGCTCATCTTGGTTTGTAGGGATGGTGGAATGAAAGGATAACTTGGTGGAAAAAAGACTTTAAATATAATCCTAAGCCTAAAATTGAGGTAAAGGCGAAGCGTAGCCGCGCAATGGCACCTCGAGTGCAGTGCCGCGCAATGGCGCCTCAAATGGAATGCTTCGGCGCAATGGCACCTGCTCCTGTAAGTACCAAGACTTTACCTTTTTGTTTGCCAATAGCATTATCTGACGACTTTGTTTAGCCAATGGCATGCGAAGCATGTCCACCACCTGCACCTCCTGGCGGAGCACTTGGTGGAGCACCTCCTCGAGCACGTTCTGCTCGGCGGTCGACCATGTCAAGGCGAAAAAAATCTAAAAATAGTTCATCAAATTCTGGACCTGCACCTCCTTCCATCAAAGTACAGTTCTGGGACCCAAAAACACCATATATGAGTAAGTAAAGCAACAAGTCTTTTAAGTATCCAAATACCGGCCTCCTTTAAGCTGACACGTGATTTTTTTATAGCCGAGATTAAAAAGCATTCAAAAGCTTCAGACAAATACTTTTGTTACCTCGATCAGCGTGAGAAATACAGAAACTCTCCTGCCTTCTATCTGGATGTAGCCCATCACTTTTTCTCTTTAGATGAGAAAGCACTAGGCCTTCGTATCTTGTCTAGTATTAGTGAACTACGCCTTGATAGTCCACAACTCCTTCGTATGATGGGCTACCTTCTCGATGAGAAAGGTGCTTATGATCTGTCTATTCTTATATTTGAGCAAGTCTTAAAACTTCGTCCGGATGAACCACAGAGTCACAGAGATCTCGCTCTTGTCCTTGAAAAGGTTAAAAAGTATCAACGTGCCATTGAGTTGCTATGGAATGTTATCAAAGGACCGAACTGGAGTGATGCTTTTAAAGAAATCGAAGGTACTAAAATACTTCCAAGTTGTTTGTGATAGACTAACTCTTTTTTTTTTTAGTTACTTCTCTTTATGAGTTCAATAGTATTGTCGCTAAAGCCAAGCGCGAAAATGTCAAGCTTGATATCCCTGAAGAGCTACCAAAAGAACTTGTACAATGTTGCGATGTAGATGTTCGAATCACACTTCAATGGGACACTGACAACACAGACATGGATCTTCATGGTACGACGATAAAAACAAATTACATGCCCATAGTTATATGCTCACTTCTTGTTCTAGTTGTTGAACCAAATGGTGAAGAAGCTTACTATGGTCATCGTAAAACAGAGGCAGGCGGAATATGCTCACGTGATTTTACACAAGGATACGGTACATACTTATTTTAGTAAAGGAACTGCATGTGAAGAGATTTCCTGCTTGTTTTTTTTTTCTTTTGTTTTTACTTATGATTGTGTTCTAGGTCCTGAAGAATACCTCATTAAAAAGGCAATAAAAGGAGAGTTTAAAGTAAAAACAAACTACTTTGCTCAAAACAATGCATCACTAACTGGACCTACAACATTATTGACCAAGATATTTACCAACTTCGGTAGACCAAATCAAGAGTGTAAGCTCATTACTACACGCATGGATGTACGCTGTAGATATCTCTTATTTTAAAGTACTTACTTTTTTATTAGGGCGCAAAAGATAACGGCAACATTGGATCTATCACGTGGAAGTAAATTTGTGTTTATCATGTTAGCTAAATAATAAAAAAAATTGTAAAGTTATTTCTTTGCCAACAGTTTTTTGGGTTGTTCCCAAAGAAGGAAGCTTGGAAACACCCTTCGAGCAGTTACAGTCCCTGATTGAAACTAATCTAAGCCTGACAACTCAAAAGTATAAGGTTGTTGTGCCACAAAGTGTTAAAAAATAGTGCTAACAGAAGAAATCAAAAAATATTTTTTGTTTATCAAATAATTTAGTTGGTTTTGGGTTTATTATTATTATTATAATCACATTACTTGGCGTCACGTATCCACTGAGGCCACTCATCAATAGGAACCTAATACATAACTAGTAAGCATTCAAAATCTAGTAGAATGATGTGAATTCACAATTTACCTTATGTGCTTCTTCATACAACGCTGACAAGTTGATGTTGGCTTGCTCACCACGTTGAAGACGTAAAAATTTTTCGTGAACAGCCAATGAATGGAAGTACCTTTGAAAGCAATACTGTTAGTCTACCTAATCACCATGTTTACTAAAGGATGCGTACCTCCTGTGTAGATCTTGGTATGTTGCCAATTCTGACTCATCACCACCCTGATGAAATCTGTCAAAGAAAGAATAAAATAGGAATAAAAAAAAGTTAGTACCTGCTGTTCTGCTATTTTGATGTTTATCTGTAATGTTTGCTTTTCTATTTCCTTTAACCGTTCTTCTAATATACCACGTAACGCTTCACCTGCTTTAATCTTATTCTCAGTGATAAGCTCTAGTTGATCTCTCTACAACAACAAGATGTAAGCAAAAAAGTCAAGAAAGAAAACTCAAGAATCTCATTGCGTACTCTAATAAATACCAATGCGTTCTCTGCTTGTTGAACTCTATTCTTTTGCTTTTGTGTCTCTATTCGATCTTGTAGCATGATATACTGTGCTTCTATTTGATTAGACGCTGTAAAGTTCCTATTAATGCCACCGCCTCGCTCTAGTTTAACTCTTTTCAAAACTTTAAGGCTAGACTCTGCAGTAGTTAGTTCTCTTCTTGAAGAAGCTAACAAGTCCATCAAATTCTTCTCTGTCGCTTGTTTGATTTCCTTTTCGTAGTTCAAGACTTCTACGTTCACTTCAGCTTCAAGAAGATCTCTCTCAAACTCTTCCAACATTTCGACACTCTTGTGAATGAGTTAGGATCCCATCACTTTGACAAACATGTGCAGTACGTACCTCTGAAATCTTTGAGAGCAAGTCTAGGCGTTCGGCCTTTACGTTATCCAAGTTATCGCGTGCACGTTGTTGTCTTACTTCTAATTCATTACGCTGACGTGCAGCTTGCTGTGAAAGCTGTAGTTTGGCGTGATGGATTTGATTGTTCATTGTTTGGATCTTGTCTTGTTGCAATTGTATTTCCTGGTCTAGTTTATCCTTATACTCTCTATTTTCGCTTTGTCTTTCAGGTGAATACCTATCGTAGGAAAAAAATTAATATTAAAGACCACGTGATACTCCACGCGTTGAGTAAAATCAAAAAAAAATTTAATGAAGAAATATCGATTGTTTTATGAAGAATATTTCTTCGGCGCTTTGAGGACAACATACGTTGTGTTGGCTTTTCCAAAATTGTACTTTCTTTGCTTGATGAATTCTCTCCATCTTAACATTTCGTCCATCCACCTAAACCAAAAATGAGCCGAGATTTTTAACCCCAAAAACAAAATTACGATGTCCTAGTTTTTCGCTGTTTTTTAGGAACATACCACTGAACATCTTGTGATCCTGGCCCTTGGACGATTTGGAAGTGGTAAGTACGCAAGGTAGTACTGACTTTAAAGCTATTTTCACGTCCAGAAGGTGTGATGAGTTCGACCTTTATAAACAAATGTAAGAATCACTTTTTCCATCAACAACAAATACCAAAAGGTTCAAAACATGCGACAGTATCAATCAATTGCGTGTCAAAATATTTTTTGAGCATTTTGGCCAACAAACCAACAAGTTTTCGGAAAAAAATTTTAACATTGACATCTTACCAGCTCTAAGTCTATTGCACCAAGCGCCTTGTGACTGTACGCATTCTCGAAATAAAATAGTCGAAATCCTACTTGTTGAAAATACCGTTTCCTCCACTTCACCATGCCTTGTTTACTAAGCTCTCCTTTCAATACTGTTGGTGCATTCTCTACGTGTCTAACGCGATACAAAGGGTCGCGTAATAAGCGATCCTTTGACTCTATGAACAATATACGCGCTCTTAAACGCTCAGCGCGCTTTAAAAAATGATGGTTTGCTTTACTGTCGTCTACAAAACGTTTTAGCTTAAATTGACATTTGATTGTCTTTTTCTGGTGCCTGTCGTTGCCACTATTGAGTTAATAGCTACTTTGGCTTTATGTAAAGCTGTTCGATCGAGTTCTGAAGCTTGTGTTAATCGTTTCAATAGCTTCACCTACGTCTAACGTTACCATTGAAACGACAAACAGAGCTTGGTACGTACAACTTGTAACAAATCGGCAGAACGCTGTTTACTCTTTAAAGACTGCGCTGAGGACTCTCTACGAGGTCCAGTAGCTGGTTGCGACGCCATGATTACGAACTTTCGCTAATTACACTTTAAAATACCGTTACACAACAAAGCCACCGTTGCATGGCAAGTGTCAATTGTGCTACACGAAAATTACAGTCATATAAATTCGCCTTGTTCAGTACAAAAAAAAATGAGTTAACCGACAAAACGTCTTCTTTGCAACGTGCCACAATCAAAACTGGTAGTGATAAATTTCTTTACAATACAAGAAATGGATGTATTTGTTCGAATGTTAATGTTTTCAGCACGTGAAATTTCACTGAGATCGAGTGATGATGGTCAATGGTAGTATTCATAATTTTCTCATTAACTTTCTACAAGCCACATGATGAATTACTTTTATTTCGCTCTTGTTATTTCCTTGTTTGTTGGTGTTATTGTCTGCGATCAATGGTCAGACTGCTCTGCAGGCAAAGGCCGCATCACCAACATAAACTGCAATGTTGGCCCTCTTCCAATTCACGTTGGTGGAAACGTCACTGTTAAATGCACAGGCGCTCTTTGTACGACGCTATTTACACTTCTTTTTCAGGATTGACGCTAGTAGCCGAGCAAATCACTTCTGGAACACTCACTTTTAACGCAAAACTTCTCACTGGAGGCACATGGATTCCACTGTAAGTAATTTTTTGGGAAAAGAAAAAAAAAAAACAATGCTGAACCGTTTTTTAGCCCTCAAATCACTTCTCCAATTTGTGGCGAAGGCATCACATGCCCTTACCCTGCTGGAACAGCTAACTTTCTCTTCACTCTTCAAGTACCACCAATAACCCCGGCTGTACGCTAAAAAATATCCTCAAACATAAGACATACTAATTTTGATAAAAAAAGGGCGAATACAAAGGTATCATCAATGTTGTTGACCAAAACAAGGCAATGCTAGCGTGTATCGATTTCGATTACACCCTACATGCAATGTAGAATAAATATTTTACACAACCATGTCGTGGTATCCCCTCCTCATCACTTCTTTCTTCATTCGTGTATCACGTGCTTAGCACTAATTTTTTTTCTTTCTTTACCTTTGCCTCAAGTGAGCGTCTGCTAAGTGAGTCTATTTCATGGTTATCATCGCGGAACAATGAAGGTCTATGGGGAGGAGATATGAAACTCTGTTACGTCGTTTTGGCGTTATTTGTACTTCAAACGATATCTCTTGTGTATATTATACTCAACGTGGAGTCAACAATGCAGTTAAAGCATCAAATACATATTTTAAAGGCAACAGAAATACCTGCACATGAACAATCGTTTAAACGAGCTTATGAAGCATTATTATACTCTAATAAGCGCACAAGTGCGCAATTGAAGCGTTTGGTACGACTCACGCTGTTTTTCATTCAAAATGTTTAAAAATAGCCCTGTGAGCATCAACACACTTTAAAACCGCGTCACAGTATGTTTAGGTGTCTATACACAAACATAGCGCTAAAAACAGAGTTGACAAAGCGAACAATCCAGTCCTAGTGTACGAACGGAAGATAAAAGAGGTAGCAACATGTTCTTAGATTCTAAATTCCGAAAGTTGTAATTTTCTTTCCAGTTGGTTTCAAAACACGCAAGTGCACATGACATAAATCCATCAGATAAGATGGTGTTTGCAACCTTGAATATTTGGAATATAAATGAGCCTTGGTTAGAGCGCCTTGAGGCTATAACAACCCATATAAAGACATTGAAACCAGTGCGTTTTTTTCACGTGATTTTTTTTTAATTTTTGTGCAATAGAACGTGATCGCTTTTCAAGAGATTCGGATATATAATGGCACAAACCAATTCGATCAATTGAAGAAAAAGCTCCCTGAATACCCTTATGCCATTAGTACACCATCAAGCAAAGATGAACACATTGCTGTACAAAATTTGTTGGATTGTTTTTGTTTTTCAAATTGACATGTTTTGCGTTTGCAGACATTTTCGAAATGGCCGATACTCAAATCAAAATCACAAGCCCTTCCTTCCACTGCGTTGAAATCCGATAAAAATCCACGTGTTTGCATGGCTACAACGTTCAATGTACCAAGCATAGGTAAGTATGCCTTTCAGTTCAATTTCTGGGATGTTATCAACTCACTAACCGCATAAAAGGTCGATTGGATGTCTATCATACGCACTTGTCTTACAACGACTTGAATCAATGCGAAAATGTGGCAGCAATCATAGATTTTATTAGCACATACTCTCCGAAAGACGCTCATATTGTACTCATTGGTGACATGAACACTTACTTTGATTTCCCTTGGTACATTTTTTATAACATCAACAAAGGCCAACAGATATTAATCTTGAAAAGCAATCCATTTTTTTAACGCTGGCTTCTTTCACTTGCAACTAAAAACACTTTTTGTTCAAATTCTTTGCAAAATATGATGAAACGATTGACTTTTACATCAAGGCCCATGCACCTCCTCACACGACCAGTTGATGCTGTATTACATACATATAATCCGTGCCAATTGTTGCTTAAGAAGAGAAAGTCTGTTTCGTATGAGTTTAATCGATTTACGGACGCTTGGGAACAGTTTGTTGACAAGGCTGGTTTGACAAATACGCTTGATGGAGCGACATTTCCAAATTTCTTTGGTTCCATGGATCCCACTCGTGCAGATCGCATAATGTTCAGGCAACTACATCGGATGGTAACCTATGCAATCTCGCTAATAAAGGCATAGATCACCCTCTCTAGTGGCAACACATGTTCATACTTTTGGCTCAGAAGCCATTTCATATGGTGATGGAAAGAAAACATTTCCTTCCGATCACTTGTACGCATGCACAAACTGTTTGATTTGGGTTTTTTTTTAAGTTCGTTATCGCCACGAAAGGCTGACAATACAAAGGGGCGTAGTAGCAACATTGGTGAAGAAACATACAGGAGGCATTGAGTCATACTTTAAGTGGACAATAGACTTCAAGAAACAATTCAAAAAGATAAAGAGGCCTTTGTAGAACACGCAGGAATAAACCAAAAGCGTTAAACACTTCTAACACTGCTCCGTCACTTGGCTACATACCACCAACACGCGCAGGGGAGTGATACGTTTGGTTGTCACCGTTGTAAGACGTATTAAATTAATTTGAAGTCTAGGTATTGTTGTGGTATTAAAATTTTTTTATTGACTGGTCAATGGGGCACACACGTGTCAATTTCTTTTTTAGAGCTTGTTGAATGAAGCAATATCGACAGATTGGACATCTTCCAATTCTGTAATTTCTTCAACCATGTCGTCGGTGGAGACCTTTGAGTCTACAATAGTACAACCAATTTGCAATTTCTTGATACCGAAAGCAACTGGGATCAATTTGGAGGCTTCAGACCATGTCAAACCATCCATAGCTACCTATTTAATCGCATTAGAACATGTTTCTAGTACGTCAAAATTCAAAAATTGAAAAAAAAAGACAAGTTGAATTCAATTGAGAGTTGAAGACTTTATCTTCTTTTGATCCTTTAAAACACAAATTCTGATCATTTCGCGAAATTTACTGGAAGATCAAAAAGGTTTGGAGTTTTTTTTCAATTAATGTCTTCGTTTTTTTACATACCTTACGGACAGCTGCTTCGAGTTCAACCATGTCTATAGAATAATGTGGTTAGTATTTAACTGATTTTGAACGATTTTGTTTGATATTTCTTCCGTTTTGTTTTATACGCGTTAAACACGTTAAAATACGCACCAGTCTCAGCTTCGTAAGGCTTTACCATGAAGATAACAGTAGAGCGAGCATTTTCCTTCTCAGCTGCTTCTTTTCTGGCGATGACAGCTCTACGTTTGGCTCTCATCTCTTCGAGCTCTGCGGCAGCCTTGGCAGCTGCTTCAGGGTCATCTTCTTCGTCGTCACCGAACAAATCGACGTCATCATCGTCGTCTTCATCTTCCTTTAAAGAGCGTTGTTAGGCGCATGCGACAATCAAAAAAACAGAAAAACAAAAAAAAAAGCTAATTTAGTACAAAACTCTTGCTAACAATTGTTTTAATGTCTACGTTTAAATTAAGTGCTATTTTTCACTAATAGCGCCGCTATTAAAAATTGTTTTTGTGTAGTCTTGTTTAAACGTTTTAAGATCCTTTGTAGTGTATAAAAAAGCGTACTTCTTCCTCTTCAGAAGCAGCAGGCCATGATTTTTTCTCGTCTTCAGCAAAAGAAGCGATGTGTTTGTACCAGCGTGCAACGTGTTGGAATTTCTTTCCAATCTCTGCAGGGCAAGCAGTGAAAACTTCTACGTCAGCTTGTGAAGGTTGGAAGCTACATACAGTCAGTACAACGCAGGAGGAAAAAACCGCGAATAAACAACCCTGTGGGTGTTACTCTTACCCTGAAATGTAACTGGCGTCACTGAGGTGTTTGTTGAGATCTACGAGACCCTTTGGATAAAATTAATTACAATTTATGCGTATAATGAACGTGCTTTGTCCAAGTTGAATTTTGCAGCAGCCATTGTTAAAGAATTATCAGAGACAACAAAAAATCTTAAGTGGCGTGTGTGGGTTAAGGCGTTTTCTCTTTTTTGACCCAAAAATCCATCCAAGGCCAATGAAACGCAATCAATTTCCGACATGACTGCCAAAAGTGGTAGTTCGTATCCCGTTCATAGGGCTGCAAAAAAAGGTAATGTTACAGAATTCAAATCGTTGTTGAGGTGCGTCCACTGCGTAATTAGCGTTCTGCGAGTAACGAGAAGCATACAGAAAAATAAAGGATGGTGTTAATGCATTGGACGCACAATTACAGGCTCCCCTACATCTGGCCGCATACTATGGGTATTATTGTGCATAAATATACGCGTCTTACATTTGGTTTAAGCCACAACGATCTAGTAACGCTCCTTTTATCAAAAAACGCTGCTGTCCACCCTAAGGATATCTTTGGGTACGCTTACACTATTTTACCCTTTGTGATTTTTTGTTACACAGCCGAACTCCCCTCGCTCTAGCCTCTAAGCAAGGTCATATGTCAGTGGTGCGTATTAAAACATTTTGAAATCAAATTATAAGTATGAAGCGTAATAAAATACAAAAAGGTTAAAAAAATTTTGTCCTACCGCCCAAACACAGCAAATGGAGAAAGCAAGAAGGGAACACAAGTGTGGTAATTTTTAACGCTTTTATATGTCTTAAATGCGTGTCTAGGGGAGACATTGAGGATGGTAGAGGTATGACACCTCTCACGTATGCTGTTAGAAGCAACCATGAGCGTGTCGTATTAGCACTCTTAGCAGAAGGGCACGTGTAGCATTTTTGTGATTTTATGTTGGGATCGCTTGTATTGATTGTTATTTTTACTGCAGGCACTTATCGACACGACAAGACAATGTACACAAAGCAACAAATAAAAAGATTTTCAAACTCATTTTTTTTTCAAAAAAGGAGCGCCTCAATAGCATGTTGCACTATGCTGTTTCAGTCAAGGGGTCATGCACAAGGGTCATCACAGAACTGTTGAAGTCAGGTATGCAAATCCTTTTAATTTGACAACTCATCTGTTTCAAGGCGTTGATCCTCTTCGACTTAATGCGAAATGTCAATCAGTGCTTCATGTTGCTGTTCTTTTGAACCATAAAGAATCTTTGAAGACTATATTAGATTTCTACCATACAGGCTCGCTACCAACGTGTAGGGTTCTGTTATCACTTGTAGATCATCAAAGGAGAACAGCGAGACAATTGGCAGTCTATAAGAAGCGTCAAGAGATTGTTTCTATTCTTGACAAGAAGATGGAAGAAATACAGTTAGTACATAGGAGTTATAAGACTTGGTCTGTTGATGATGTTGGCTTGTTTATTCAGTTTACTGGATATCCACATTACAAGTCAAACTTTGTTAAGAATAGTGTTAATGGTGTTGCCCTTGCTAAGGTTGATATGGATTCTTTAAAGACTGATATTGGTATAGCACCATTTGGTCATAGGACGGAGATAATGTCAAGTATTAAGGTGAGAACGAAAATTAAAGACGGGCTGGAGTTGACTGTTGTATGTTCTTAGGAGCTTGTTTTACTAGAGAAAGAACGTGAATCACAGATGCCTGGTGGAAGAAAGAGATCATTGTCATTGACTAAAGGACTTGATAAAGAAGCATTTATTCCAGTGGAGGAATTAATTATAGACAATATAATCGGTCAAGGTTTCTGGGTATGTCTATCTTCTTGTTTTTGTTGTGGATTTTAACTTTTCAAAAAGGGTACCGTTAGGTTGGCCACGTGGAGAGAAACTCAAGTTGCTGTAAAATCTATCTATAGAGTAATGACAAATGCTAAAGAGTTGTCCATGTTTAAATCGGAGATCGCTCTTTTAAGTAAATTACGACATCCGAACATAATAAGGTAAGAATGGAGTTTATACGCAGAATTTTTCCTTGCATGTTTTTGACCTGAGTCACGTGACTTTTGTCATTTAGCTTTCTTGGATGGAGTATGCGTGCTTATGAGGATGGAAAAGATATGCTATTATTGGTAACTGAATATATGGGCGGAGGTAATCTACATACATTACTGCAGGTATAATCATGATCCCTTTCTGGTTTTTTTCTGACATTTTCTACCTGATACTTGTTTTTTTACTGTTTGTTTTAGACTGATAAGGAGATATTTGTACGGGTGCCAATAATGAGAGAGAACGTAGTGCTTGATATTGTAAAAGGGATGACGTACTTACACGCAAAGAAAGTACGTTGTCTGAGATTTCCTTGTTTTTTTTGATGAATTGTTTTCAATACCTATCAATGTTTACAATGTGTAGGTTCTGCACCGTGATTTGAATGCAAAGAATATATTCTTGGACAATCATTACAGAGCAACGATAGGTGATTTTGTATGTGTAAAGAGATGAAGAGTCATTTCAAAGCAGTGTAACTAATTATAAAATCAGGGGCTCTCAAGGTTCACCCACCAATCATCAAAAATGACAGCAAACATTGGCTTCCTAGTCAACATGGCTCCAGAGGTATGTATAAAACGCACCAAACTAGATGTGATGATTTCTATACAATTAACACATTTTGTAGATCTACAGAGGAGAGGATTACGACAACAAGGTCATTCCCTTTTTAGAGCGCATTCAGTTACTTACCAACTTACATTAGTGTGATGTCTACTCGTTTGCCATGGTCTTGTATTTTATCCACTCTGGCGCACAGGTGAATGACGATGGTGAGGAACCACTAAAGTATGCGCACAAGGCAGCACATGAAAATTACAGGCCTGGTATGCACTTCTAAACTAGTTTTCCTTCATTTGCAGAGAATACTTATTTTTCCTTTCAGATATTCCAGCTAGTATATCATCTGATGTCCGTGATATGATTCAAGCCTGTTGGGCAGATGATCCTTCAAAGCGGCCAGAGTTTAAGAGCATACTGGAGAGTTTATCAAGCAAACATGTAAACGTTACATCTCTAGATGCACCACTTGATGCCTTGAAAATTAATAATCAAAATGTGAACGATGATGACTATGCAGGTGGCTATATTGTCACGTGATACTTGGTCAGTCACAGAACAACAACACAAAAATAAAACCTGTAAACTAGTTTAAAAAATCCTTATTTAAATAACCTTAATAAGCTGCTTTCATTCTTTTCTAAAGCAGTCCTCAATCAAATATACTTTTTGTATCAATCACGTATAACACTCTTACCAGGCAATACATTAAGCGTATTTCACCAAGCTTATTAAGTTGCAAAGAAGTAGCAACAGCAAGCACGTCACTATTCTGATCGACTGCCGAGATGGCATCAAGCACGCATTATTTTAACTGTTTATGACCTTTGCGGTATTTTAAGTGTATTTATGCATAATAGAGGGTAGAAAAGCAAATAGAGAACAACTAAAGACGTATATAGAAAGGTTTAAGCAACATATAAAGAAAAAACACAATTCCATTGTTGTTTGCTTGTGTAAGAGTTTGAAGGCTTCGAAACCTTACTCAATTGAAAGCTTGGCGCAGCATGCAGAAACTAGTATGGGAAAAATAGGTTTCTTCTTTTTGTTGAGTGAATAATTTTGTTTTCGAACCTTACTATTTGTGGACATTTTACAAGCAAGTTAAGTCACTTCATTGTAGAGGGGCTACTAGAGATGACAAACTTTGCACTGGTAAAAATTCGAAAGAAAGAGGGAGTTCCTGGAAAGTCCACTGTTAAAGCAGAGTTAGTGTGGGGCATCTTAGCAAAGCGTTACCATCCAGGTTCATAATGACATTGTCTATTTGTTGCAATTCTCACAATATTCTGTAGAAGGAGGGATGATTCCTACTTTGAAACGAAAGGCTACTACTCCTTTAGACAGGCCAAAAGCAGTGAGAAAGAAAGCAAAGAAAACTAAACACACTCTACAGGAGCTGCTAGCTACTATTCCACCAGAGCATGCTAGAAAACTAGAAGCATGTAGTCATCAATTTCTACGAAAATTGCATGACACCCTAAAGGAGTTACAAGAAAAGACAGCAAGAAATACAGAAATAATAAGAATGGGAGAGGAGAAGAGAATAAGGGATCAAATGGCATATGACAAAAAAGTTGATTCGCTAACATGTATCCTTAATTCAAAGTGTTTTAGGCTAAAGAGCAATGTTTCATTGATGGGCACGTTTTAGTTTGAATATGTCAAGAATTTCCACGTGCAGCAAAGCATAACTAACTACCCAAAGATTATCATGCCTGTTTTAAAGATATACTCAAAAAGAAGAAGGTGACAATACCTGCAGAGTGGTGGTTCTCTACAGACTCGGAAGTGAAGTTTCCAGGATTCTCAAAGAACGTACTTGATGAGCTTAGTTCCATCAACAGCGGATCTGAGTGGCAGGATATTACAACAAAGGCGAAGGATTATGTTATGATCCTTATCGACCACGTTTACGGCATACTAAGAAACATGCAATTACCCTACTTGGCAGTGATAAACTCTCACTCTCGTCCTGAACTGTCATACAAAGGGTTTGGCGTGGTCAAGAAACTATTACCAGACTTTGTATTCACAGAACACGCACATGATATAGATACAGAGCGCCCGGACCCTATTCAGGTAGCAATGACAATGGATATCACAATCGGACAGATTCAGCCAAGACATTGTGGTCAAGCAATGTATGTACCATCTAGTTGTGTTATAGCTTTTTTACACAGCATTTCATATTGTTCAAATATTTCTTATAGCTGTACTTCTAGGGTTTCTTTAGCAAACTTTATGGCTGTACAATCTCCACGGTCTTCAATGACCGCAATAGTACTGAGCAACGTTGAAATTAGGTTCATTCGATTGCTATGGAGTGAAGCAAGTGAAAGCTACATGTACTTTATAACCGAAGCGTATGATATGCAATCAAATGATTCTAAAGGCCGTAAGATGCTAAGCAATCTTCTGAGCAGTGCTGCTGATGATCTAGGATGGATTTATCCCTCGATTTCAATTAACGATAAGTGGTATGTACCAAAACAGAAGATTGGACGTGGTGCAACGTCAACAGTTTATAGCATCACTGCTGATGGTAAAGATTATGCTGTTAAGGTGTATAAAGGTTATTCGGATCTTGCTTATTCGGAGTTAAAAACTTTGGAAGGACTGTGCCAGTATGATGAACCTTTTCCAGGCATTCCAATGATTGTATGCACTTTTTTTTTTTTTTTTTTTAACCACGTGACGGTAGGAATATGCTGGTAAAACAATACAAGATGATCTTTATCTTGTCATGACACCTGTTTGTAAATCAATTAAATCCCTGAGAGAATGTCCTTCATTTTCGCAGATCATAGAGGTTCTCCAATGTGCTCACAATTATGGACTAGTTCATCGGTAATCCTTTTTTTTTTGCATGTTTGCTAACCTGTTAATTTTTTAGTGATTTGAGCGATGGTAATATACTAGTACATGAAGAACAAATTTACCTAGTTGATTGGGGTACTGCTGTAAAAAAGAATCAAGAGCACTACTATGCAGGCACAATGTTCTACGCATGTGATGAGATGATACATGCTTTCATTGAACAGAAGAAAGTTTATTTTCAACCTCGTCATGACCTCGTGGCATTAGTCTATGTCTTTATGCAGTTTACATGCAGTCAGAAATCCTTAAACGAGCTCCAAGAATTGTATGATGTTATCAATTGGGACGAGGGTGAGAATGAGCTGAGAAAGTATGTTGAGAGCGATGCTACTTTTGAGGAAGTTGTTAATAATTTTATAACAAAACGTCAAAATCTGGTGAACAAATATTACGAACAGGCTATGATATATGCCCGTGATAGAGATTATAACGGTCTAAAGAAATATTTCGATTCAAAATACTATGGATAACAACCAAACTAAACCAAACTATTTCAATTCCACGAATAAAACTACAGTCCAGAACAGCTTCAGCTAATTCTTTCGTGAAGGTATCGTAAAACCGTTTGGCACTGCTTCTTTTAGAGCATCTATACCATCATAGACATGTCTCACGTTTATGAAACGGACACCCTGTAATGCTGTGACATCTGTCACTGACGTGTACTCAATGTTGATTGTATGAACACCTGCTAAGGCTTTAATACCTTCATTTGTAACTTGTTTGCAACAACTAAGATCTATTGTATGAACGCCTGAAAGCACTTTAATGCCTTCATCAGTCACATCCTTACACCTATACAATTTGATATTGTGTACACCTGCCAAACACTTGATTCCTTCATCTGTAATTGCAGCTTTAGAAAGGTCAATAGTGTGAACGCCACCAAGTGCTTTGACACCCTCATCTGTTACTAAAGTGTTAACAAGATGGATTGTGTGAACTCCTTTGAGCGCTTTGACTCCTTCACTTGATACTGAGGTGTTGTTGAGGTTTATTGTATGAACACCTTTGAGCGCTTTGATACCTTCATCTGTAATATTTTCACAATTACATAGGCTGATTTTATGAACTCCCTCAAGTGCCTTAATGCCTGCATCAGTCACTAAGGTGTTGTTGAGGTTTATTGTATGAACACCTTTGAGTGCCGTGATACCTTCATCTGTTATATGTTCACAACTACAAAGGTTGATTTCATGCACTCCGGCAAGTGGTTTTACTCCTTCATCTGTAACTGTACTGCCCCAGAGGCTTATAGTATGTATGTTTGCCAATGCTTTGATACCTTCATCTGTAATTCTATTACATCGATCAAGGTTAACATTGTAAGGTGCCTTGAGAAGTTTGATACCGTCATCTGTAATTGTTGACGGAAGAGAAATTGTATGTACATTCCTTAGTGCTGAAAGTGATTTATCTGTCACTTCAGTACATTGAAGATTAATACTTTGAGTGCCTTTTAGTTCTTTTATACCTTGATCTGTTATATCAGTACAAAAGAGATTGATTGTGTGAACATCTTTAAGTGCTTTAAGTGACCTATCAGTCACTTCAGTATGCGCAAGATTTATTGTATGAATCCCCTCAAGTGCTATTATTCCTTCATCTGTTATTTCACGGCAACTTCCAAGGTTAATTGAATGAATACCTGAGAGCTGTTTCAAGTCGTTATCTGTTATATACCGATAATGTAAACTCTCCGCTTTTATATTGTGACAGCCAGATAGTAATGAATAACACGTGTCTTTCATCTCACAAAGAGATACTACTGAATTTTTCATGACACCCTTGTA